>JAUPFT010000021.1:39466362-39918862 GCA_036936625.1 Parnassius smintheus behrii
TCATCTTAAGACCTATCCGTTGGGAGACACCATTGAGGTCATTGAGCATAGTGCTAAGGTCCTCCAGCGATTCTGCCATAAGGACTATGTCGTCGGCAAATCGAAGGTGAGTGATGTACTAGCCATTGATGCTAATACCGTATCCTTTCCAATCCAGTAGCTTGAAAACATCTTCCAACGCAGCGGTGAAGAGTTTCGGGGATATAACATCACCCTGTCTTACACCTCTCTGCAGTTGGATAGGTTTTTAGCCATCGTAGCCCTACTGTACAAACACTTCAGCACTTCGATATACAGTATATATAAGTCGATATAAGTTGACTGTCAGGATATCGAAGTTGATTTTTATACGTAAAAGTAATACGATTATGTGTATTATGCATTTATGCCTATGAACTTTAAACGACGAAATAACATAATAATACTCGGATGTTGATAAAAACTAACCTCATTTTATTTTGTTCCCTTAGATACCTTAAGAAATTGAGATACTGTCGTCATCGACTGTCTACTGGGTTAAGCTCTTGTGAAAATCTTGCAAAAACTTCTTAATTTCAAGTAACAGCTTATTCAAGGCGGAAAATTTTATTCCAAACCACACGTCGTTAGTTTCATCCCCTAACATCCGGTTGCTTGGAACGGAAAGACGCAGGAGCGTGATTGTTCCCCGGTCGAGCCGACCCATTCGTGCTACAACTAAAAATAAGCTGTATTTTGCAAGGAAAATAAATTATATTACTACAGAATTAAATAGCCTGGAAATAAAATAAAATTAAAAAGTAAATTAGCCCTTTAATACGTGTGTATAAGTTAAAATTTTCAGTGGGACAAATATTGTATATAAATATTATACGGCCATTCCATTTCGAACTGTCGCTATTTCCACTTATGCCTTGTGTGACAGAGCTTTGCTGGTAGCGGCTCTCGCATGCAACGTCGACATAATTAGCAAAACGCCCCTGGCAAGTAGGGTAATTCTATCGCGCGTTAGAATCGCAATTTGTCGCTCTGCATTTATGGTTGAATTTCGCTTGCAACGTTTCCAGCAATACGACCAACGTTTCATGTCAAAAACTGCATCTGTTTTTAGGACAAATAGCTTGACTATTTTATAATCATCGCAATAATGATATCTCCTTTTTTTAAATATTAAAAAAATATGAAAATAAATGTTTGTGTCACTCCATCTATCTTAGCAATGGAATGTGGCCATACATTCAAGGCTTCGTTATTTAAATCTTATATACAGATAACTTACTATTGAGATATCATTTTTGAAGATGATTTCGATAGTTCCGCGTATCACACTTGGTAGTGCAGCGTTCTTTTGCGAGGACTTGTGGTTAAATTTGATGTAGTAGGATACTTAGCAAAACTTAATATTTTTTGTAGTGATCTATTTTTAAAATTTACCATAATAATAACTATTTATCAATTTTAATATAAATTTATTGAATATGTACCCTATACTCTACCTACTACCCATCTAAACTAGCAAGCTCTGCAGCTTATGCTATTAAAAAACTAGGAGTCTCACTAGTATTGAGACAGCTAGATTAGTTTCTTTCCATAGCATAATTTGTTATGGGATTAGGCCGTGAGAAAATGCGGTTGATTTAAAAACTTTTTGTTTTGCAGACGAAGGCCGTAAAAGTTATTTGCAGCCAGATTAACGATGAGAAAAGAAAATTCAAATAAATAAATACAACTTTGGCCTTGCAGTACACTTACAAAAATTTAATGAATGTTCGCAAAAACAAAAATAGTTTTAGTAAAAAAGTGATACACACCTTGCAAATATCAGGAAAAACTATAGCTAACGATATCAGTTTCTTGACTCCACAGAGGCAGTAATTCACTTATGAAGCAATATACTTATATACTCGTATACAATATTCCAGAAAATAAACAAGGATATTACCAAGTTTTAATATGTTATTAAATAAAAACTGCATAAAAAGGGTTATTATAATAAACGTGAATATATGAATGATAATATCCCATGAGAATGAGGTGATTGCCTCTAAGCTGTTTCTTAAATTACTTTTGAAGTAGTTTGTACAACCTGTGTTCTTATTGCATAATTTTACTCACCTGTAATTTTCTATACAAAACATCCAAAAAAGTTTATACAAAGTAAAAACATATAATAAGTTTTTGTAGAGGTAACTTGACGAAAAAAATGTGCGGAGCGCCAACTCAAAAATGACCACCTTTTTACGAATAATAGCGTTCTGATAAATGATGTATCTTGTCAAATATGCGAACGAGACTAAGCAAAAAAGGATATGTTTTTATTACTCAATTGATAAGTTAAAAAAATTTTTCTTGTAATCATTTGATTACAAGAAAAATTTTTTTTGACGATATCATTTTCGCTACACGTAAATCTAATGTCATTAAAACAAGATAACCGTAAATATTAAGCATTGACCTTTACTTTTAAGGAGCAATGCGGGTTCAATTCCCGCCAGCACCAATTAAATTATAAATTGCAATTTGAAGTGCTGATTTCTACGTATCTCATGGTGTAAAAAATATCGTGGAGACATCAGGCATGTCTAAGGAACAAAATATTTCGTGGACATGTGAAGTCTACCCACATTGAAGCAATGCGAATTAATTAACTCCTTGCTCTCTTGCCTTCGGAATAATAGACTACATGATCTGTAACGTGGAGTTGTATCGTTTGTAGCACGTAAGGGTGAGGAACGCGTTCTCACAAAATACCAGCGCGTTAAATGCAGAAATAGAAATAGAAATATAAACTTTTTTATTCAATGTAGATTATAAAAATACTTATTGAAAGTCACTTTTTTAATTTACCACTGGTTCGCAAGAAAAACTTCTGTCCTGGGAAGAACCAGCAAGAAACCCAGCGGGACTATTTTTTTAATAATAGCTTACAATCATGTTTACAATCAACAGCACAAGACAAATTAGAAATAGCTTGGTAGCGATCACCCTTCCCAGGGGTTATTATCATCAATAAATTCCTTAATATTATAATAATTCTTTTTATACAAACTTAGTTTAATAACATTTTTGAACTTTGTGTATGACAAATTTTGTATATTTTCTGGGATTTTGTTGTAAAAGCGTATACATCGCCCCAAGAATGAATTACTGACTCGGTGGAGTCGAGTAACTGGTACTACCAGCTTGTGTCTGCTCCTAGTATTTACAGAATGAATATCACTTATTTTCGCAAAACTACTTTTAATTTTGTGTACGTACATTACATTTTCATAAATGTATGGAGAAGCTAGAGTTAATATATTAATTTCCTTAAATTTTTATCTCAGTGACTCTTTTGGTTTTAAATTATATATTGCTCTAATGGCCCTCTTCTGTAAAATAAATATAATTTCAGTGTCAGTCGCGTGTCCCCATAGCAAAATACCATACGACATAATGCTATGGAAATAACTAAAGTAAACTATTCTAGCTGTTTCAACACTGGTAATAGTTCTAATCTTTTTTACAGCATATGCTGCAGAACTAAGTCTGCTAGCTAGTTTTGATATATGGGGGAGCCATTGAAGCTTTGCGTCCAGTGTGATTCCAAGAAAAATGGTGGTATCAACAAGACTCAGTTCCTCCCCATTTAAAATTACATTAGTATTGACATGTTTAACATTAGGAGTTACGAATTTCATACATTTAGTTTTAATTCCATTCAAATGCAAATTATTAACATTAAACCAATTGACTAACTTAGCTATAGCATTATTTACTTTGTCTTAATTTAACAACTGTCGTTTTAATTTGAAAATTAATGAAGTATCATTAGCAAATAATACTATATCATGGTTATCCCCTACTATGTAAGGTAAGTCATTAATATATACAAGAAACAGAAAGGGCCCGAGAATTGAGCCCTGAGGAACGCCCATTTGTACAATCGACCCGGAAGAACTCATACTATTAATAACAACTTTTTGTGTTCTGTCGCTTAAATATGAAATAATTAATTTAAGAGCATCATTTCTTACACCGTAGTTATGAAGTTTCCTGATTAATGTTTCATGGTGAACACAATCGAAGGCTTTGGATAGGTCACAGAACACACCCAAAGCATCGTGTGAATTCTCCCATGCATTAAATATATATTTAATCAGCTCAACACCAGCATCAGTTGTCGAGCGACCCCTTATGAAACCAAATTGATATTTATGAAGTAATTTATTTACATTAAAAAAATTAACAATTGATCAAGAATAATTTTACTAAGTGTTGGCAGTACAGAAATAGGTCTAAAATTGGCGGGGTCCAATGTACTACCAGATTTAAATAAAGGTATTACTTTACTATGCTTCATTAAATCAGGAAAAACACCAGATTTGATACTACTATTAAAAATAATAGATAGTTGAGGTGCGATTGTATCTATTATAGACGCAATAACTTTAACAGAAATCCCCCACAGATCGGTGGTTCTCTTAATATCAATAGTCTTAAAATATTTTACAATATCTTTTGATGAAACTTTACGAAATGTAGAATTCTTTGTACACACATTTACATTTTGTTTAAGTAATGATTCGGCGACGGTAGGAGAAGAATTCAGTGACTTAGTGGTTAAGATCGGAATATCAGTATAATATTTCTCAAAAACCATTGCAACGTCCTGATCTGATTTAGTTAATTTATTGTTAAAACTTAACTAGTAGTTTGAATTGCGAGAGTTGACCTTACCAGTTTCACTATTAATTATACTCCATGTCATTTTAATTTTATTAGAAGCAGTCTTTATTTTGTTGGTTCAATACAATGACTTGGCTAAGGAGCACACTCTTTTAAACATTTTGGAATATTTTTTTACATATTCCCTAAATTCGACACTAGGATTATATGACCTTTCATTGTAAAGTTCATATAACCTTTGTCTACTCTTATGGACTCCTACTGTCGCCCATTCATTAAATGCTTTACGATTATTCAAGGAGAATGTTTTAGAAGTAAAAGTATTATTAAATTCATTGCAAATGAGCTTAAATAATGTTGCATTCAAAAAATTTGGATTATTTTGGTATGAAAGTAATGGAAGTTTTTTTTTTACTAAGTTACTTCTAAACTTCTCCAAGCGATGTGCATTTACTGGAACAAACACTACTTTTTTATCTACTTTCTTTTTGTGAACATAAGGTAATGAAACAAATTGTCCACAGTGATCAGAGCTCAATTTTTGAATTATACATTTATTGAACGGCTTAACATTTGTAAAAATGTTATCTATACATGTTGCACTAGATTCAGCAATACGTGTTGGCTCCAAAAATAAATTAAAAAGACCATTAGATTTAAACAATGATCTAAATTTAATATGAGTGGAGGAAGCGTCTAGGAGATTGATATTAAAGCAAAAAAAAAAACATAAAAAAAACATATTACAACAGATTTATTCTGTTTATTAAGCTAAGAGAAAACTTCCTCCATAATTTTTTCAAAAGTATCATATAAAGAACATGGGGGTCTGTAAACGCTCACAACAATGAGGTGCTCAAACTCAACACATGCCATTTCTACAGTTCGCTCAACAGAGAGGCTCACAATATCAAGATATTGTGAGCCTCTCTGTTGAGCGAACTGTAGAAATGGCATGTGTTGAGTTTGTTCTTTATATTATCATATAAAGAACGTCAAGACGTTCTTTATATGATAATATTTTACTAGCTAAAATTAAGGAGCCACCTCTTAAAATCGTTTCTCTATTGAAAGAACTAAGCACCTGGTGATTACTAAAGTTAAACATTAAATTATGAGCTTTTAACCAATGTTCAGTAATACATAAAATATGAATATTGTTGATATTTAAAAACAATTCAATTTCTAGCTCTTTGCCTATCATGCCTTGTATATTCTGATGCACCAGGTGTAAACAATTTTTATTATCATTTTGTGGAGTAGATAGAGTAGATCAGAGAACCGGGGACCCATTTTGCTGGAAACGACGCATTCCATCTTGGTTCTCGAAATGATAGCGCATTTGCATTTTAATTCCTGATTGAGGATAGATTTAGTTGCTATAGGCCACAGCTTCTGCTTAATATCGGGTGGATCGCGAGCTCGTTTATCATCCTCATTCTATAATAAGAAAAAATAATACTACATACAGCTCCTGGAAACGAGAGGAGGAATGTGCCCTGCAGTGGTAAAGCAGTAACATAACGTTAATCAATGTCATCTCTCAAAGACGGTAACAGACAGTTATCCTCGGTGCTCGTCTGTCAGTCTCAAAAATATATCTATTGTTATAACCAAATACGAGCAGAGCCCTGCCGTCAGTAAAATAGAGTCTTCTTAATTTAATATGGAACTTCTGCAAACATCTACTCAGTTTAAAGCCTCCGCCAGCTAGCTTAAATTAATAAAAGTCTATTTGCATTTTTAGGCCGGAACAACATTTTAATGAAATTATTTTATTAACTTTTAGCTGCTGAATTCTTACGTATTTTTCTGAAAAATTCACATTTCGATAAAACAGAAAACTTGCCTCTAATTCGGTTTGTAAACTTTCTAAGGTTGTTTTTATATATTGCTTTGTACGTAAGTTTGTTTTCAAATTTGCAGTATTTTATTAACGATGCCCTTTACCAAAGATTAAAAAATGATAATACTCATAATTTGACATTTGCCATTTTGCAATGATTACAGAAACCAAATATAAACATTGCTTTCCGCGTATTTTGATATGATTTGGCGATGAATTCGTTCACATAGCCTCCATAGGCTAGTATTACCCATGTAAGAGAACAAAAATTGAATTAATTGTAAAAAAAATCTATGTACTATGTCCTATGTATGTATGTGAAATGGTTTCATATTTAAAATTAGTCTAAATTTTTGGATGATTTCGAGGAAGAAGAAGAATTTGAGAAAGGTTATTTTTGTATTGCAATGGAATTGCAAATTAGGTAATGTAAACAACAAAAAGAATCTTATTTTATATAAACAAAACCAAAAGGCTGATATTTGAAAACTTGAAAAAAAAGGAGACATTATAATTTTTTTATATTACTACTTGTTGGCCTTATTCTCATTCATTCGTTTACATACACTATTTTACCTTCACACAACATACATTGTTTCGAGCGGGATTCGTCCAAGCGTTCCTCAGCGTAAAAGCCAAGTGCTTTTCCGCTTTCGAACTTTCGACTTCATTCAACTAAAACCAAATAATTATACATTGCTAAAATGCACCATAAATTTCCCTTATCCTTGTTTTGTGGCACTCAGACCGGTAATGGAGCCCGAGACCTATAGCGTCGCAGCCAAATGCTTAGTCACTACGAAATATAATCAATGTTATAATTGTTGGTTCTTGTTTCCGGGTAAGAATCTCAGGATAGGCCAAAACCAGTTATTAGGTTTTTCTATCAAAAAATTGTTAGTACCAGCCCGTAGTCATAAAACTGGCAGTAGTTCACTTTCTTGCATCAGAAAACACCTAACTTTCATTTGTCCTTCATCTGACTCTCTCCGACCTTGTCCGATAACCGTCCCATGTCCCATTGGACTATAAGAGTGAGACAATTAAGAGTGCACTTGTGCTTGCACACACACTCGTGCACTATAATGCTGTCCAGCGCAGATGGCTAGTCTCCTTTACTTTTTTATATTTAAGGTTTTACATATAATGAAATAAGCTTTTGTTAATCAACTGCTGATAGGTTCAGGCATCTCTAAAGCCGCACAATTTAATGAGATTGGAGGGAGTCCATAGATAGATATAGTCGAGATCTAATTGGTGACGTTTTACTGGAAACGAGGCATTCCATATTAATCGTCACGGGTGCACCTGCATTTTGATTCGTAATCGAAGAAAGATATAGGTAGATGACTATGGGCCACAGCAACCACTTACCATCTGGTGGACTGAGTGCTCGTTTTTCACCTGTAAGGATAATTGTATTGGATAAATATATGTCTAAGGTCAAAGTGTAGTTCCAGCCTATATACTTCGTCTCACTACTGACAAAATAGCTCTATTTAGAGTTTACTGCACGACATTTTACACGTGCAGCCTGTGGGCTTTATATACTAAAAAGGCTTACAACGCCCTCCGAGTACAATACAACAACGCATTTAGGGTGATGCTGGGACTGTGTCGCTTCTGTAGTGCATCACGGATGTTCGGGGAAGCGCGAGTGCGAGCACTGCTTTTACGTGACTATGCGAAAGAGGTGCGCGTCTCTGATGCGCAGGGTGCGGGGGAGCAACAATAGTATCCTGAAAGTGATTGCTAGCAGACTTGACTGCCTATACATATGCCATTGTAGTACCATATCGGGTGGATTGGTGAGAAAATGGCACATATAAATATTAGTGTATTTTTTTCTGTTGTACTTCACAAATAATATTATGCCTACTAACATAGTTATAAGTTTAGTTATAAGTAATACTAACAAAATATGAGCCTTGGTTGCTTAAATAAATGAAATTTTAATAATAATAAACTACTGAATACGGTAGTCTAACGTTTTAACTACCAACATACCAACAGTCTTAACCACAAATGCAGAATATTTTTATTCGTTCGTACTGTCTGACAAATAATTGTCATTATACTCATTTATATAATCATGTTAACATTGTATAGAATAATTAACTTCAGCGTGCAGTCGCGGACATCATGGTGAGCTCTGTTCTTACCAATTTAGCGTATTATATTATAAATTTTTGGAAAGACATGTCCAGTAGTGACGTCACGCTTTCAATTTTTTTTCATCACAAGAGAAGCAAGGGAGTTGTGGCTTACCTGTTGGTAAGTCCCCACAGCCACCGATATAAATCCGAAACTATGCGAAAATTGCAGGTTCATTTCCGGTTATTTTGAAACAATTACTCTTGCTTCCATTATGAGTTTCTTATTCTCATTATATCTGTCGCAGAGAATATGGTGTGCTCTGTTCTTACCAATTTAGCGTATTATAAATGCAAACGTTTGAAATGATGGTGTTTGGTGTCACTACAGAATACAGGATCCTGTAGTGACGCCATACAGTCAATGCTACCAGCTCCTTCCAATCAGCACATTCAAGGGAAAGCGAATCGAATTGTCGATGACTAGGTTCTTTCCGATCAACCAGATCCGCTTGTTTTATTTCTGAGCATATTTTACTGCATACACCGTGGGGAGTGCTTCGAAGATTAGTTCAGACTAATTACAGCAGTAGAATTTTAATATTGTTACAAAACTTGAAATTCCATTCACATCATCTTAATTGTTAGCAGTTCACTACCATGCGTTTTCAAGGAATTTTCTACCACGCTCAACTACATTGTGGAATTTACTATAGCCAGCGGTTTTTCCGGACTGATACGACTTAGGGACCTTCGAGAAATACTACTTTCTTTTAGGTCGGTAACACATCTACAATTCCTCTGTTGTTGCAAATGTTCATGGGCCACGGAGATCATTTACCATCAGGTAAGCCGTATGCAACCAAGTTCTTTCATTAGAATGCTATTTTACGTAAAATTAATTGATGATATACCATTTGGCAAACATGCAACGTCCTAATTACGGGCGCACATAAAAGGTGGATGTCGGTTTCTATGTCAGCCATACCAGCCAAAATAATTATCTTCCATTTGAGCTTCACCGTAGTTGGATAAAAATGAGCAATCTAACTATAAAACTTACCCGAAGAAAGAAGCCCTTTACACTGATCACCAGAACTAACCTAACCCGAACCTATATTTTTGATATACCTTTGAACCTATATTAAAAACAACGCATCTGAATTTCAATGACTAATTGACGGCTCGTTAGACTAAACGTTTGGTTACGCCGCCGCAAACTCGCAGGTTCAAATCTTTTACGAAAGAAATATTTACACGGCCTAGAAAATTAATTTTCCTGGTCTAGGTATTGTCCATGTGTAATGTATATATATAAAATGGCTTTACGAATAAAATCATACCTTAAGAAACGTAAGTAAGTTAAATTTTTTATGGGAACAAAGCATCCCATTACCTTCATTTAATTGAAAGCCCAATTGTCACCCTTGCTTTTTTCAAAAAGTCAAATGGTGTGATATGAATAACTTCATCATGGAATGTAATGGCAACAGATACCTTTTAATAAAAATTTACGAGTAATTTGCAGCGTAGTAGTAGTGATGAACATTTTAAAACAACGTGCGGAATTTCACGCATTACTTTTAAAATAAATAATTATGTTTAAAGTTTTCTTAATAAAGCGTCAGAGTATGCAGATTAGTAACAGATTTATGTGAGAACTGTTTCTTTTGGTGGTAAAAAGTAAAACACGTACTAATCGAAACATGTTGGTGCTTTAATTTAATTTTTAGAATTATTTTTTACATTTTTGTTAGAATATGTTCGATAATCTAAGTTGCTGTTTTTGTATTTTGCGTGGTTACTTTTGACTTTTTTAGACAAACATTTTTACATAAGTTTATTTATTTATTGGATTACTAACGTAAGACACAACCAACTCAGATAAATACAAATTATTTGTTACATAGTACAATAGGTAACTGTTCTCACACTTATAAGTAATCACATCATGCGTTTTATCCTGTTACTGTAATGAAAACACTATTAGAATTATGTAAGTTAAAACAAGACAAAGGTCAATCACGATAGTTACGATAAAGGTAAGTCAACATTTTTAATTTTTGCAATAAAAGTAGCGATGCTATCGAAGTGGATGTTAATATCCGGATTCTTCTCAACATATTCTTTGTACAAGCGGGTAGCGCGGACCAACGGTGAAAAACGACCCAAATTAGTTCTGGATAGCCTGGACTTAAACAATTTGCATGGATATCTCGGGATTCTGGCGGGGACATTGTATGTTAGTCTATTAAGCAAAGGCGGACAATCGATAGATCCATTAACTATTTTGTGTAAAAATTTATGAAAAAAGTTATGAATGTATTTTCACAAACCTGATTCGTGGAATGATTTAAAAAGAAAATTTTTATTTTAACAGGCTGGCTTTCTCAAATCACTCTTAAAAGGGCTAGTTTCCACGCAATTTGTAGCTGATATTGTATAGTAATCAAGTCGATGTAATATGTTATATTGTGCAATTCAATGTAATATTTTTTTAAACATTTTCCACAAAACAGGATGTTCTCCTATACCATGGAGGCAGTCTGCATACATAAACTGCACAAGGACAAATATCCAGACTCGAAACAATTATTTGTAGGCTATACAAATACTTGTTGTTGTTGTGTTGATTCGTACCCGCGATCCTTGGCGCTGCATATCAATGCCACGTCACTGTGCCACGGTAAGAAACAATACCGGAATATGAAATTGGTGTCACCTACAAGATTCTTTACACGCCTTTTCATCGAGTTCCTTTACATTAGTTAATATGCGAGATTTTTTATTTTGATTATCAGTGATACTGACTGATGAGACATGATTATCAAAATATAAAAATTATAACATCCTGGTATATATATTTACGACAGTTCTGAAAGGTAATTATATTCGTTAGATGTGTTTGTATATTATGAATTGACGGACCAAATCACACGAGTTTTAACCTTCCGGGGGAAAAATTATATTTTTACTGGTATCCCAACCTATATGAACCCCCACTGGCAATACTTTACACCTCATGTCATTGTGAATTTTTCGTGCCGAATGAGCGAGACGAATCTTCAAATTAAAAAGTTTAAAATTGGTTTTTAAGTGAAAGTTCTTAGGTTTATTATTAGCAACAGGAGAAAACTTTTGGAAGAAAGGTTTTGGACGGTTGCAATGTGTGTAATTTTTGCATTTCAATAACTTGTAGGGTAGATTAACTACAACGCGAGCATCTGTAAGTACATAATTTTTCACTAAACTTGATATGTATATTGTACTTATGTATTGAATACGTATATAACATAAGTATTTAAAAAAAACTGTAGGGTAGATTAATAAAATAGCAATATAAAATCAATGTATTAGACAGAGCAAAAATATGTAAATTACATATTATCTATCTTGCGGTGCCACGATAGGGCGATACGAGACATTGAATTCTACTTTATATGAATATACATACATTTATATTTACTACCAAAATTTGTATAACATAACTGCTTACATTGTAATAAAAGTTCAATATAATAAATATATAAGTATGAGACAGAATGAGAGTCTGTCCATCACATATCTGCCTTGCGGGTACACGCGGCGTTGAACTTAATTTTATATGAATATTCATACGTTCATATTTAGCACCAAAGTAAATATATTATCTTTGTTTGTAGCGTAACAAAAACGTAATATAAATCTTTGTAAGAGACAGAAGAAGAGTCTGTACATTACATATCTGCCTTGCGGTGCCACGAGGATTTACATGAGGCATTGGATTCTGTTTAACATGAATATTCGTATGTTTTTTCTCTACAAAAATGTATGCAGGGGTTGGTATGATCCACGGTGTCTATAATCCACGGTACCACTGGCGTGTACACGAGGCTATTTTTACAACTGATCTTACTCACTTTCGGGACAAAAGAGAAGAAAAATTATTTTCTCAAGTGATGAAGGAAATAAAGATTCTATTTTATACAGCATTCTTAACCAAAAACTTATCAGTAAATCTTGTATTAAGGGAAAAATGCTTTTAAATTCTCCAAATTCCATTCTTTTTTAACAAGTGCCAAATTAGAGATAGATCAGAGAGAAAGTTATGTGAAAAATGAGCCATATACTTTCAAATTTCAGCACTGTATGTACAAGTATTATCAAGAAGACTTGTGGAAGAAAATAATGATGCTGTAAATAACTGCATTAGACTGTTATGTCCTTATACAATTTAAAGGCTCCTTTAAGAACATCATTACTGCTATCAAAGCTAACCAATGATTGCAAAGAAAGCTGTTAAGGAAACCCAAGTGACTTCGTATTTGTTACAGAATTTTGTTTAAAAAAAATCAAAGGATCTTCATAAATCTAAAATAAACATTCAGAAACCTTTAAAATATTGGGAACTGTCTCCATCAGTAACACTCACTAGACATGCGAAAGCCTCCAGCAGTTGTTTTATACCAGAAGAGGTCAACCAGAAGAGGTATCAAGGAAAAAAGAATAGAGGTAAGCACAGCTAAAGAGGTAAGCAAATTCACTTGACCTTATTTTATTCCAAATGATCTAAAATATTATTAAAAAAAAATTCTAATAATATTTTAGATCTTTCTCATAGTAGGTCGACAACAATATGTGTGAGTCAAGCATGTCCTCCCACACATATTGGGTGCGTTTGGCAGAAAAAAGCGCCAGCAAGCGCTTACAAGCGCTGATATAGTTTTCGGCCAGGACACGATTGCTACTTCAGTAGCGCTGACACAATCCGCCATTTTGCTTATTTAATTTATTTGTTTTGAAGTCGAGTTTATAAGTTGTTTTGAGCAATATTAGTTTTAAGTAATAATATGATATGAATGAACATATTATACATGTTATTAAAATTCATAATTGGTAAGTTTTTAATATGAATACTTTACAAACATATATTTAAATTAGGTTAGGTTCCCCGGTTAAAACTAACTTCGTGTCCTAGAGGAAAATAGCTACTTACGATTTGACAGCGCTTACCGCTTACGATCGCCATTTTGCTTACAAGCGTTTGCTAGCGCTTTTTTCTGCCAAACGCACCCATTGAGTTTAGTATGTCAGAAAATATTGGTTAATATAGTATATATATATATATATATATATATATATATATATACATAGATGAAGAGATTCAGAAAATAAAAATGGAAGTTCTAGAATTGCTGTTAATTGGATTATAAAGTTAATTAAAAATAATCAATACTTTAAAATTACATTTAAATAACCTGGTCTTAAGATATAAAATTGTAGCATTTTCATACCAAAATTGAAACACAAATATTTCACATGAATAATAAGTCAATTATTCAATTACGATCCACTACAATCATATAAGAAATTCGCTAATTTAATAGACAAATTAATATCTGTTTGTCTGGCTTCGAAATATTTTTTTCCTTATTCCTTGGACATGCAGGTTTCCTCACGATGTTCTCCTTCACCACCGAGCACGTGGTAAATCAGCACTTAAAATTGCAATTAACAATTTCATTGGTGCCGGCGGGGATCGAACCCGCGTTACTCTTGTTCTGTTATATTTGCAGCGAGCGTTAACTATCTATATATCCATTGTCTACTTAATTCTTTAATAAACGTTGCTACTTTTTCTTTAAAAAAGCTTCTTTAAAAAAACAGTAACTTTGACTAAATCACGTAAAAAAAATAAAAGGGGCAAGTTAACAAGCGGGGTATTAGTGTGTCAATGTTGCCACAGAGTAGTATATTCCTCGCATTAGTTTTTTATAATTTATTTACGAAGTTTATTGTAAAATTAATTCAAATTGTTATAAAATAAGTAAGAAGATAGTAAGATATTTGCGGAGTTTCGTTAGCCGTTTCGTGGTATGTGGTAGTAAATTTCTTATAAAAATCTGAAAAGCGGTTGACCGGTAGGCCAACCCTGGATCTTTCCACTTTTTTTCCAGCCTCAAATGCTTAAATCTTCCCATTGGTTGATCTTTAACCTCTTCGAGTTTCGCGAGAAATTTCAAAGGATAAATCTGAAAAAACGATTATTAAGACATTTTTAAATGGCCGTAGCTTTTGAACGCCTCATTAGATTTTGACTTTCTTGGCATCATTCGACGCAGATTTTAAGTGCAAAAAATTGTATGTCAAATTATGAGCCGATAAAATGAAGAACTTAAAATTAATCTAAAAAACGATTATTTAGACATTTTTAAATAGCTATAATTTTTGAACTAGAAGATTTTTACATCGCGACATATGACGCAGTTTTTTAATCACAAAAAATGTCTTTGATGTCTGAAGGTGATTAATCAAATATTAAGAAAGTTATTTAGAAAAAACTTAAAAATAATTTTATTTTCGTTATTATTTTTTAAAAGTCTTTAAAACGTCTCAATCGATTGACTTCAAAATCATAATTGATTGTTAGTTGAGATACTGTCGTCATCGACTGTCCGCCGGCTTAAGCTCTTGTTAAAATCTTGCAAAAACTTCGTAATTTCAAGTAACAGCTTATTCAAGGCGGAAAATTTTATTTCAAACCACACGTCGTTAGTTTCATCCCCTAACATCTGGTTGCTTAGAACGGAAAGACGCAGGAGCGTGATTGTTCCCCGGTCGAGCCGACCCATTCGTGCTGTAACTAAAAATACGCTGTATTTTGCAAGGAAAATAAATTATATTACTACAGAATTAAATAGCCTGTAAATAATATATAAAGTAAAAAGTAAATCAGCCCTTAATACGTGTGTATAAGTTATAATTTTCAGTGGGACAAGTATTTACAGTACGGCCGTTCCATTTCGAACTATCGCTATTTCCACTTTATACCTCGTGTGAAAAGGAAAATTCAAATAAATAAATACAACATTGACCTTGCAATACATTTAAGAAAATTTAATGCATATTCTCAAAAAGAAAAGTAGTTTTTTAAAAAAAAAGCGATATTCACTTTGCAAACATCAGGAAAAACCGATAGCTAACGATACCAGTTTCTTGACTCCACAGAGGCAGTAATTCACTTATGGAGCAATATACTTATATACTCGTATACATAATTACAAGTCCCAGAAAATAAACGAGGATTCTCTGTTACCAAGTTTTAATATTTTATTAAATAAAAACTGCATATAAAGGGTTATTATAATAAATGTGAATATAAGTATGATAGAGATAGTATGAAGAGTGTGGTTTGCAAGATGATGTTGTGACCAGGATTAAGAAAGGAATGCTTCGGTGGTTTGGTCATGTTGAAAGAATGAATGAGGAAAGAGTGACAAAGAAAATTTATGTTGCAGAAGTGAATAGCAGAGTCGGAAAGGGACTTCCTAGGTGAAAATGTATCGACCAAATTGGCGATATATTGAAAACGGGCCAAATTAGGAGTACCTTTAACCGACGAGCATGTATGCGTAGGTCTATAAATGTGAAGGAGGCGAGAGAGGTGTGTCAGGATCGTGTCAAATAGAAGTCTGTAGTCTCTGCCTATCCCTCTGGATGACAGGCGTGAGTGTTTATGTATATATATATATATATATTTATATATATATATATATATATATATATATATATATATATATATATATATATATATATATATATATATATAGATATATAGATATATATATTTATGTAAGTATGATAATATCACATGGGAATGAGGTGGTCGCTTCTAAGCTGTTTCTTAAATTACTTTTGAAGTAGTACAACCTGTGTTCTTATTGCATAATTTTACTCACCTGTGTATACAAAGTGAAAACATATAATTAGTTTTTGTAGAAGTAATTTGACGAAAAAAATGTCGTGTGAAAGCGCTAACGCGAAATGGACCAGATTTTTACAAATAATAGCGTTCTGATAAATGATGGATCTTGTCAAATATGCAAACGAGACTAAGCAAATAGCAACGGCATATAAATGGTTACAGCAAAAACTTTTTTCGTCGATATCATTTTTACTACACGTAAAACTAATATCAATAAAACAAGATAACGATACGTAAATACTGAGCATTTGCCGTTATTTTTAAGGAGCAATGCGGGTTCAATTCCTGCCAGCACCAATTAAATTATAAATTGCAATTTGAAGTGCTTATGGAGTAAAAAATATCGTAGAGACATCAGGCATATCTAAGGGACAAAATATTCCGTAGACATGTGAAATCCACCAACCGGCACTGAAGCACCGCGAAGTAATCAACTCCTTGCTTGCGTTAATTAATAAATAATTGACTACATGATCTGTAGCGTGGAGCTGTATTGGGTGTAGCACATAAGGGTGAGGACAATGTTCTCACAGAATACCAGCGTGTTAAGTGCAGAGAACCGGGTACTCATTTTGCTGGAAACGACGCCTTCCATCTTGGTCCTCGGGATGACATCGCATTGCATCTGCATTTTAATTCCTGATTGAGGATAGATTTAGTTGCTATAGGCCACAGCGTCTGGTTAATATCGGATGAATTGCGTGCTCGTTTTTCACCCTCATTCTATAATAAGGGAAAATATTACTTCATAAACCTTCTGGAAACGAGAGGAGGAATGTGTCCTGCAGTGCAAAAGCAGTAACATAAGAGTAATCAACGTCATCTCTAAAAGACGAGAACAGACTCCTCGTTGCCAGTCTGTCAGTCCCAAAAACATATCTATTATTATAACCAAATACTATCAGAACCCTGTGCCGCCAATAAAATAGTTTTCTTAATTTAATATGGAACTACTGCAAACATCTACTCAATTAAAAGCCTTCGCCAGCTAGCTTAAATTAATAAAAGTCTATTTTCATTTTTAGGCCGGAACAACATTTTAATTAAATTATAGTATTAACTTTTGGCTGCTGAATTCTTGCGTATTTTTCGAAGAAATTCACATTTCGATAAAACGGAAAGCTCACCTCTTATTTGGTGTGTAAACTTTATAAGGACGTTTTATGTATTGCTTTGTAAGTAAGTTTTTTTTTCATCTTCGCAGTAAGTAATTATTAAGGCTTTTCAAAATTTTACTAACGATGCCCTTTACCAATTATTAAAAAATGATAAAAAACTCATAAATTGACATTTGATATTTTGCAAGGATTCTAAGTAAACAATAATATTAAAGATTACAGAAACCAAATACAAACATTACTTTCCACGTATTTTGATAAGATTTGGCGATGAATTCGATCACATAGCCTAAAGGCAAGAGAAAAAAATTGAGTTAATTGTAAAAAAATCTATGTACCGTACCAAAAATGCATCAACGCAATCATAATTAAAATTTGTCTAAATTTCTGGATGACTTTGAGGAATAGGAAGAATTTGAGGAAGGTTGTTTTTGTGTTGCAATGGAATTGCCAATTAGGTAATGTAAGCAGCCAAAAGAATCTTATTTTATATAAACGAAACCGAAACGCTGATATTTGACAACTTGAAAAAAAAAGACATTCTATACTTTTTATATTACAACTTATTGACCTTATTCTCATTCATTGTTTTACATACACTAAAATAGTTTATGTAACCTTCATACTCGGAGACATTTGCATTTACACTAGGCTAAATTAGTAAAAACAGAGCACACCATATTCTCTGCGACGGATATAAAAAGAATACTGATAAAGGAAGAAAGAGAAATTGTTTAAAAATAACCGGAAATCAACCTGCAATTTTCGTGTTGTTGCTGACTTATATCGGCGGCTGTGGGGACTTACCAACAGGTAAGCCACAACTCCCTCGCTTCTCTTGTGATGAAAAAACTAAGAAAGAGCTGATGAGACAATGTGACGAAGCTATTGGATATAAGTCTTTCTAAAATTTTATAATTGGCTAGATTCGTAAGAACAGAGCACACCATGATGTACGCGACTGCACGCTGAAGTTAATTATTCTATACAATGTTAACTAGATTATATAAATGAGTATAATGATAAATATTCGTCAGACAGTACGAACGAATAAAAATATTCTGAATTTGTGTGTAAGATTGTGGGTGTTGATAGTTAAAACGCAAGACTACTGTATTAAGTAGTGAGACGAAGTACATAGGCTGAAACTACACTTTTACTTTAGGCATATACTTATCCAATACAACCATCCTTACAGGTGACAAACGAGCACTCAGTCCACTGGAATTGTTAGATCACGAACGGACCAATTATACAAATTAAAGAATGTTTTCTAGTTAGTAATACATTATTAAATTATTTATTTTAAAGTTTCCCAATCTTATTTGTAAATCTTTAATTTGTTACTTATATCTTTAATCGTAATCACTTCATAGTTTATATAGGTATATTATAGCATGATCAAAGTAACTTACCTGTAAGTGAACTTCGATCACTATTATACGCAGTTAACGCCTCGTCTGATATGACTATGTAGTTTATGCACTTTTCGCATCAACAAACACGCGTTCAAAGATTTGGTTAAAATTAACCAAAAAAAATAAAATTTATTTGTGACGGCCACCCATAAGTCCATGGCAACACTGGCCGGCGTGCGACCAATCATTAAGTTTAAAGAACTCCCAGCCATTTTCATTATGAAGCAGGGTGGGAAACTCAAAGAAAACAAATGGGAGGGAACCTTCAGACGAGGTGTTAACTGCGTATAATAGTGATCGAAGTTCACTTACAGGTAAGTTACTTTGATCATGCTATTATACTTATTAACGCCTCGTCTGATATGACTATGTAGATGTTGAAAGATCTTGCGAAATAATGAAAATGTTTTCTAATAATGATGTTTATTTATAACAATTCACAGTTACAATTATAATAATTTGACTCATTGATTGCGAAGGATGGATTCACCAAAGTCTTCATTATTTTCCAAAGGTAGATTATAAAATATGGCAAAATTTTTAGACCTGTGGGACCACCCAGCTGTTGATTTAATCAAGTTTATATTAAGGCCTTTTCGGTATGCTGCCGATGTAGAGGCATGTCGTGTGCTATGTGCAGAGTATATAGATATATCAAGTCCAGCCTCAAATAAAACATCTTTTATCCACCTGCTGAGTGTATGGGTTGAAGCAGGAGTATGAGGTTTTTTAATGGTGATAAAAAGATTATTTGTGTTCTTCCGTAGTGGTCTTGTGGCGTCTAAATAATCACATAATGTTTTTGCAGGGCAAATACTCACATTTTCATTAAAAAACTTTAAGGTAAATAAAGGTTGAAGACCATTTATTTTGGAGGTTTTGATTAATTGGGGAACTTTGATTTTTATGCAATTATTAGTAATAGTAATGTTATCTATTGTTATGAAAGAAAAAGTTTGTAATCTTTGTGCTGTTGTTAAGGCTAATAATATTAGCAATTTTCTGGACAGAATACTTAAATCTAGTTCTGTATTTGGGTATAAATTGCTTACATAATCAAGTACTAGACTTGGATCCCAAGTTTCTTTATATTTAGGTTGGTTAGGTCTTAATAATAATAATAATAATAATAATAGTCTTTATTTGCATAAAACATGGTAATTATACAGATGTTTCAGTCTTATTATGCCCACATGTTTTGCTATTTTAATATAATATAGCATGCAAATTACATTTAAATCAAAATAACCTATATAGTATTAAAATTAACAAATTAAACATGTTTATTTAAATTATAATTATGTTTTACAAATGTCAAAATCTAGTTTAAGATGTCAGAAATTCATTAGTGTCATAAATATTTTTGTCAATTAACCAATGGTACAATCTTTTTTTAAATACGTTCATATTATGTAGTGTTTTAATTTCATCAGGTATTTTGTTGTATATACGTACACACATTGATAAACTGCATTTACTATATTTAGCTGACTTCGGAACTTCGCTTAGAACTAATCTATTTGGATTTCTTTTAAGCCTAGGATTAATATCAGATGACTTTTTAAATAAATATGTATGCTGTTTTACAAATTTACCTATCTCAAAAATATATAACGAGGGCATAGTGAGTAAAGACAGATTCCTGAACATTGGCTTACAGGATTCTCTAGTTGGTATACTACATATCGTCCTCATACACTTCTTTTGTGCGATAAATGCCCTACGCCAATCTATGCTATTGCCCCACATTATTATACCATATCGAAGTATAGATTCGATATACGCCCGATAGCATAATGGGGCCGTTTTTTTATTAGTTACCTTTTTTATGGTACGTAGTGCATACACATAACGATTAATTCTTTGACATAGGTCATCTATATGTATTTTCCAGTCCAAATTTCGATCTATAATTACACCAAGAAATTTAATTTGTTCTATTTCCTTAATTTTATTGATATTTAGACAAGAATTAGTTTTTATTTTATTAAAATGTATGTAATTTGATTTATCTAGGTTTATTTTCATATTGTTTCTATGCAGCCAATTAGTTATATTATCGATTGTATCATTTATTTCCTTTTCATGATTATGTAATGAATTACTGTTTTTTTGAGATGTTACAACTACGGAAATATCGTCCGCATACAATATACATTTGTGATTTGTCGCCAGAGTTATATCATTTATGTATAAAAGAAATAATACCGGCCCTAAAATACTACCTTGAGGAACACCATATTTTTTTTCTCTGTACTTAGATGAGAAGGATAATATTTCATTTTTTACCATTTTATCAATAACGACACACTGCCGTCGATTTGATAAATAAGATGAAATCCACTCTAGAGCTATCCCTCTAATTCCAACCAAATCTAATTTACTTAAAAGAAAACCATGTGTGACAAAGTCAAAGGCTTTACTTAAATCAAAGAATAATCCTGTTGTTAGTAGGTTATTATTTATGCTAGAAATTATTGTTTTTATAAGATTAAAAGTTGCTAGCGTTGTAGATTTCTTTTTCTGGAAGGCATATTGTTCTGTTTTAATTATGTTAAACCTCTCAGAAAATTCCATTAATCTCTTATAAAAACATTTCTCAAAAACTTTTGATATTATGGGTATAAGAGTAATCGGTCGATAGTTGTTGATATCGTCTTTTTTACCTTTTTTGTGCAATGGTTTTACAATTGAAATTTTTAAATTGTCGGGAAATTTTCCTGTCAAAAATGATAAATTAATTAAATAAGTCATAATGTCAACAAGTTCGCATACACAAGCTTTAATTATTCTGGTATTAATTCCGTCGTAACCTTCCGAGGCAGTGTTATTTAAGGACATGATCTCTTTACTCACCTCATCTTTCGACATGGGTTTAAGAAACATTGAGTTTGATAGTGATATTGTATTTTTAGATGTAATATTTTCCATGTTATCATTATTAGTTATATTATAATTAGTCATGTCAATAAAATAGTCATTAAAAGTGGTTGCTATATCGTAAGGGTTCGTTAGGTTTTTATCATTTAGTTTTAGCTCCTTAATATTATCCAATTTTGTATTTAAAATTTCTTTTTTTATTACGGACCATGTTGCTCTGCATTTATTTTTACTCTTACTTATAAATTTTATATTACAATTCTTCTTGGATTGGTAGATACATTTTTTCAATAAATAAGAATATTTTTTATAAGTATCCTTATTTATTTTAGTTTTATTTTTATAGTATCGATACTATTTATATATATATAACTATTTTTCAAACCTTTACTAAACCAGTTATTTTGATTACTATTTTGTATTAGTATTTTTATTCTTGGGAAACATAGGTTATAAAATAAGCAAAATAAATCATAAAAATTATTAAATGCAATGTTCAAGTCGGTTTCTAAATATGTTTCACACCATGATAGATTATTTAGACATTCCTTGAATTTCCGAACATTACTTAAATTATAATCCCTTTTGTATTTAAAACATATCTTGTTTATTGATTTATTTTGTTGAACCTGGAAGCTTAATAACTGAGCTGTATCATGGTCTGACAGAAACAAAGGCAATACTGTTGCAGAAGCATTCTCTATATTACTTAGAATATGGTCTATACATGTCTCCTTTCTAGTTGGAACATTAATATGAATTTTAAGACAGTAATTAAGACATAAATCATGCAGATAAGTGTTGGCTTTTCCTGGTTTAAGAGTATTAATATTTAAATCACCAGTAATTACAAGTTTAGTATTGGTATTTTTGTTTTTAAATGTTTCACGTAACATCCCGTCTAACTTGTCCAAAAACAGAATTGCGTCTGTAGAGGGAGTCCTATAGAGACAAATTATTAGCAAATTATAAAGAGGAATCTCAATACCACAAACTTCAAATAACTTTTGCGTTGCTAAGCTATTTATCTTATTTAATTTTTTATATGCAATATCTTTCTTCACTAAAATACATGTACCGCCTCTAGACTCATCCCTACAGAACGAACTGGCTAATTCATAATTATTAATGTTTAGGTATTTTTCATGATCAGTACGCAAGAAAGTTTCTGAAAGACATATTACATCTGGGGCGTTTCCTGCCTTATCTAGTTCATCCAATGTTAACATTAATACACCTTGTTTTGGTAATATACTAGCGATATTTTGATGTAATATTTTTAAAAGCATCTTATTTGTAGTATTCTTATTCACGAAAAAGACAGTTTTTATTTAATAGTTTAAAGTAATACGGTATTGTACCTTTAGGTGCGGTATTTATATCATTAAAATTATTAATATTAGTCGCTCCCGAAACAGTTATACTCGATTGCATTCGAGCAAAATAATAGGGAATTGTTCCTTTTTTATATTTGGAGCTGCTGGATTTATCAGATAATAATATCGATTTATTGTTACAGCGTAATATAAACTTTTTTAATTGCTTGGCACTTAGAAATTTGTTCTTATAATCAATATAGTCAATTACGGAATTTATTGATTTACACATAGAATATAAATTATTGGACATACAATTCACGTAATGACAGTTTTCAAATTTATTACAAATATTTTCTAAAGTATTATTTAAATCGTTAACACATATGTACTTATTTTTAAACAAACTTAAGACTAGTATACTATTTAACTTGTACCAGTTAATTAATGTGCATATTTGTGAAGATAGTATTTTCAGGTCGTAATCATTTTCTCCCACACACACTATGATTTTATCGTTCGAGGCTACTTGTGTATTATGGATATTTTTTAGCACATCAGGCGTAAGTGCATACGGTTTTATTTCCGAGTAAATGGTGTATTTTTCATAAGCCGTATTTACTCTTGAGCGTATTAAAGCAGAGGCTAGGCCAATGCATTGTTGTGTGCCAAAGATAAATATTTTATCGCAGTTAATATATTGTTTTCTGATGTCTGAAATTACGGTATTAGAGTCTTGTGTAAGTTTTATTGAAGACCCTGCATTTTTTGATGATATTTTGTGTTGCAACATTTGAATTTTTTCATTAAGAATTTTAATTTCATTTTCAGCGCTCTTTAGTTGGTTTTCTAATTCCGAAATCCTTTGTTTTAAGATAATAGCTATCTCCGCATCAAATACCTTTTCTATTTTTTTCCTTTCAGATAGTTTTGAGGGCGTAGAAGCGGTTGGCGAATATAAAACGTTGAAGTGAGCAGAATGAATATTTTTCTCTTTTATTATGTTTTGGTGTTTCATTTGGATATCCTTTATTGGTGATTGACATAGAGTTTTTAGTAGGTTATTTTCTTGTGTTAATTTTGTGATTTGTCTCCGAAGGTCATTGTTCTCAATTTTAGTATTATCCAGCTCATTTTGCGTACTTGCGATCTCTGACCGTAAATTATTTATAGTGTCCTTCATTTCCTGCACCGTAATAGAATCAGTAATTGTGAAGTCAAAGCTCCGTGATAATATTTGACTAGGTGTAGTAGCCTGGGAATCGTCAGATGAGTGAAGAGTGGTTAATATGTGGGAGTCATTTATCGGCGATTCACTCGTTTTTGCTACCACTGTTGTAGGTGTCATATTTCCACTCGAACTATGTGAGTATTTTTTTCTAAATGTAACGTAGGATGGATCACCAGTAGGTGTAGATTGCCCAGTAGACATTTGCTTACATGCTTTACATTTCCAATTTTTTCTACTTTCTATACCCTTTAAGCGATAAAGTTTTTCAGAATAGCCAATACAGTCAAATTCATAGTATTTTTTACATATTAAACATAGCAGTGAATTTTTAGCTTCAATAGTTTTTTTACATTTATTACAACTTACAAGTGATGACATCTTACGGCTGCTATTTTTTGAAAGACTTTGGTTAGGCATCATAGAAATTTAACGTTGATATTATATATAATTTATAAAATATTTTAAGATTTTTCTTACGATAGATGTCGCAGTTCTTTACTGCTTCTATATATTCGTTTTCAATCGTGTGTCGTTCATAATCTGTCTCCTTTAGAACTGAATCTGGCTTACAACTAAATCTGTCTTAATGTTTGTTGAAAATGTAGAAAAAGATACGCTTTGTTTATCCGACTTGATTGGAACCGTCTACACTTCAGGAATCGAGTGAGATACCGAACGGCGAAACCACTACACATCACACATACACATTAAGTTATATTGGCGAATTTGAGTAATATGCTGTGTATATTGTCAAACTCTCACTGTTTGTAATTATACCGGTAATTTTGTCGTCGGATACTTTTTCGATACACCGTCAGTATTAAAAATCAAAGTCTTTCTTTAATATTAGTACACAATTTGTTTAGTGTTTTTTAAGTAAACTTACGTAGTTTCGGTTGAAGGTGCTTGATTTTTACTCATATATCACGATAAACTTATTTTATTATTAAGAACTATGGTATTTTAGCCATTATTAATGACTGTTGTGTATACTCGGTATGTTTATTAACAATTTATATATTCACTGGTTGTTTGAAACAGTTTATTTCACTTACACGTGGAGATTACAGTTCACTGTCACTATTGAAAATATTTTAGCACTTGTAAAATTAATTTGTCATAGTTATACGAATTTAATATACGCAGTTAATGTTTGCATGACACACATTCGCCATGACACATTAATTTAAAGATACCTCTAAAAAACCTATTAATATCTCTATTTGCACTTAATTCACTATCCAAAAGTAATGATAAAGCTGATCTTATACTATTTAAGGTGCCATAAGAAGCACCATTTTTAAATTTTTCAGTTAAAAATTTTAATAATAAGGGAACTGATTCAGACAATGGGTCAGCTTTATTTGTTTGACAGAATTTCCACCAATGTTGATAGCAAGAACTGTATTGCTGTAGAGTGTTTTTTGACAGAGAATTTATGATAATATTTACACATTCCAGAGAGTATCCCTTTTTTAAGTAGATCTTGCTGACAACATCCCTGCAATTAGTGAAAGGCTCTTGTGTAGCGGGTGACAAGACCTGAAAATGGATGAAAGTAATTTTGGATTGGATTTTAAATAAACAGGCTTTGAGCTTAACAGACTCATAAAGAGGGGGTACCATGCTTGTCCTGGCCAATTTGGTACTACCACAATACCCTCAGCACGATCTTCTTGAATCTTTTTTAAACAACGCAAAATTACTGAGAAAGGTGGGAAAGCATAAAATTTAAGTCCTGTCCAATCTATGGTAAAAGCATCTACTGAAAAACAATCTGGTTCAATTTTCCATGAAATAAACTTATCACATTTTTTATTTGCATGGGAAGCAAAAAGGTCAATTTCAGGTATTCCTAGTTGTGTAATAATTTTTTCATAGGCATATGAGGCTAGTTCCCATTCAGTTTCTATATTAATTAACCTAGATTGTCCATCAGCTTCTATATTTTCTTTGGAAGGTATGTATGAAGCAAAAATATGTAGTTTCCTTTTTTCACAAAACTGCCATATTTTTCTAGATAAGGAATTTAAGTGTGGGAATTGTATTCCACCCATTCTGTTTACATATGAAATTGCTGTAGTATTATCTGAGCGAATTAATATATTACAATCTTTCTCATTTTTGGCAAAGCATTTTAATGCAAAATAAATTGCTAAAAGTTCTAAGTAATTTATATGATATTTTATTTCCTTTTTTGACCAGTTTCCATGTAATTTTTTCTGGCCGCATACTATTCCCCACCCAGTATTAGATGCATCAGAAAATATTTCGAATTTATATTTTTGTCTGTGGGCTGAACATGAGAAGATTATGTTTTTCCACCACAATAGGTCTTCTATAATGCCTTGATTGATCTTTAGTTTGGATTCATAATTGTCCCTAGAATTTTTTAAAGCTATATACTTCTTTCTTTCCAAAATTTTGGTGTACATCCATCCATATGGGACGGAGGGACAAATTGATGTTAAGGAACCCAAGAGAGATGCAAACTCCCTGATGGTACATTTTCTTTTTTGTATAATGGAGTGCAATTTAGAGTTAATTTTATTTCTTTTATCTAGTGGAATACTTATTGTAAAATTATCACTATTTAATATGAACCCTAAGAATTTACACTTTTTACTAGGATGTAATTGACTTTTTTCATAATTTATAATGAATCCTAATGATTTGAGAAATTGACAGGCGGTATCTACATCCTTTTTACATTCATTGGCAGTTGGTGATATAAAAAGAAAGTCATCAAGATAATTTACCAAGGTTATCCCTTTTGATCTAAGGTAGAAAACTATTTGTCTCATTATTTTGTTAAAAACATAAGGTGCTGTGGATAAACCAAAAGGTAGGACATTAAACTGATACAGATTTTTATTAAAATAAAATCTTAAATATCTTTTAGATTCTTCATGTATTTGAAGTAAAAAATAAGCATCTTTTAGGTCAAGCGATGCCATGAAACATTGTCTATCAATAAGATGTAATGCTGTCCTAATATCTTCTAGTTTAAAATGCAATGTTGGTACAAATCTATTAAATTTTTTTAAGTTTAAAATAAATCTAGATGAACCATTTGGTTTTGGAGTTATAAATATTTTTGAAAAATATTGATATTTTAATAGCTGTGTTTCTAGTGTAACTGCACCTATTTTTATTAATTTATCTAAACATTGTGAAATTTTTTTCTTTTCAATTTCAGAAAAAGAGTTGTTTTGAGGTACCTGAGATTGGTATACTATGTTAGACAACGGTATAGAATATCCATTTTTTACCCAGTTTAACACAATTGTGTTTTTTGTAAAACACCAATTTTTATAGTAATTAGACAATCTGCCTGCATAGCTTGCCTCTATTCCCGATGATGCCACTGTGGTTGTGTTGTCCTGGAGGGATTCCTTGTCAACGATCTTAATTGTTGTCGTTGATGTTGATGGCGTTGCGTCATAGTATACTTCACTGTCGAAGGCTTGTTTTTTGGCCGTTTGGTGTTGTCTTGTCTGGTGTTGTATTGTCTGGTATTGTCTCGCCCGCCCTGCTTCCTGTTCGAGGACGGGCCCCAATTGTTTAAAGGCTTCAGGTCCTTAGCAGAGTTCTCTAAGTTTTTGTTTTCCTTTAATATATTAGTGATATCATTTCCAAATAAATAATTGGTGATCAGTGTTTATTCTAAGGTTTCCTTAAGTTTTTTATTTACACCAGGTAAAATGACTGCTCTTCGAGTCTGAGACTCTTTGTAATGTACATGACATAATAGTCTAATGCAGTTTCCTATGTATTCTGTTGTGTCACTTTCTGTGTCCTTCTCCAACATTTTTGTTAATATTTGTGTGAGGCCACAGATTACATATCCAATAATATTTTGTTTATGGCAAATGTGTTCATCTCTTTTTAATGCCTGGGGTGACAGGGTAATCTTTATTTCTGGATTGAGGTTTGGAGGTAACGTAAGGCAATCTTTAATTAATGGAAATGTTTTTAAAATTTCATCACTTGATTTTTCGTCTAACCCTTGCGTAAGAAGTGTGTTCCACATATTTTTTAGTTCACTATTTATAATAATAGTTTTATCGATTTTCTCCACATGGCCCATTTTTTGAAGAAAATTTGGAAAATTATCGTTATTGTTACTATTGTTACTACAAGAGGGAAAGATATTTTCGACATCTTCTTCAGAATCGCTTTCCACAATTATTCTCCTTCTCTTTTTAACGGATAGTTCAGCTTCATCTGCGAAAATATTGCAGAATTAATTTATCACATGTACTCGCTCGTAGTACCGTATGATAATATTGATGAAAATTTATGGCAATATTTCGTGACTTTTTGTAAGAAAGTATGAAAAAAAAAAGTATCACATGTACTCGCTCGTAGTACCGTTAGATACATTTATCATACAACAATGAAACCACATGTACTCGCTCGTAGTACCGTATGACTTACATAATATGAAATAAACTGCTTATAGTAAACAAAGACCAGGTATAGACGCTCGTCCTATCGCTAAGGCCAATATTTTCATCCTTTAAGATACTATTTGTTGTGATAAAACAAATGACGCATTTAGCATTTTTAAAATGGCGACGCCCAAGCACGACTTATTCTTAAGAATCTACGAGTAAACATACCTTCTGATGAAGAAAATAAAAGATCCATAAGCTTCCTTTTTAGTTTTTCTTTCTTATTCTCCATTTTCAACTTAATTTTTTCTTCTATACATTTATTTTCCACAATTTGTTTACGGATACGACGCGGATTGTTTAACACGAAACGTCATAATTATTGGTCGCACGCCGGCCAGTGTTTCCATGGACTTATGGGTGGCCGTCACAAATAAATTTTATTTTTTTGGTTAATTTTAACCAAATCTTTGAACGCGTGTTTGTTGATGCGAAAAGTGCATAAACTACATAGTCATATCAGACGAGGCGTTAATAAGTATAATATATGGTAAAGCCACACTGCAACCATATTATGATTGTAGCAATGGGTCACCTTGACAAGGGACCACCACCACGCTCTCACAGAATACCAGCGTAAAATAGCAGTTTAATTCGGCTGTGTTTAGTATGATTCGACTATAATAAACGTCTACTGCTCTCTACAGAACCGTAGACACCTATTACTGGAAATGAGGTTTTCCATCTTAGTTTCATAGGGTGACAACGCATCTGCATATTGATTCTTAATTGAAGATAGATCTAGATGTCTACGGACCACAACATCCACTTACCATCTGGTAGACTGTGTGATCGTTTGTTTCCAATATTCTATAAAAATATATTATTTATATTTTGTATTAATACCAATTTTAAGTAATCAAATATATTTACAAAATTGAAGTCATATAAAGTCACGTAATTTTGAAAAAATTGTATCAATAGTTTAGTTTGTAGTTTCGTCATCCCATCATTATCAACAAAACTAATTAATTTGAGGCATATGAACACCGCAACGTAGCTTTTTTAAAGTAAACTATTTTAAAATAATTTCATTTTACATATTTCACGTGTCAATCGTTATGGCCTTCCTTAACGGAAAACAAAAATGATAAAAGCTTGCGTAAAAACATGCATATACCTGAAGCGGCGGGAAGTCTACAGTCTATGAAAATGTACAGGATTGTCCCCCAATTATATCAATTATGATCAACCATAAATTCTTGCAGAGATACTTATCCTAATCAAGGATGATTTGTGAGGCTAATGACATTCAAATGCTACCTTCAAACCAAAACCCACCGCTGAACATAGGCTTCTCTCACACAAAACGATATTTTGGGTTCCCATTTTTATTAACAGCAAATCCAAGCCCAAACATAGCACTGTAAGACTTCAACATAATTATTATAAGTTCGTTCTGAGGAAGATCGGGCCAAAAATTACTCAAAAGCATACAAAGGTAGCGCTGTTTAACGTTAACTAAAATATCAGAACATCAAACACTCAGTCTCTCAATTGACAATGGGAGTTGCTGCGTTCCTAAAGCGTCGGGAATCCGTAAAATTATTTTATTTATAAAATTTTAGCTTACTTTTCTTCTTTAAATAACCTAGAAAACTTTTAAAAAGCCTTGTAAATACAAGGTCTTTTCTGTCCAGATATCTATTATACATTTTGAAGCCAAACAGGATTGCGTCACGCTGTCAGCTGTGTTCTAGTCTAAAGGGTCTAGTAAACCTATATAGTAAGAGGAAGTATGGCAATACCATTCCGATCCCACTGGTTTTCTTTTTCTTTTTTTAAAGGACAGGCTGACAAACAGCACACAGTCCATCTGATGGTAAGTGGTTGTTGTGGCCCATAGACATTTACATCTATATGAATAATATATGAGAATCAAACTGCAGATGCGAATTCACTTGTCACCCTTGAGGACTAAGACGGAATGCCTAATTTTTGTATTAAAAAGGGTCTCCGGTTCTCTACACTCACCATATGAAACAAAACAGCATTAAGCTACTTTTTGACGCTGGTATTCAGTGAAAGCGACGTCCTTCCCCGGTCGAGCCGACCCATTCGTGCTACAAATATACTACTGAAATAAGCATACCACTGCAAGACTTCAAAATACAGTTAGTTCATTCTGCGTAGATCGGACCAAAGACAATAATTAAAAAGCTGAAGGTACTCCGGGTTAACTTTTACATCGGGACGTCAGTCACCTCAGTCCCCCGTGACCATGGGTGCTGGAAAGCACCCGAAACGTCGGGTATTAAAATCAATATAAATAAAACGCGATAAAATCCCTAAAAGTAGTTTTAATCAAAAAAAAAAATGAAAAATATAAGAGCACAAAAAACAGGATAGTGAAAAAGTGGAAAATTTGTCTCAAGTGATAAAAATCTTGAAAGGCTTCCTTCACTTCAAAATGACATTAGTGCTGTAATTGTGTCTAGATCAAACGATTTGTTGCATCATCTCCTCGAAAGGGTGATTAAGAGTATATATAACTAAAGACTTTTACTTTACACCCTACCATTACTTTACATTTTTATAGCCCCAGGGCTTACAATTACATGAGAACTTATTTTGACCTGTGTGTAATAAAATAAAACAATCTCCTGGTTCTTAGTTAATTATATTCTTGATATTAAACAATAAACACTTACGATAATACCCTTACTATTATTAACAATATTTTCCAAAAGATTGTCAACTAGGACCACACTTTTTGCAAACAAGCTCTTTCCACCATTACCCGAAACTTCTCCTCCAACCAACTATCCCCTCTCGCTAGTCTTTATTTTTAAACCAATCACAACACATTTCCGGAGTCGGCTACCAAGTTACAATAGTGCAACTATGTGAATTGACTAATTGACTACAACAGTATTTCTACTAACTGAAGCTTACTTAGACAATGATAAGTAAATCATTATACATTAATATAAAAGAATATTTAAAATAATATGATACATTTAGAAATCGTGACAACACATTTATAAATCATGACAAGCCAATCTCAACAGGTTTCTGAAGTCAGATACCAACTTATAAAAAAGAAACTATGTGAATTGACTACAAAAGTATTTCTACTACTGCAGTCTATTAAGCCAATGTTAAATAATTAAATCACTATACATTAGTATATAAAAGAATATTTAAATTAATATGATACATTTAGAAATCATGACATTCGGCCATCCGGCACCGTTATGCCTCCCGGTATAACAAAAAAATTGAAATAAGAAATCATGACAATAGAATTGAGAGAAAAAAAGACATAACTTATGAATACATTCTAATAATTAGTTCAAATTCTTATTAATATTGATTTATTCGGTATTTTCACTAGCAGTGCTTATATCTGACTCATACAATTCTAATGTTTTAATATGAATCCAGGGTCGAATTCGATCAGCTACAATAACAGTGGTATACAATTTGCCTTTTCTTGGAAGTCCCGGAACATCTGTTATTTTATAACGATCGTTTCCCAGTACTTCAGTAATTTTATATGGTCCCACAAACTTCGACAGAAGCTTTGTACTTTTTTTGTCATTATCAAAGTTATTACGGGAAATTTTTACTAAATCACCAACAGCATATTTAATTGCAGGGACCCGATTAGCATCATGACGTTCTTTTTGTTTAGCTTGATTTTTTTCTATATTTTCACTTATGTTGTCCCTTATTTCTTGTAAATTTAAATTTCTGGAACATCCTAAAGTATTCAGCTTATTGGACATAGAGTCACGCATTTTGACTCCGAACATAGCTTCTGTCGCAGATTGTTGGGTTGTGGCATTGACGGTATTATTTATACCCCACTGGATTTTGCCCAGAAACTTGTCCCAGTCACGTTCTTGACCAAAAGAATTTTGTGCTGACAAAGAGTTTAAAATAGTTTGGTTAAATCTTTCAGCCTGTCCATTAGCCCTGGGACAAGCGACTGCGTTCAAAATATGCTTAATACCATGTGTATCACAGAAGGTTTCAAAAGCTTTTGACGTAAAACTTGTGCCTCGGTCAGATATAATTCTAGCTGGTACACCAAAATCATAGAAAATTTTCTGAATAACTTTAATAGTGCTTTTTGTTTTAAGATCTTTGACTGCTCTCACGAACAAATATTTGGTTAAAGCGTCAACCACTGTTAAAATATGTGTGTTACCATCTTTAATCTTAACAAAAGGTCCGAGATGGTCCATATGTACGGTGTGAAAAGGTATCTGTACATTACTTATAGGATATAAAAATCCTGATTTACGTTTAGCTCCTTATTCCTTCCTTATCCTTATTATAAGCGCACTCTATGCAAGCCGAAATATATTTTTTTTACAAACTTTTGAAGTTTAGGGAACCAATAAGATTCTTTTATTCGTTCAAGTGTTTTTGCATAACCCAAATGACCAATATCGTCCTGATTGGCCCGACATATTTGCCAACGCGCACTCCGTGGTACAACTAAACATAGTTTATCATTTACTTTTCGAAATACAGTATGATTTTTAATTACATAATTTTGTCGAATATCTTTACATTCCTGGTCATCTCCAGGTTTAAGAATTTTTAAAATACGGGATATATCTGGGTCTGCTATTTGTAATGTTAAAAGCCAATTATCCTTTTCTATATTATATACGCTAATGCTTGGGTTGTTATCTGACTCCATGGACAGCTCGGTATTTCTGCTCAATGCATCAACGTGTGACATCTGAACGCCGGGTCGATAATCAATTTCAAATGTAAATTCGCTTATCTGCAACCACCACCTTGCTATCCGTGGAGTCAGATCTCGCTTAGTGAGAGTAGTACGAAGGGCTGCACAGTCAGTTAAAACTTTAAAATTAAGGCCAAGGAGATAAACGCGAAACTTTTTAAGCGTGCACACGATTGCCAATGTTTCTAATTCGTAGGAATGCAGATGTTTTTCTTCAGGGTAGTTTGTCTACTAAAATAAGCAACTGGTTTCAATACTCTCACATACTTTTGCCATTGCAAAAGTATACCCCCTATACCCAAAGAACTAGCATCTGTGTGCACCTCCGTCTCAAGAGTTGGGTCATATAAAGCAAAAACTGGTAATTCAATAAGCCTTTCCTACAAAAATAAAAAGGCTACGTTAGACCATTGCCATAAAGCCTCTTTTCTCAGTAGAGAAGTAAGAGGGCGGGCAACTTCACCGTAACCTTTTATAAATTTTTTAAAGTAACAAGTCAAACCGAGAAATTGTCTAACTTCATGTACATTAGAAGGTGTAGGAAATTCCTTCACCGCCAACACCTTGGCTTTACCAGGCTGAATACCATTCACAGAGATGTCATAGCCAAGATAGTGAACAGTTTTTTCAAAAAACCGACATTTAGCTAGTTTCAGTGTTAGACCGTACTCTCGAAAAAGTCTTAATAACTCTTCTAATCGTTGAAACATTTCATCAACACCTTTTGACCGTTAAAATTGGACTGGCATAATCAGAATTTGACTCCTGAATTATATCATTTTGCAATAATTCATCTACGGTTTCTCGAATTTTTTGACGTTCGTGATGAGAAAGACGATATGGGCGATAAACTATTGGCTTATTATCCATTAAATCAATTTTAATTTTTACTTCGTCTACACAACCTATTTCACCGAGATTTGTTGCAAAACAATCACGGTAGCTCTGCAACAGTACATAAAGTTTATCTAACAGATGATCGTCAAGATGTGATCCGGTTTTAATATCATTTTTATCAAGGGGTGTTAATTTGGAGGGATCTGTAAGTATTCGGTTAACTTGGCATAATGTGTGCTCCGTGACCAGAATGGATCGAGCTATTAATTTATCTTGTGAAAATTTTGCAACATGAGATGACAAATTACTAGCTAAGACTCCACCCTTGCCACCACTAATATTGAATATGCCCTGAAATAGACAATACTCGTTACCAGGTTCAATAGCATTATAACCTTTGATAAAAACGTCCCCTGTAAAACTAGGCTTAGTGTGAATAGGAACCAATTCCGTTTTCAAAATATCCACAGTTTTGCTGACGTGAAGTGTTATAACATTTTCGTCCTTACCGAACAGATCTTGACCCGGACTATTGTAAAACATAAGTTTGGAGTTATCTTTCAAGACTGTAATAAATGGTAGTTCTGTTAAATTTTGTCCAATAAGTAAAGATGTTTGAAGAAATGCATCTTCAACAATTAAAACTTCTATACATGCTTCTATTTCATCTATCTGAATATTGACTGAGGATTTGTACAATGGTATCACTGATGAGTGACCAAAACCTCTCACAACAGGAAGTCTGTCAAAATTTTTCATTAGCCCTAAAGACTTAGCTTCAGTTTTCCGCATCAGTGTACATTCACTGCCGAAGTTTATGTAAGCTTCAAAAGTGCGTTCATTAATTATCACAGATTTAAAATACTTTTCATTGGGTTTAATAAGGGAATCTATTTTTAAGGATTTGTCTGACCTATTATTAATACTGATGGTATAATTGGAAGGGTTAATAGGTTGCAACTTACAGTCATCATTATCGTGCCCTATTCAGTTGCAAAGCCTGCATTTCAAAATTGGCTTGGTGCATTTAAAATAAGGATGACCTTGAGGACGACAATTATAGCAAGTGAGAGAGCTATTAGTGGAAATGCTTTTACTTGTACTTGGGATACCGGATTTAAATGATTTTTGGGGTATGCGCTCTCCTAATCTTTTATCAAATGTCTGGGGTTTCTGTGACGCAAGATAATTAAGCAAATCTTCAGGTTCATGACTATTTAAAGTTTGTGCCCCGTTTCTAATTGAACGATCACTAATGCCGTAAATAATACAGTCAACAGCTTTTTTGCCTATAATATCACATTTATTTAATAAATTTAGCTTATCATAGAAATATTCTCGCAAACTTTCGTCATTACGTGAAGTATGATTTAACATTTCTTCTAAAAGCCGACCATAATTTTCCTCACTGGGAAAAGCCTTTAGTAGCTTTGCCTGCCACTCATCCCAAGTGAAGGCAACCGTTGGCAAGGACTCAAACCATCTCTTTGCCAGACCAACTAACGTTTGCAAAGAGAAATGAACAATCTGTTTATTATCCCAATCATATATCACAGCACATTCGTTAACTTTACGCAGCCAGCATTCAATGCTTTGAGCCCTATTAGATGGATCAAATTCCGGGATCACATTCGTGAAATTATTATTGCTAAAGGAGCCTTTAGACTTATTTTCAGTAATTCTTTTTAATAGTTTAAAAACCTTAATAGTAGATAGTGTATTTGCCGCCTTGGAGTGCCTCCGGTTCGCCTTCCTCACTTGAACTGGATGAGGAAGAATGTAATCTATTCCTAACTCTTTTAGCTTGCTGTCGCCTCCTTGGTGGCGTACCAGGTGGTGTACAGGTCTCGCTGTCAGACTTCATTGCCACTTGTTACTGTAAGTTATACAAAATGTTTGACATGATCCATTCAGCAATTTAAACCAGGAAATAAGAAGAAACAACAAATTATACATGTAAAGTATTATTCAAAATCATCAAGTGGTCATTTTATTTCTCTATTTAATCTCCTGCATCCTACTGTGTTAATAATTAAAAATCCTCAACCATTTTATCACTGAGTCATAAACATAGTGAAATATATTTATATATAATAATCCAGTGGTCCACTCAAAAGTAAACATACATATATTAAAAAAAATCATAGTATATAGTAATCCAGTGGACAAACATAGTCCACTCAAACCAGTAAGGATATATAGTTTAAAATATATATATATATATATATATATATATATATATATATATATATATATATATATATATATATATATATATATATATATATAATAACCCAGTGGACAAACATAGTCCACTCAAATCGGTAAGCATACATAGCTTTATAGTTTATAATATATAGTAATCCATTGAGCAAACATAGCCCACTCAAATCAGTAACTTACATCGTTTACCAAAATTGAATTAGGTGACTATAGACCTGTTCAACCTCCAAAAGAAAATCTGTGTTCTATCAAATGTTCAAATGTTCAACCTCAAAAAGAAAAATTCCCACACAATAAACCAACATGAGGACGAGCATCCCAAATAATATAACTATTACACAACCATAAAAATAAAGATTAAAAGAAAGATTCAATCAAATACTAACACATGTTAAACATCTTGGGGTAACACATAACATAATAATACCATCTTTTATAATAGTAAGTATTATACATATATTAATGTGCCTTGTACTTAAGGAATTCAAAAAAAATAAACATTAAATTTTCATTGATAATATTGACAACTAATATGGACTATTACAACATTATTCTCCTAGACTTCTCCATTAGTCTTAAAAGACCTTAAGTACTACTACAAAGCATAGTAGCCACCAGTATCTCTTAATTTTTTTTCTTATATTTGTAATCATAGTTCTTGTGGTTGAACTTAAAAATATTACATGTCTTATATTATACATGTTAATATTCATAATATTTTATTAATACTTATTACTATAATGCACCATTTAACATTAAATAAAATCTAAACCTAAACTTAAATTTTATTTATAATGTTATGTTGAGTATTGTAAATTATATAACATATTATAGTGTAGTGTAAGTAGGTATTTATGTCATCTTTATACATGTCTTTCTGGGTGAGCTTTTTTTTACTTAGTACTCTTTACTCCACGCCCTGCCTAGTGTTGAGAAGGCTGGTATTGATTATTAGTTTAAGAGGTTGCTTCTTAAGGGGTAAGCAAGTATCCCAAAATTTCTGTATCTTCTTATAGGTAATATATATGCTAATATTTACTTATTGGTGGGGAATGTGACAACCATTGATATTATGTACTGCATATTATAAGTAGGTACAATAAGGCATTCAATGGTGACAATGCTCAGGTTTACCCTTCGTAGCTTAGGCCAACTTAGTCGAACATTATTTCAACAAGGTTTAGTGAGCTAGTAGAGAAATGTACATAATACTAATATGTACTATATTATTTATTTTAAATTCAAGTGAGCATTTCCTTTTATATGGCGAAATATGTCTTTAGTTAAATACTTTATTCACCACCATATTTCATGCAAATAAACTTTTATCAATATCATCTTTATCAGTAATCACCACCTAACATATTCCTAATACATAATTTCAAAAGAAAAATCATTCAATTAATAATTCTTACTTCTACATACTTACAGTTTTATAATGTAGTGCTGTGCAAAAGGCAGTGAGATTAGAATTTAATTCCTTTTGGTAATCCCACTTCTGAATTGTAATAAAATAAAACAATCTCCTGGTTCTTAGTTAATTATATTCTTGATATTAAACAATAAACACTTACGATAATACCCTTACTATTATTAAGAATATTTTCCAAAAGATTGTCAACTAGGACCACACTTTTTGCAAACAAGCTCTTTCCGCCTTTACCCGAAACTTCTCCTCCAACCAACTATCCCCTCTCGCTAGTCTTTATTTTTAAACCAATCACAACACATTTCCGGAGTCGGCTACCAAGTTACAATAGTGCAACTATGTGAATTGACTAATTGACTACAACAGTATTTCTACTAACTGAAGCTTACTTAGACAATGATAAGTAAATCATTATACATTAATATAAAAGAATATTTAAAATAATATGATACATTTAGAAATCGTGACAACACATTTATAAATCATGACAAGCCAATCTCAACAGGTTTCTGGAGTCAGATACCAACTTATAAAAAAGAAACTATGTGAATTGACTTACAAAAGTATTTCTACTACTGCAGTCTATTAAGCCAATGTTAAATAATTAAATCACTATACATTAGTATATAAAAGAATATTTAAATTAATATGATACATTTAGAAATCATGACATGTGCCTACTACATTCTCGAACACTACGAGTCTGGTACTAAAATGTAGGCTGTAAGCCCGGCATCACTAAGGAAGCCGTAGGAACCATAAATGCTATAAGAAAAGAAAAAAATGCAATGACGACACCAAACGATGATGTGGCTATTGGCCCAGGCCAATTCGAAAACGAATATTCTGATTTCGTATCATCTATGCCATGGATTTCTGAAGGTATGGAATCAGTAATTAAGTCTATAGTTCCGTATATATGTGGTTGCGCGATAAAAAAATCGAAAATAAAATTTAATGCGAATCCTGTGTAAATGTACCTTATGGTGAAGTTGGGGAAGGTTCACTTATAAACATGAAGGATGTGGGTAGCCCAGTTTATCCCTCTCAAGACGAAAATATGTTTTGAGAATTAGTAAACGAATGCTATGGTCTAAAATAATAATTTTGAATCACTTGACATACATATGTATTTTTGCCAGCAATATCAAACAATAAACATTTAATTATTTAATTAACAATGGAAACTTATTTGATTATTGGATTGAATTATGAAGCAAAATTGCCAAATACCTCTGAAGAGAGCTTACGACATTTGTACAATAAATTATTTTTTATTAGTGGAAAATAGAAATCACAAACTTTTTGTTTATTGTTTTATTTTTATGCCCTCAAACATAAATTTATTCATTTTATGATATAGACGGAGCGCTCTGTATCGATAATTGAAGTCGATGCATGGTGCAGCACTATTCGTCTCGCACACATGCACATTTGACTCACACCGGTACATTTTTTTTGGTCTTACCCTGATCACTCCATCGCCAATCTAATGATGTATACTATATCTATGGAAGAAATGTTTATTGAATTAAAATTTCATTTGTAAAATTTAAGCAATAAAATTAACACAACTGGTTAAAAAAATATATAAAACATAATTAAGTAAATATTTTTAATTATTAATTTTATCTGTTTAAAAAAATTAAAATATAACTTTCAACAAATAAATAAATTTAACCGTTAACGCCATGTCTAGTGCCACGCATTAATTGAAATACTAACATTATTTTTATATTCAATTTTGTGCACGTCTTTAATACAGTACCTCTCAAGTGATGTGTGTAGCTCAGGGGCTAAGCGCTCGCTATAAAATTCAAAGTACAATAGCAACACGGGCTCGATCTTTTCCGGCACCAATGAAATTGTTAATTGCAATGTTAAGTACTGATTTATCACGTGCTCCGTAGTGAAGGTGAACATCACGAGAATATGCAGGTTAATAGGCAGGGTAATACTTTATTAATTGGTGTAAGTCGCGCCATTAAAATGCGTTCTTAAATGGCGGCTGAGGAATATCTCTCTTACACATTATCGGTTACTATACTTGAACTCAATAAATAATCTTCAAATCTCGATTTGCTCTCCGATATAGCTATCCAGACGCGTTTCAGTTTTTGTTTTTATTAAACACTATTGACTGTTGGTTTTTTGTAGTTTTTTAAACGAGATTAATAAATCAGATGATGACGTTCGACGTGTATGTTTTCTTTATGTACGAGTATATGTATGTACTCGTATGTTCGCCTTTCGCTCGATTTTTCGGAAACAGGTGAAGTGATTTAAGTTTTTCTTTTTTGTTGAATAGGTCCAACTTCATAGGTTGCGGAGGTGGCGGAGTATGAATTAAACGAAAAACATCCACCTCTAATGATAGCAAAATAGGAAATGAAGATTCTAATTTAATACTATAATATATATATATATATATATATATATATATATATATATATATATATATATATATATATATATATCGAATATAATCGTGTCAAATTAAAAATGCTTTCGAAAAGGGTGAAACTAATAATAGAAATATGAACTAACTGAAACCGAAAATTAACTGACGATTTGTTTTTTTGGACTAAATTGGAAAAGTTATGAGTAATGAAAGACCGTTTTTTGTTGATTTCAGATTTAAACTAACTCCGTTAATTCAAATGAAAAGGCTTGCTCTCTTCTTTTTTAGTTTCTAAGTTCGTTGTATTCACACAGATAGTCAGACGGACTGAGAACTCACAATACTAGCAGTTTATTAATAACTGGCTGACATTGCTTTTGAGATATCTAAACAAGAATAATATACAGAATTATAAGCATTATTCTAAAATAAGAATAAACTGATGATAAACTTTTTGTGGACTTAAAATAAACGCAAAACTTAAACATTAGTAAGTGAAAAAGCTTTACAAATCATATTAGTCATTTTCAAGTAAGCAAATTGTAAATAAACACGAAAAAATAATTATGACCAAATAAACAATGAACACCAATGAGTCGATAACTCATAAAATATTGCTAACACTGGTCAGTATATCCGACGAGGAGTCAGGATAAACACAAATTCAAGGTCGCTTATATTCATCACCGATTAAATAAAGACGTAGTTCATTTTAAAATATGCCTCAATACAAGTATAATAATATAAATAGCAAAAAAACTGAGGCCGCCAACCCGCCTGCCTAGCGTGGCAACGTTGGTAAATAATGCCCTATGACGCAGTCTTACGGAGGGCTATGTCCAGCATTGGAGTTTGACAGGGTGTAATGATAACGGTGAATAAAATGATAGGTTCAATGGATGTCATTGGTTCAAATTAATATCTGTTAGCCGCGCAGAGATTTGCTGATGATTACATTTCAAAGTCGGTGACGACCTCCCGCGCTTGTCTGTTTGCTATGCTACGATCAAAGCGTGACGCCTTTAAGCTACCAACCTCCTGCGCACCGGTCGTACATACAAATTGGTGACATAGTTTTATTTTGGTCATTGTAGACATGTGCTTTACTATTATCTCAGCTAATGGAAAGTGATGTGGCAGAAAATCGCTCTTACTTTGGAGTAGAGTGTAGCTGTCCCGCTGACAGCTCCTTGGCGTAGTGTCTAAGACGAGCAAGAGTTGCGTTGCTGAGTGTTGCGGGTTCGAATCCCGCATGGGCTATGTATTATTATGGCATACAAATAACTTTTCTGGGTCTTTTGTCCTTTTTTCGTTCTTTTTTCTCTTTTATTAATATTTATTTTTTTATTAAACGTTCCTTATGAAATTTATGTATGAAAACCTAGATACAAGAAAAAGTCGTAATGTGGTAACGGGGTAACGTTTTTTATTTAAAAGAAGGAAAACAAAATATCAAAAAGCGCTGTATTAAATAAACATTTCTTGTTGTAATTGATCTACTATCTCTATTTAAATTAGGATGTTTTTTTAATTTCAATAGCCTCACGTATCATCCTTGGTAGGAATCGACGTTCTTTCGCGAGGATTTGTGGTCTATCAAATCTATCCAACCGTTACATCAGATTTGATAGATCACAAATCCTCGCGAAAGAACACCGATTCCTACCGAGGATGATACGTGAGGCTATTGAAATTAAAAAAAACATCCTAATTTCAATAGAGAAGGAGGCTGGGTACTATCACCTGCTTGGGATCCTACAATCAATAAAATTAAAACTAAACCCAAGCATACCACTGCAAGACCTCAGGACATAGTCAGTTCATTTTGCATAGATCGGACCATAAACAATAATTAAAAAAGTTGAAGGTACCCCGGGTTTAACAATGACATTGGAACGTCAGTCATCTCAGTCCCCCGTGACCATGGGTGCTGGAAAGCGCCCGAAACGTCAGGAATTAAAAATAATAGTAAAATCAACGCGATAAAATCCGTAAAAGTAGTTTTAATCAAAAAAGTGTCATGATTAAACCTAACACCAAGAAAGGTATATATTTTTATAAAGATTTGACGAGAAATCAATTAAATATTTCTGAACTTGAACTTGTTTTTTTCTGAACTTGAACTGATTGGATATTATCAGCGAGGAAACTGTTTCAGCCCTCTTTGTACTATTCTTGTCGTATTTAATTGCTCTCATGTTAGGTTTTCGCTCTATTTACCGCACTTAATGGAGGATGTGTGTATAGCGGAAGTAAGCCGGCGTCAGGATCGCGTATCCGGTCAATTGGGAATAGATCGAAGGTCTCTAAATTAACTCCTATATATATTATTTATATTTTCATCTGAAGATTCGAGTTTATGAAACATATCAGGTTATAAATAGATAATAGTGATAATAATATATTTTATTTATGTTAGTAGCATAGCATATTATTTACGTTTAATAGAAATACCCCATAATAAAAACAATTATGTATTAACTTCTTCTTCCATCCCTGATCCCGTTATTTAGGGTCGGGTCTCCTCACTTGTCTGCGCCAAGACAAACGGTCTTGGGTTGTCACATCCGGCAACTGGGCTTTCCTTAGGTCTTTTGCGATATTAGACCACCATGTCATTGGCGGTCGTCCTCTGCTTCTCTTTGTTTCTGGCAAGCTTAGAGCTATTTGCACTGCATGATCTTCGCTGCGTCTTTTAATATGTTCATACCATTTTAGGCGATTTTCAATGATTTTATCGGTAATAGGTGCGACTTTAAAGCTGCCACGTAACCGCCCACCTAAGCATCTTCATTTCGTTAGTATGGGCCTTTTGCTCATGCGTCTTTTTTGTTGTATAACATTCAGAACCATACAATAGCACGGGACGTACTGCGGTTTTATATACTTTGCCCTTAGTTTTTATGGGAATACGTGGATCACACAGTACCCCTGTAAGTAATCACCATTTCAGCCACGCGGCACTTATTCTATGGGCCACGTCTGTGTCAACATTTGCATCTGTGGTAAGCATAGAGCCCAAGTATTTAAATTTATCTACTGTAGGAATAGGTGTTGTCCCAATACAGATAGTTTCAGATACCGCGTTTCCACTGAAAGGGCATTTCAAATACTCAGTTTTACTCCTACTCACCCTCAGGCCGTACTTTTCAAGAGCGTGTGTCCACGTATTAAGAGTTTCCTGCAAATGGCTTGCGGTATCAGCAGCTAAGACAATGTCATCCGCGTATAGAATAGTCCATGGCAATGGGGCAGGTATATCCTTAGTGAGGTAGTCCATCACTAGATTGAATAGGAGGGGGCTTAGAGCAGATCCCTGATGGACACCCACTTTGACTTCAAAAGCTTTACTCACGCCGGTTGGGCTTCTGACTCTCGTGTTGGCCTTGCAGTACATATCTTTTATAAGTTCGATATAATACTCTGGCACCCTTTGGGTACGAAGTGCCTGCCATACCAGCCTACGTGGAACTCGATCAAAGGCTTTTTCTAGGTCTATAAATGCTAGGTGTAGGTCTTTATTGTTTATTTTATGTTTTTCCATCAGTATTCTAACCGTTTGTGTGGCATCAATAGTTGATCTGGATGCTGTAAAACCAAACTGATTTGGGGATATTTCAGCAATGTCAGTGAGCCTTTTATTAATAATTCGTTCCCATATTTTAAGTTTCGAATACCGAATAAAACAAGTAATTGTATATAAAATATCATATATATAAATTATCATTCGTTCCCATATTTTAAGGTTCGAATACCGAATGAAACAAGTAATTGTATATAAAATAACTGTTCCAAAAATCCAATTTTAAAGATTAAAAAAAACAACCTTTACAAAAAAAGAACTTATGATATGTGTATATTTTATATCAAACTCTACATTTATTACACTTGAGAGACAGGAGGTCTGACGTCATGTGATATCAAATCATCTACTCGATCCTCAAAAAGCTAAGCATGTGTATGTTCATTTTAGTTAACTTCAAAAAGGAAATTCTCAATTTGTCTGTTTTTTTTTTGTTATTACGTGATATATTCTCTGATTATGAACAAATTTTAATTATTCTTTTCAAGTAAATTTGCTAAATGTTAATATTAGATTTAAAGAAAAGTTACAACTCTAGTAGAAAAAAGGAGTTGAAATTGAAATAATACTAGTTTTTTAGTCCAGTCAAATTAGTCCTTAAAATAGAGGTAAGGTTACAATAATTCCCATAGAGCTAAAAATTGGTATGAATGTTCAGAATACCATTATAAATGAATTGTGAAAAGTTCCCATCAATCCCCCTTGTGCAAAAAATTTTATTGATGGTGAAAGTTTGCAAAAATAGGTTTTTCGCGTTTTTCGGCTAAACGGTGAGTTTTACAGCAAAAATAGTTCAGACAAAAATTGTAGATCATCCGATTCTCTACAAAAATGTATCTACACTTTTTTCATAAGTATTGCCATTTCCGTGATATAGCGGTTGAAAGAATTGAAAAAAATATTTTATTCGTAATATGCACGTTAATGTACTTTTATATACATTTTTGAACCGTTATATGAGTAAATACATGAGTCCCTATGTCTTATACATACAAATTATAAAATTCTTAGAATATAAATGAACGTCAAAAACTCCTCCCCTATTTTCATTTAGTCGCATGGCCTTGAGTAACATCTGTCTTCCATTCAATTGTCAGCGTGGCGATGCTCGTATACCTGCTCCGTTTCGAAGGTCTCATACTCAACAAAATACTGTTAGTCGTAAGCATTCCTTCGTAGTGACAACTCGTGGCTATCGCTTATATTTTGTAACAAAGTTTGTGCATTTTACTGTTTTTTAAAAAAAATGTCGCAATTCTGCTTTATTTGTAGTCAACCTTTGACTGAAAGTGGAGTTGTTACTGTTGATCGCGGCATGAAAGCATTAATTGATGCAAGTATTGAAAGAGGTGATGAGTTTTCGGAGTACCTGAAAGACCAGACATCTGTAAAAATTCATGTGCAGTGTCGAAAAAATTATACTCAAAAAAGTAGCATTGATGCCGTGAAAAGACGGCGCCAAGAAGAAGAAGCTGGTTCATCAAAAATAAGTCCTCCTCGTACTAGAGCACGAGTAAGTGAAACTACATTTTGCTTCAACCAGTGTTGTTTATTTTGCGGCAATGAATTAAATGAAGAGTTGGAGAAGAAAAAAGCACTGCAGTACCGACGTAAGATTTTTAAAGTGACTACACTTTCGTTCAAAGACAGTATTCTAACTATAGCTAAAACTCGTTGTGATGATGTAGCCAAAGCTGTTGCTGCTCGAATTGAATTTGCATATGATTTAGTCGCTGCCGAGGCTAAGTATCATAACGATTGCTACAATTCTTTTCTGAAACCGACCACTGGGGGTGAAGTCAGTCGTCCTAAAGATGAAGCTACAAATATTGCGATGAGAGAAATATTTAAGTATATTGAAAATAGCGATGATTGTCAATTCACATTAGACGAATTGAAAAGTATTTGTAAAAAATCAACAATAGATAACAGAACCATTAAAATGCGATTGAAGTTGGAGTATGGTGATAGAATTATTATTACAGAAAAATCAGGATCATCTACATTCGTATGTTTTATTGATAGTCACCATGATATTTTAAATCAAGCTTGGTACGAAAAAAAACCGATAAAAAAGAAGAGCGATTTCGCATCATGAAAAATTTTTCCAAATTATTTTTTCATTTATTTATTACATAATTTACGCAGCTTTCATCATTTTCAATACTCCATTTGCATTCAATAGGATCATAATAGATCGTGGAATAGGCCTACCGGGGAAACCACGTTAAAAAAAAAGCGCCAAGCACACTACCTCATAGGTGGTGTGGAAACGTGTGCATATTACGAATAAAATATTTTTTTCAATTCTTTCAACCGCTATATCACGGAAATGGCAATACTTATGAAAAAAGTGTAGATACATTTTTTGTAGAGAATCGGATGATCTACAATTTTTGTCTGAACTATTTTTGCTGTAAAACTCACCATTTAGCTGAAAAACGCGAAAAACCTATTTTTGCAAACTTTCACAATCAATAAAATTTTTTGCACAAGGGGGATTGATGGGGACTTTTCACAATTCATTTATAATGGTATTCTGAACATTCATACCAATTTTTAGCTCTATGGGAATTATTGTAACCTTCAAAGTCTTATTTGACTGGACTTTATCGCGTATATTTAACTTTTGAATACCCGACGTTTCGAACGCTTTACAGCACTCATGGTCACGGGCGGGACTGAGATGTTCAACGTACATATGTCATAGTTAACCGCGGTTACCATAGATTAAAATTTAACTTTTGTTCCGATCTATGCAGTATGAACTTATGGTATCTTGAAGTCTTGCAGTTGTATGCTTGGGTTGGGATTTAATTTTATTTATTATAGGATCCCAAGCAGATGGTAGCACCCAACCATCTTCTCTATTGAAATTAGGATGTTTTTTTTATTTCAATAGCCTCGCGAATCATCCTTGGAAGGAATCGGTGTTCTTTAGCGAGGATTTGCGGTCTATCAAATCTGATGTAGTGACGGGGGCGATACGGTACGTGTCAACTGCAAGACTTCAAGATACCATAAGTTCATACTGCATAGATCGGAACAAAAGTTAAATTTTAATCTATGGTTACCGCGGTTAACTATGACATATGGACGTTGAACATCTCAGTCCCGCCCGTGACCATGAGTGCTGTAAAGCGTTCGAAACGTCGGGTATTAAAAAGTTAAATATACGCGATAAATTCCGTAAAAACTAGTATTATTTCAATGTGTAGTGTTCGCGTATATATATGAAATCATTAGGAGTTGAAATTGTTTGATTATTGAGAAGCTGAAGACTGTATAATATAGCAAGGCTACGAGCATACAACCGAAGTATGAAATACATTCATACATACATAAGCACTCACGCCTGTCACGCAGAGGGGTAGGCAGAGACTATAGACTTCCATTTGGTACGATCCTGACACACCTCTCTCGCCTCTTCCACATCCATAATTACACGTACCTACGCATACATGTTCGTCGGTTAAAGTTACTCTTAATTTGGCCCCTTTTTAATAGATCGCTAATTTGGTCGACAAACTTTTGCCTAGGACGTCATTAACGACATTGCCATTCAATTCCGCAAAATAAATTTGCTTTGTCACTCTTTCCTCATTCATTCTTTCTACATGAACAAACCACTAAAGCATTACTTTCTTAATTCCGGTCACAACGTCATCTTGCAAACTACACTCTCCTCTTGTTACACAATTTCTCTCCCTGTCACTCAGATGCAGCCTTTTTGTAATGTTATTGTACTAGATATGCTACAAAATGTAAGTTTCCGAAGTGACTTTTTACCTTAGTTTTATGTTCATTTAGTTTTCATGCACACATATACGTGAAGTGCTTCGGTGAAGCATTCCTTTCTTAATCCTCGTCACAACGTCATCTTGCAAACCACACTCTTCTCTTATTAGACAATTTCTCACCCTGTCACTCAGATTCAGCCCTAACATACTCCTTAACGACCGCATTTCTACTGTATTTATTCTACACTACACTTCTACACTCGTACATAATACCGGTATGAAAAAGCAGTTCATTGCTACTGTGCTCGGAAAGACAAGTAACAATAGCCACAGATTATTTACTTCTGATAACGAAGCATTAATCATAGTCCAGTGTATCCAGTAGTGACAAGGCTACATTGTATAAATTGAGATTTCTATAGGCCATAGTTATGTAGTAGCGGCGTAAGAATATTCACTACCTCATATTATTCCGTATATGTCGTGAGAATCGACAGAGAAAATTGAACCAAAAAAATGGGAAACAGCATCTCTGTAATAACAAATGAAAATAATAAAAAACAGTAACAAACGCCGCAATGAGGCAATCTGTGGGGGAAGTCTTCAGCAGTGGACTCTTGATAGGCTGAAATGAAGAAATTAATTGAAGGCCATAGCATTAAAATACCAGCACGTAAACTGTGTGCTCGTTTGACATCTTCATTTCTAACACAACATACAAACATAAATACTCACTTAGGCAAAGACTTACGGGATTTGGCACTATCCTAACACAGCTTTCTTCCCTCCTTTACATCCAGGTACCACATTTATGCTCGTCGGTTAAGGGTACTATTAATCTAGCCCATATCCAATATATCGCCAACTAGGTTGATAAACTTTCGCCTAGGGCGCCCTACCTTTGTAATGGTTGCCAACCGTATATATTTCATACAGTATTCAACCATATTAGGAGTGCAAATACTATTATTTTCATAAAGTGAAACTATCATATTTTAATATAGTATGTCTTTATTGAAATATATTTCCGCCGTGCTGCCCCAATCGTTTGCGAACTTGGCAAACCCGAGTTTCTCACCTACTGCGAAATTTACAGCGAGCGCTAAGCTCCTAAGCTTTCACGGCTCTAAGTTTTAGTGGTACATCATTAATATGAAATGAAAGATTTTTCACGATGAATAAAGTATATATATATATATATATATATATATATATATATATATATATATATATATATATATATATATATATATATATATGTGTGTGTGTGTGTGTGTGTGTGTGTGTGTGCGCGCGTGCGTGAGTGCGTGAGTGCGTGCGTGCGTGCGTGCGTGCGTGCGTGCGTGCGTGCGTGCGTGCGTGTGTGTGTGTGCCTTTAAATTTTTAAATTTAAAAAAAAGCTACCCGAGCGCCACTGCAGGTGGCGCTCGGGTAGCTTTTTTTTAAATTTATTATCGATAATTTTGTTACATTATCCAGTACAATACTAGCATATAAACCTCTAGGGGTTTGTCTACGCTAGAGAGTCGTCTTATACAAACAAGGATGTACGAGTATTAATATTAAATCACATTATTCCAACAAAAGTACCTACTACAATAAGTATGGTTGATTTAAATGTGATTTAAGATTACTTTTAAATAGTTTTGATTTACCGTAACTTTCTTGTAATTCTATTGGCAATTCATTAATAAAAGTAGGTACAAGATGGGCGGACTTTCCTACTTCATAGAAATTTCTGGTTTTCGGAAGTACATACATGTTTGATTTATAAGCTATATTTCGTAGATTTACAGGTCGTTTTTTAAGAACTAGATATTTTGAATTATTAACTTCCGTCAGTATATTAAATTTAACTTTATCAAAAACAGTTACGACTTTGCAATATTTAAAAAGGCCCTGGTCATTACTATGTATGTACTATGTACTGATTTTTAATGTGATTAGGCACTATCCTTCGAAGCATATTGCATTGTAATGTGGAAATTTCCTGTATTTACGTTACATAAGTTCTACTATAACTGCTAAGTCCATAACTAATGACGGAATCTGCTAGATCCGTATATAGTAATCTAAGTATTTTATATGATAGCTTAAATTTGAAAACATAAAGTTTATTCAACACAGAGCGAAGTTTTGCACACACATGATCCTTATGCGCTCTCCAGCAGAATCGTTCATCAGTAATCAGACCAACATACATTTGATTTTTGACATTTTCACAAATTTTTGACAATTAGACATTATTACAGTATATTACAGTGTTGAAGTATTCCATGGAGACATTCATGGCTATAGGAAACGATCGGTGCAGTGGCAACTTTGTTGTGAGATGAGTGTATGTGAACAAGTTTTGTTTTTTGAGCGTTAACCACTTCATCCGGTAGTATCCGGTTCATAACGGCCGACATCATGTGCCCACTTCCATAGCATGTCGTAACTTTCCTGTATTTCACTTTGTGCTACATCCTTACTACGATCTGCAATGACGATACAAGTATCGTCGGCAAATTGATATGTTAGTGCATTGGTGTTAAAAACCGGAGACCTATTTAAATGGAAACGAGTCACTCCATCTTAGTACTAAATGCATCTACATTTTGATTTTTAATCGTCGATACATATTGATGTCCAAGGGTCATAGCATCCAATTACTATCTAGTGGTCTGTATGCTCATTTGTATCCCTTATTCTATAAAAAAATCTAAAAAACAAATTATTTAGATTTTTTAAGTAAAACTTTTACTAAGTTCACACTTAATTTCCAGGACGCAAACTTCAAATCGTACTAAGTACAGAATATTAAAAGTACTTCGGGAGAAAGAGTACTTAATAAAAAAGTGTTTACAGAGATCTCCACCGGCGAGTATAGTGTTTGCAGATCCACTGCAATGAATAATGGATCTCACCGCAGTGGGAATTACTCATAATTCGGTGTATAAAATTAATTTCCTTAGAATTTTTAAAGATTGTCTGGATTAAAACAAAAGAAATCCTTTATAATTTTAAAAAAATGTAATAAATAAAATGAAATGTTATTTTAAATAACACTATACCCGTAAAATAACCGTGCCATATTATTATGTAATGGCGGTGAAAGATTATCCGCAACCCCATGCTGCATATTGCTATATGCATTTCGTACTGAGAGACAGAGGAAAACACACCAGGATATGTGAAGTATCATCTTTCTAATAACTACTAAAAAAAAAGCAGAATACAAACTAAAGCATTTCATTCCATTCCTTCTTTAATTTTTAAATATTTGTGTAAATTAACGCAGTCAATTAATTTCGATAATGTAAAAATGCTCTATCGAAGTTGGTACGTTGATTTAACGCCAACAATTTGGAAGACAAAATGTATTAAATTTACAATACCTAATGTTAAACATTCGAATACCAATGTGCTCTTAAATGGGAAGGAGTTGCGTCTCGTGGATTTTTTGTATTACTACTGAAGCGAAGCTTCAATATGACCCCCCATTTATCTAAATTAGCAGGCAGACTTAGTTCCGCAGCTTATGCTGTAAGAAAGATTAGAAGTCTCGCCAATGTTTGGAGAGCTTTTACTAGTAGTTTATTTTACTTATATGTTTTATTTAACGCGGATGGCATTAAGGTCATATTTGTATTGTAAAAGTGAGTCGTACGTGCAATTTATAACTTAAATTGTAAACAGTCCCTTTTAATTTAAATAAATAAACATACTAACTTCGGCATTGGAATATTTTTTTGTCAAAATGTAATGTATGTAAATGTAAAAATTAGAATAACTTTGATAAAAATAAAGATGTTCTTACTTTAAACACTAAGGTACCTGTTGTAATACCAATCACTAAACTCCACAGAATTAGTAGTTATTTTATGGGGCAATATATATTTATGGGGCAAAATTTGCCAATAAATAATTTTAAATGTTTTATTAAAGAAAATTTTTATAAAAAATGTTATTACAATATCAAAGAAGACATAAACGAAAATAACCCCTGGGAATAAGGTGATCGCCACCATGCTAGTTCTATTAAAATTCATTTAAAATTATACAAATAAAATTATTGTAAAGTGAAATAATTATGTTTAAAACAAATCCCGCTGGATTTCTTGCTGGTTATTCCCATGACAGAGGTATTTTCCGAACCAGTTGTAAATAAAAAAAAATTACTTTCCATAAGTGTTATGTAATAATATATATTAAACAAAAATCGTTCATTTTATTAATTCCATTCCATTCTTTTATATTGCATCCCATTCCATCCTTATTCCGTACCATACCATCCAATTACATTCAATTATATGCCATTTAATTCCAATCAATCTCATCCCATCCCATCCCATCTCATCTCATCGCATACCATCCCATCCCATTGACTTCCGTCCCACTCCCCAACACCACCCCATCCCATGCCATTCCAACCCATCCGCATCCATCCCATCCTATTCCATACCACCCTATCCCAAACCCATTCTGTCTCATCCCATCCCATTCCTTTCCATTTCATTCATATTCCCATCACATCCCATTGCATTCCATTTAATTCCTACGATTTGACTGCTACGGATGCCATATGTATCCAAAAGAAGCTGGCATTGGAGTGGCTCGACCTAGAGAAGAGAACAGTATTCCATGTGAGGCCGAACTTGTGCTTTATAAAGTTGTCTCGCACTACATAGCACGCCAAGATTTTTTGAGGCCAATTTGGCCTACCTATCTAAGTGCCAGCGCAACTGAACATCATTCGACATGCATAGGCTTCCGATTCAAACTAAGGCAATCTTTCATAGAGAACATAAAAGAAAAGACCTATCGCCATCACCTCCTGGTTCTCCAAAACAATGGAGTCCATTGTAAACTGCCAGCTCATGAGGTACCCTGAGAATCACCAGCCGATTAGTGATGGCCAATACGGATTTCGCCGTGGTCAATCAGCTGGTGATCTTCTGGTCTACCTAACTCATAGATGGGCGCAGGCAATAGAGTCCAAGGGGGAGGCATTGGCCGTTAGTTTGGACATAGCGAAGGCCTTCGATCGGGTTTGGCACAAAGCGCTTCTTTCGAAGCGCTCTTCCTATGGGCTTCCCGAGAAATTGTACGATTGAATCACCAGCTTTCTTGCAGATCCGAGCATCAAGGTCGTTGTAGATGGTGCAAACTCCGATGACAAGCCTATTAATGCTGGTGTTCCACAAGGCTGCGTGCTATCGCCAACGCTGTTTCTTCTGCATAGCAGTGATATGTTGCAAACCCGTAACATTCATTGTTATGCAGATGACAGCACTGGTGATGCTCTTTACACCGGCCGTGCCAATATTTCTCGGGAAAACGTCTCCGAGTACCGGGACAAACTTGTGTCTGAAGTCTAGTCTTTGCTGAACAGAATCCAAGGATTGGGGGCGGCTAAATCTAGTCCAGTTTAACCCCCAGAAGACACAAGTTTGCGCGTTAACCGCTAAGAAGTATCCTTTTGTCGTATCTCCTCAGTTTCAAGGCACTCCCTGTTGGCGACGCGCCTATAAGAATAATTCAATTTAGTAGTTAACCGATTACGAATAGCTTCTAAAAAGCAAATTATCAAGCAACAGTATTCTAATAAGAAAATGCTTAGTTAAATCTTGAAGAAATATCGAATTAATGATATGAAGGTCTTGGGTTCGACTCCCAGGCCGGAGCAGTTTATTGTTTTCCTAGTAATATTTTCTTAATAAATTCATATAGGGAATTTTAAGATATAAATTATGTTACCGGATTTGTTCACCGGTTGAAATCATCTTTCCAATGATGTTAATTTAAAGAAATATTAAAATAAAGTTAGAGACCGGATTTGTTCCCCGGTCGAAATAATCGCTGTGCATAAGTAGAATTAATGGAAATTAATTGCATAAGTATTGTCTTATGTAAGTTTGATATGTTTTGTATGAAAACAAATGCCTATTTTCAATGTATTGATTCATGAAATATTTTGTCTGTGTTATCTGATAAGAGACATGATAACTGATAAGAATCTGATTAGAAATAGTTTCCTACAGTTTGAGAATTATGTAGAATCATTTATTCACCTATTATTGTTGATATTAGACTTTCCATTTTTACTGATAGTCGATAGCCGTGCAAAAGTTAGTTGTTCAAATAGTGTGAGATCATAGATGCACGCTAGCCACGTACTTAGGAGGCCAAATATGTAGAAATCTAAATATTTGCAATTTCAGCAATTTATGTAAAAATGACTTGTGAAACATTTCAGATTGATTGTACGTGCAAAGGAGGTGAATTCTGTGTTATTTTTATGTGAAAATTCCTGTGAATAAGTGAAATAATGATAGTTTTGTATAAGAAATTTAAAAGTGTTTTAATAGTGAAATGTATAGAAAAAATGTAAATTAAACTATTGTATTGGTTAAGATATGTATAATTTCAAGTGGAAAACATTGTTTTAACCTTCTATGTTAAATATTTAAGAAATTCCAACTTCGAACATGTGAGTAAAATAGGCATATTTTGTTAAATAAATAAAAGGTTTTTTGTGATATGAAAATGTAACGTACATCGTAGTAAAGATATTTTTTTTTGCTATCTTTATAAGTAAATTGTATAAATGTATGTCTTATACAAAATAAATTATTGAGAAAACCGTGAGAGAGTGATAGTACAAATTGATGTAATTGAGTTGCGCAGGCGCGCAAATGGCGCGGCTCACTTTCGCGTATAGCTCAGGGGTAGCTCAGTAAACGAGTTTTCTTGCAATTCGTTCGGGAATCCTTCAGGATTAGTTCAGAAAAAGTGCAAGACCAGCAGTCAATAAAAAGAAAAAGTGTAGGGAAGTGATAGGGAAAAGTGATTACTCTCTCACCGAACGGTTTGAAGATAATTGCTGTTTTATTCCCAAGAAATTCATCCCTCAAAATTATACAGTCCTCATCGAAGAATTAAGGCGTTGGGACCGGGACGACTTCAGAAGACCCGTAATCCCCGCCTGAACCTATTTTCTGAAAAGGAAGAGGTTATCGCCCTTGTGTGTTACTCCGTTGCGGAGATCACATACGTTGTTCCCGAACCCAACGTAGGCGTTATAGGAGGCCGGATCTAGAGAAGCCTCGATTCCTCCCTTCTGTTTCTTAGTTGAACGTTTAAGCCTGACCGGTTCCTTTTCACTCCCCTTGTTGCCTCAGCCAGTATCGGAATCCTCGGCGTCGACATATCGAATGACGTGCAGTTTCGTGATCACTTAGAAGAGAAGGCCAAATTGGCCTCTAAAAAGCTTGGCGTGCTCAGCAGAGCAGGACTGTATTTCGTGCCGGCACACCGCCTGCAATTTTACAAGGCGCAGGTTCGGCCACACATGGAATACTGTTCCCATCTCTGGGCTGAGGCTCCCTAGTACCAGCTCCTTCCACTTGAACGCATCCAGCGCAGAGCGGCTCGAAACGTCGACGACTGAGTGCTTTCCGATGGGCTCGATTCACTGGCGCTGCGTAGAGATGTTGCATCTCTTTGCATTTTCTTTCGCATATACCATGGGGAGTGCTCTGAGTAATTGTTCGGATTAATCCCAGCCGCCAAATTTCGTGAACGCACTACGCGGCAAACGTCCCGATACCATCCACACCATCTGTATACTTGGCGGTCCACCACTGTACGTTTCAAAAGGAGTTTTCTTCCGCGTACAACCTCTCTGTAGAATAGTTTACCACCGGAAATTTTTCCGGACCGATATGACCTGGGGACCTTCGAGAAAAGAGCTTACTCCTTTCTAAAGGGCCGGCAACGCACCTGCAATTCCCCTGGTATTGCGGTTGATCATGGGCGGCGATAGTCACTTAACATCAGGTGAGACGCATGCTCGTTTGCCCCCTCTTCTATAAAAAAAAGAATGGAAAGTTTACATTAATCACTTAAATAAAAAAAATTTGAGGCGAGCCTGAGATTTGTTGTAATAAACGCGAATGGAGACGGATTTTGATTGAATATATTGATCAGAAACCTTTTGCGAAGATACCTACACTGATTAAAACATTTCATTATATAAATACTGAAATTAATAATTCTCAACCGTACTCTTTGTTTTTATTCAAGCAATTCAATAGTAATCCAATTTCCGGGGTAAACGTATCAAACACGCCGAAATCGTGAAGGTGGGGTTAAACGAGGATATTTCATGTATACAATATTCGAATTGAATTTGTCTGCACTACAGGTGTGGGATATTTCTTCATATGGCGGAAAACATTTCGGTGTTTACTTAACCGCACTTTTTTTGGTTTCTATTCGTAGAAAATCTAATTGTATTATGGGAGCGCCCAAAGATTGAAGATGACCATCCCGGCTTTGCCTAGTAATGAAGCTTTAAGATTATTAATCGAGGACAGATGTAGGTCTATGAATCACAGCGTCTACATACCATCAGTTTAAAAAAAATAAAAAAGATGGACACTATGTTTGTTGACATTTGATTCTATAAAATAAAATTATGGCTTTAATAATTAAATGGATAATAGCGTCGTGTAGTATGTATTCATTAGACTTCGTAACTTAAATTTCGTAATAGTAACCTGATAGATTTGTCGAAATATTAAAATAGTGTTACTACTAAATACGTTCCACTGCTGGGTACTGACATCCTTTTATTTCTGATAAGGTTTCGAAGTAAGGAATAACATCTAGATGTAAATGTTGTTAAATACTTTGTACGCGTTTTGTATTCAAATCTATGAGCATTCTTACTTACAATGAGATTTCATTACGTCCTTTTCATAATTCATTCATACTTTTCATTCGTAGCTCAAATGAAACAAAAGAAATTCACAATTTAAAAAAAAACAATAAATGGGCATATAGTCATAATTCACACGTTACTGCCTAACGAGAATTGGGGTTTGTTACATAGAAGTAACAATTATTGATATCTATTTATTGGCCCGCCCAAATTTTAAAAAGGTTATCGGATTCATAGCTGACAATGTATCAGCCACTGGTAATTTGTTGCGGGTGAACACAGGCAAGGAGGTGGTACTCACTTAAGCTCGATTCCTATATCGTTATGTTTTTCGTAACGATCCGTTTCATTAAATAAGTGTTGCATTAGAACAGGTTTTAATACAAACTATTTATTGGGGCACTTCATCAATTCATCCATTATATCCTATGAAAGTCCTCTGCTGAATATAATTCTTTCCCATAAATTGCCTCATACAGGGGAATTCGCCATAGTTGCTACGCTTAACGTACGGGTAGGCAACCGGCGTTTTATTTTTATTTTGAGTTGTTATGAGGAACATGCTACTGCCCATCCCCAGTTTCAGTTTCAATCTGTTGCCTCGTACAACACCCACGGTATAATATTGGATGGTGGATATGCTCAAACCGCCACTACTTAGTCTTTGCTTACTTAAGAAGACTTAAAATGAAAAAAGGGGGTTTGTGAATTGTTGTATTAGTATTTTTTTCGTTTAAATTAAGCATGTATGCATTTTGTGTGCTGTAAAATGGCTTGTGAGGGATAGTGAAGTACTTTTTAAATATAGAAAACCTGCCATTACTGATTATCGTGCTGGGTACTGCTTATAATATTGATATGATAATTTGGTGCAGTGTATTTATTCAAAAACCTTTTTAAATGTTGTATAAATAAATATTCCCCTAAATTTGTTATCAGAATCGATATTCCAATGTATAGAAATGACATAATGATTTCTTATATTTACGCGAACACTACACATTGATTAAAACTACTTTTACGGATTTCATCGCGTTTTATTTATTTTATTTTTAATACCCGACGTTTCGGGTGCTTTCCAGTACCCATGGTCACGGGGGACTGAGGTGACCTTCAGCTTTTTTAAATTATTGTCATTGGTCCGATCTACGCAGAATGAACTAATAGTGTTTTGAAGTCTTGCAGTGGCATGCTTGGTTTTAGTTTTAATTTTATTAATTATAGGGTCCCAAGCAGATGGTAGTACCCAGGCTCCTTCTCTATTGAAATTTGGATGTTTTTAATTTCAATAGCCTCACGTATCATCCTTGGTAGGAATCGATGTTCCTTCGCGAGGATTTGTGGTCTATCAAATCTGATGTAATGGTAGGGGGTCATCTAGGATATTATTGCAAACTGCAGACTTTCTCAGTCACCTCAATGTATAGAAGTGACGTTACTTCAAAAAATTCGACTATGAAATAATTTAATTTAATTTGAAAAAATTCTTATTTGCTATTTGTATGTGATATTAATATCTCTAACTGACACGCGCATCGAAAAAGAGGGTCTTTGACAATACTTTTAGTCCCCGGCCAATGCGGAGGTAATAAACCCACATACAATTTGTAATAAAATTTATTTAAATTAAAATATTCCTTTCTTATGGTCGAGTTTTCCGAAGTTAAGTTATTTCTGTAAGTTTTAATACTGATTTTGATAACGCACGTAACGATATCACATGGTATTTATTACATCTTTTTTATAAATATCTCGCCTCACTACGAGCTTTTACGTCTACGTGGCAGATAAACAATGCAGCTGCGTGATAACAGTACGAATAGGTCGCCCTCGAAAGGACTACGTTCAGAACATCGACGTAAAGTAGAAGTACAATATTGCTGTGTTTCCTATTGTGAGTGATGAAAATCGGGGACCCTTTTAACTAGAAACATGGTTCAGTAAGACGGAAACCGGAAAGGTGACAGTGGTTTCCTTGTGATTTTTATTTCCTTTTTTGTAGAATTGCTACCACCGGCGATTTATCCCAACCGATACGACAAGAAAAGAGCTATCATTTTTAATAGGCTGGCAACACACCTCGTCATTCCTCTGATGTTGCATTTGTATATGGGCAGTGCACGACACTTACCAACAGGTGAGCTAATGTTAGTTTGAATCCTTATCTATCAAAAATAATTACCTTTTACTAATTGCGTGTTCAATTATCTCCCATACTTGAGTTAAAAGTTTCTGGCAGTTACCAGTTGACTTTTACAGATTCGTTGGAACCGGAGATCGTGAAAGGCCACTAGCGATATTGTTTCTTATATAGTGACACTGTTGATATTTTAACATTTAAAAAATCATGAATTAAAAGAAAACGTCGAATATTTCGTATGAAAACACTATATTTTTCAGAAAAATATACTGTTTAGTCAATAAATCATTCTGATATGCTTTGAAACAATATGTTTTTTTTAGAACTGGAGAAAAGTTGTGATAGTTTGGTTTACTTTATACATGCGAAAGGGCACCAAATATATTGGTAGCAATATTATTAATGTATTGATTTTTGGTTTATTGCTAACTCGAACGACTTAAAAACTGTCTCTACTAACGTAGGCATCATCAACAGACGATCATATTCTGTACAAGATGATCATAAACAAAATATGATGGTTTATCAGAAATGAACCATCACTAATATTTGACTATATAGGCTTTGCGTGTTCTATCTACATATCTAACGAAATCTTTTAATGTGGTTTACAACAACTTTTAAACTGTCGACATAGCTCATGATCAGTGCGTGTTGTTTAAGGCATATTTACTACTAAATATCAAATACTGGGGACATTTAGTAAATTTGTTTTGACGCAATCACCATCGAAGCGTATTTAAAATTATTGTTACTTTTGTATTACAGTTTATAACTACTTTTACGGATTTTTTCGCGTTTTATTTATTTTATTTTTAACACCCGACGTTTCAAAAAGCTGAAGGTACTCCGGGTTAACTTTGACATCGGGACGTCAGTCACCTCAGTCCCCCGTGACCATGGGTGCTGGAAAGCACCCAAAACGTCGGGTGTTAAAAATAAAATAAATAAAACGCGAAAAAATCCGTAAAAGTAGTTTTAATCAATGTACAGTGTTCGCGTAAATATAAAAAATCATTATTACAGTTTATAATTTAACATAGTTTAAATATGATTAGGAAGTTTCACGTTTTTATTAAGACTTAGCGACTGTATCGTCTAGATTTTTGCGGTTTCCTAGTAAGGTGACAATTGCCTTTTTTCCTTTTGCTTGTATTATTAAAGAAGTTCAATAAAACATAGTGCAAAAAATTCAACAAAACGGTATTTTAATAGGTCCTTACCTTTGATCTGAAGTAGATAACTTTGAACTAGTCTGACTTTGAACTCTAAGTTATAAGGGCATGTTATTTCCCTTGTTATGTTATGGATGTGACCGTGCTTTCCCTTGAAGGAAGTCTATGTTCAGCACTGAACCTTATGGGTACCGATGGTATGAAATGATGATGATCATGATTCCTTTATAAAACCACAATCCCAGAATACCAACTTAAACAAGCAGCATAATGCTGCTGTGTTCCGTACTGTTAAGTTAAGAATATCAAAGCAATTGTGATTTATTTTTCTTAATCTAGTAACGATGTAGTTGCCACATTATTGCTTATAAGATCTACTTACTATCAGGCGAACTGGGTTCGCTTGTCAAACCTCACTTTAACAATCAAACAATCAGGTGTAATATGTTTGCTGATCGATTACACGCTTGATTGTCTCGGAGAGCGAGCGCTCAAGAGCCATTGTGGCTACCGTGCCAATAGTTACGTAGTAATTCACGCTGCTCTGGTTAAATTAAACTCAATTAATAAGAAACCGAGTTGGAATTACCTTACATTTTTATATTGCATTCTGCTATAGCTCAACTCTCTGATAAAGTCTCCATCTCTTTGCCGAGTTTCCACTCATTCAAACCAAATGTTTGCTTCTTCACCGTTTGTGTTGCATAGAGCAAAGGAGTCAAATAAGTTTCTGTCATCTTGTCCTCCGATTAAAATCTTTGTACCCTCGTTGCAAGACTCAATAAGTTTTTGTTAAGGTTAGTCAGTGCGCTTTGCCACTATTGGCTGAATCACTACTTACCGACAGATGGGATAGTAGTCAAGCGCTGGCTTAGAATGTAGAAAAAACCTAATAACCTATTTTTCTTTATTAAACCGTAAAAGTTCACTGCCGGATATGTACGTAAGGGAATTCAGTACTCCATACCATTCCATGGGTGTCGTAAGTGGTAATGGAGGGTTGCTTCAACTGTTGCTAACTAGCTAGCCAAACGTGGCAATTATGGAAAATATCTCCCCCCCCCCCCTATGAAGCAATCTGCGGGGGAAGATTATATTTAGTAGTGGATTTTTTATTCTTTATTTTTTATTGTACACACTATAAGTTGATAACAAATTTCAAATATGTGGTGCTGTGGTCCATAGACATTTACATACATATATATTCGATTGAGAACTAAAACACAGATGTGAAAGTGTGTTCTTGCTACGGTTGAGCCAAACAGAACTCTACCGCGTACAACCCTCGCTTGGCATCGACGAACACGCTATTCCACTCCTGAGCGAGGGTGCTCAGGCTGCCCCGCATATTCTGGGCAGCCTGAGGAACTCCGCTCAAGACAATAACTGCTCCAGGCAAGCTGAGCAACAACATCAGACGACCCCTGCCACACTATCCGTGAATTTCTGCAATGTCAGAGGAAATTACTCGAACCTAAACGCCGTCCACTACCATCTGACGAGACGCAGATGTACGTTCCGGCTGACACTTCGTATCTCTCCTACCCGGGGTACAAATTAGAACACTTTTTTGTACCTCGGGATGGAGTTATACGTCAGAGAGGACATCTGTTCTGGACGCCTCGGCAGTCTTGAATAACTGGATCTCTCCATCTTTTGGCTACGTGTAGACAGCCACAACCGTTCGAGCGTCCACGCGTGCCTCTATAGTTTACATAGCGATAATGCCGAAATTAAGCAAGTTATCGACCACGTACAAATGGGTACAAATTCCTTGCTACAGCACATCCAATTTGCAGAGACTGTGATCCTCGACATTTTTAATGTCACAAAGCCAAATTTTTTTATGAATTGAATTATGAAATTATTTTGCCTTGACAATAAAATGAATGAATGAAAAAATATGGTCTGATACAACTGGTTACATCACCTACGCGGATTCCAGATGTGGAGGATAATGTACCTTCCCTGTTGGACCTTCCGCTGACCTCTCATCTAGACAGATATCAGGTATACGTCGACGTCCCTCTTGTATCCTCCACCGTTGTCTAGTCCAGAGTATGGTGCCTCACTCTGGTACTCACACTGAAATTGTCACCATGAAAATGTGTGTGTTAGTGGGCTGCGGTTAGAGATTCTTTTCCCTGTATAGCTGCAGGAGAGGTGGACTCGCAAGGGAAGAGAAGTGTCGATAGGGCGATATGTGATGCGCCACTCGAATGTCCTCAGACTTGGCCTTTTAATTTTGGCCGTATGTGGAAGCACTAATTTGCTCAGCGAGCTATGAAAAGGGCTATGCTCGGGGTTTCTCCACGTGATAAACTTAGGAATGAGGATATCCGAAGTAGAACCAGAGTGACCAACATCACCCAACGGATTAGTAAGTTGAAGTGGCAATGGGCCGGCCATATAGCTCGAAGAACCGTTAACCGATGAGGAAGAAAGTTTCTCGAGTGGCAGTCTCGTACTGGCAGACAAGTGTAGGACGTCGCCCCACTAGATGGGGTGACAACCTGGTAAGACATGCAGGAAGTTGATGGATGCATGTGGCTTAGGACCGTGTTTTGTCGCATTCTTTGTGGGAGTCCTACGTTCAGCAGTGGACTTGTGAAGGACTGTAATGATGATGTCATTATATTAATATGAAACATAAATAGAATGAACGTTACGGGTGTAGGCATACCTATAACGTCCATTCTATTTAATTAGGTATAGGTAGGGTGTATAATTTTTATTGATATATTTTGTCACACTTTTTTATCTCTGTTATTAAATCATTGGAAGTTCATTTCTGCTGTCAGCGCCAAAATTGTGCAAATCAAATTGCCTCATCATGTCACGTTGTATAGCCAGTTCATATATATAGATCAGGGTAGTATATACTGAGTCTACAGTATCTATGACAACAACCTCTACTCTACGACTCTACGACTGTTTGACCAGAGACTTTATGTGTTTGATATTGGCAGTATGAAAGTAAATAATGTGCTCTCGTTAAACAGCAGTAATATTCTGTGCTTGGTTCTGTGATTATGTCAGGCGTAGGACAGTGGCCTCGGACGACAAGAATTCAATTGAAGAAGGCGCCGTCCATAATTTGTTTCCAAAAAATTTGTATTACAAAAAAGTGAGCAAAAACTGTTTCAGTATGTATACGACTTAAAAAACATAATATTTTAAGCGAATCAATATATTATATAAATAATATAGCTACATATATATATTTATATATATATATATATATATATATATATATATATATATATATATATATATATATATATATATATATATATATGTATATATATATATATATATATATATATATATATATATATATATATATATATATATATACATATATATATTGCGAATTAGTTCGGATTCAATTTGTAGGAGGCGCTAGTAGTTCAATTTTGTCAGCAATCAAATGTTGTCAGAGGGCTCTCTTTCCTATATATACTTATTATACTCTTTGGAATTATGTGTTTGATATGTCAGTATCAAATATGATATAAATTAATTATTTTATTTTATTTTATGTTATTTTATATGTTTTCATAGAGTAATTAGAGTGATAATGTCATTCAAAATTCCGTTCAAAGTTGAAGCAACAACAGAATGAATGTGTAAGCGGCCTCTAATTACGTGTGCCCACACGCAAACAAACAATTGAGTAATGTTTGCAAGTAAATGACGTTTTCCCCAAAAATGGGGAAATTCTAATAGTAGAAATAGTCACACAATAAATTTTTAGGCGTTGCGTTTAGAATTATTTATTAATTATTTGCAAAGAGAGAAATGTAAAATTACTTATATTTGTTAAGTAATGTTTTATTTAAATTATTTATATACGTAATAGCTTGTGATTTATTATATATTCAAAAAACTATTATGTCATTATATTATCCTGTTAGAAGTGATATATTAGTATAAGTATATCGTATTGTATATAATATTAATATAAATATATAATATACTTTATTGAATAGGTGTTTTGTATTAAAACGAAATAAGATTCAGAAGGAGAAAAGCTTTTCCGAAATTTAAAATTTGTGTTATTGATTATCTCTTTCGTAAATCGAAGTGACAAACAAACTCACCGTCTACGTAATGGTAAGTAGCTACTGCACTAGATGGATTCCTTCCACCTGCAAACTACTTAAAAAAATGAGGCTGGATTCATTTTAACCTCTGAGAACTTAGATGTGAGGCCTCACAGCTAGTAGTTATAGTGGATCTCTAAGCCCTTTAGACCGGAACACAGCACTGCAGTCATTGCTAAATGGCAGCAGAAATGGGTAAGTGGGCGGTTCTTACTTAGACGAACTCTTAAGCAGAAAACGGGTCCCATCACCTAGTGATGATAAGGTGAGAAATGTGGAAGTGGAGGAAAAATTATTATTATTAAAAAAGGATTATTAATCAAATTGACGACAATTTAGGAAAGCCAAATCAAGAGTAACCTTAATGGACCAGCATGAATGCGTAGATACATGGATGTGAATGAAGCGAGAGGGATGTGTAAGTGGAAAATAGAAATTCGTAGTCGCTGTCCACCTCTCTGGGTGCCAGCGATTAGAACTTATGTTATCTAACAACATAATCATTATAATAATAAAGTACATCATAAGTCTGACTTGACCTGCATCCATCGACTACTTGCATAATTAATACAATTTGATTAATAATATAGGATTGCACCAAGCTCAGCTCTAAATTAAAGGTGATCTTGCGGCTTTAAAAGGAAGTTTAACAGTTTGCAAAGCTTTTAAGGTCCCGTTAAAGTTACATACTGTTATCAAAATATCAAAAAAAAGTATCAAAGTTAACTTAACTTTAAACACGAAGTGCGGCGTTTGGAGTTTTAGGAATTTGAGCAAACCTTTAGTAATTTATCTCGGTTTCCGTTATATTTTACTTAATATCATAGAGTAATTTTTGTATAAGCAAAATTATGTATATGTAAAGGAAATTATTATTATACACGTACATGTAAAAGTAAACCGACCAGGGTGACAAACCACCACACAATCCACCTGATGGTTAAAAGTGATACCATCTACACCATCTGGATGCTTGGCGGTTCACCACTGTATGTTTCACTAAGAGTTTTCTTCCGCATACGAACTCTCTGTGGAATAGTTTAACATTGGCGATTTTTCCGGACCGATACGACTGAGATACCTTCAAGATAAGACCTTGTTTAGTCCTTTAAGACCGGCAATGAACCTGTAATTCGCCTGGTGTTGCAGTTGTTCATGGGCGGCGCTTCTCTCTTTACGTAAGGTGAATCGTGTACTCGTTTGCCACCTCTCCTATAAAAAAATATTAAAATACAGAATGCTTGTTACTCCTGAAAAATAGGATGAAATGCTTTGTTTCCTGTAAAAGCGTCTCCGGTTTTCTACTCTTATCATACGGAATACAGCAGCATTAGGTGACTATTTGACGGTGGTATTCTGAAAGAACGTGGTCCTTCCCCGGCGGAGCCGATTAATTTGTGCAGCATCCATAATATACTTGCAGCATAGCTCACCACGTATAAATTATCTCTGAACATTATTAGTTTGTCCTGATACCATAATAAATCCTAAATAAGTTTATTTATTTCCAGAATCATCCCTTTAGTAAAGCTGTATACGCCGTCAATTTGGTTTCATTATCGTGAGAACAACGTTTATGAACGCATTAACAAGCGGCAATTTTGGCGTAACGAGCAGATGCGGCGAGCGAAGTACGTAATGAAACGGTGCTTGCCAGCTTTTTAACCGTAGCTATTTCGGCTGCTATAAGCATACATTGAGCTAGATTTTTTTAAATAAAATTGAAGCTATCTGATGAAAAGAGACTACAGCAGCGCATGATGCAGCCACGCAACTTACTTCAAACAAAGGAGGCTACAGTTGCGTTGTCACCTCTGAACACTAGACTGCCTCACACCCTGTAACTATACAGGCTCTCTATTCACTGCAGACCGGAGTATAGCACATACGCATGGACTTTTGCTTAGCGGTAGAAATAGCACGCTGTTCTAGGCAGAAATGAGGTCCTTGTTGTATATATTCTACTAGTGACTACCTGGGGCATTATCTTTTGATCGTTAGTGCAGTTGCCGAACATGAGGTGAGTTCGAATCCCTTTTCGGGCTAAAACCAGTTATTGGGTATCCCGTCAAAAAGACTATGAGAGTGAAAATATAGCGTGCACCTGAGCTTTCGCGCATACTCGTACAATATTATAACCCCGTCATGTGAAGAACGCCGTGATAGGTGTTCCGTCTTGAGGATATTAATAAACTTCCTACTGTACATATATCATGTAAAGGTGACGGATAAACAAATATTTTGTTCATTGCTATAGACCTGATGGGATTTTTTAAAGTTTTTGGGCGATTAAAAATTATTGTGAAAATAAAGTCTTTTGTAAATTGTTAAATAATTTAAAGATTTTTTTAAGTTTAATTGCTGTAAAACCTACGGAAGTACATCAAATGTGGTGTCATTTGTTATTTATTTATTATTAACAGGACTATGATGCTATGTACCTTATTCCCCGGATGAGCCGACCCACTTTGACTGCAGGTCATACTATTCTGCCATTGTAAAATGTACGTAAGATCATGATATAGCTTATTGGTAATAAAAAATAAAAAACTGAACAAGTATTTTTATATAGGGTTATTTTGCAATAACCGGCAAAATTTGCAGAGAAGTTACAGAATTAGTAATATAGGCAAATGGTGAATAAAAATAAATTTTATATCTAGCCTTTTTATATTTTTTTTTATTCGAAATGCGTGGTAATGCATTATTTTAACTGGTTTTACTGCTCAACCAGATTCAATTTGGGATACTTTCAAATAAAATTAGAAGTCTACGGCAGTTTTTGAAACTACATGTAAATAACTTGTATTTTCAAAAACTGCAATAAAGTTATATCATAATTTATGTATTTGAACTAAAGTGTAAAATTTAGCTACTTTGTGAAAAATAAACCTGTATATTTCTAGAAATTATTTATGATATTGTTAGAATGCTTTCCCTTTGCACTCCTGGAAGTCACTCCTTAGGAATTATATTGACTTTTTACTCAAATACCAACTTTACTAGCACTTTTTAGGGTTCCCTAGTCAACTAGGAACCCTTATAGTTTCGCCATGTCTGTCTGTCCGTCTGGCCGTCCACGCTTAATCTCTGTGACCGTTAGCACTAGAAAGCTGAAATTTGGTACCAATATGTGTATCAATCACGCCGACAAAGTGGTAAAATAAAAATTGGAAAAAATGTTTTATTAGGGTAGCCCCCCTATATGTAAAGTGGGAAGTGATTTTTTTTTAATTTCAACCCTAACGTGTGATATGTTGTTGGAAAGGTATTTAAAAATTAATAGGGGTTTACTACAATCATTTTTTGATAATGTCAATAATTTCGGAAATAATCGCTCCAAAAGTAAAAAACAATGTGTCCCCCCCACTAACTTTTGAACCATAAGTTTAGAAAATATGAAAAAAATCAGAAAAGTAGAACTTTATAAGGACTTTCTAGGAAAATCATTTTGAGTTGGATGGAAAGAACAGTACCCACTACCGGGAGCAGTTGCAGGAGCGCGGAGCGCTGCTCGAGCGCGGACATAATGGATACCCACCTTTAAACTCATTAGTGGGAACACTTATTGTGACGGACGGGAAACTACGGAACCCTACACTGAGCGTGGCCCGACACGCTCTTGGCCGGTGTTTTTATGTGGGTTACAGGTCAAAAGTGAAAATTCTTGCAGATATTAGTAATAAATATTTATGACACTGGTTGTGTTAATCAGTCAGTCCTGAGGTGTCCTAAGAGGCGACATAAGGAAATAAAATATGGTATGGGCAGCAGCGTCTACCTAATAACAACAACTAAATTGCGGTTGTTAACCCTATCGTCAAACGTGGCAACTATGGCAAATATTACCCCCATGAGGTCATCAATGGTGGAGGCTAATGTTCAGCAGTACGATATGTGTGGTGTTATTGCAAATATTTCAACTTTGTCTCTAACTTCAAGCTAATTGATCCCAACATAATGATCATGGGTAAATTATACCATTATTACATGAAACGCGTACCAACAATACAGTTAATTTTGAATCAAGTCTAGTAATATAAAATTAAAAATTTAACTTTTAATAACAATGAGAAACAATGTCAATAAAATAAAAAATAATAAATTTTCCACATAAAGACTTCCGAAGTCGGTGCATAAATATATATATATATATATATATATATATATATATATATATATATATATATATATATATATAGTATCAATTTTAGAAGCTATTTTATTTATCATTTTCATTATAATTTATCACAAAGGGGATGGCCAAAAATTGTATGAACCTGTGCCCGAGACTGTACAGAGATGAAATATATGTCATTTGAAAGTACAGATCTTCTATTATAAAGAATTAGAAAAGTACATGTAGCTGCGCTGTTGTGGACAAAAGTTATGAAGATTTAAAAAGTTGATTTTGGCAGTCGGTTTTTATCATTATTACACAATGTAGATATTAATAAAGTTCCAATGCATGAGTGTTATGTAGGTTAATGTATATGCATGACGATCAGGATGTATCCTAACTGGTTTAGCTAAAAAAAACAAGGACAGCAGTTTTTAAAGTCTTTGAAATTATTATTCGTAACTAGTTTTTGTAACATAACTATTATTGATCGAAGTATATTAGACAAAAAATAATTAAACTTACGTATTAAACCGTTTATAATTAGTGGAGCACTCGCGTGGGGCTACGGTATTTATTAAATAAAAGTAAAATACGATAAAAGTAAAATACGATAAAACACAAATACGAAGGAAAACGTACATATATCATATACCAAAAATGGCGCGTAAGTCGGTAGACGTGAATCAGATTAAGTCTGTTGCTTTTGTTGTTTTTATTATTCGCTCGAGAGAGCAGGCAAAGGAACTAAGCCGTACAGCCTTGTCTTTTTTTTAAATTTGAATATATAGAATTTTGAAGTGCAAAGGCTGTAACCAAGTCTTATTTTTCTTCTTTCCACCTCTACAAAATCCGTAAAGGCCGAAGCCAAGTCTTATTTTCTATAATTCTTCATATTTTCAAAAACTACAAAGGCTAAAGCCAAGTCTTCTTTATATAATAATCTTTATAAGTTTCAACCATTGAAGTAATATGTACTTACGTACTAGAACAGCTATCTCAAACAAAAAATGTGCGCTACTCTGTGTTCGCGCGGTTAGTTTTTTTATCATAGAATAAACATAGGTAGAATGACCCGCAGGTAATAGTAGATTATTTAATTATAGAAAGATATTTTGTTAAATAGGTAAATTATATAGACAACAATATTTAAATTTTGTCATTTATTTTGTATATTATATTTGTTTATTTAATATAATATTACAATAAATTTAATATATCTGAATATTTTAAAAGGTATCTATGTCAAATGTAAAAAAACATACTACATATATGTTTAACAAAATTTATTAACATAACATTTAAAATACAAATATATTTATTTAAATTAAAATAAGAGTCGTTCATAAATTCTGGGCACGCGAGAGTTAAAAATGGACAAATTTATTCCACTTGACTTTGATATGGACACCTAAAAATAAAATAAAAGAATAATAACCGATTTTAAACATTAAAATTTTAGCCTAATTATAGTAACCTGGATATGTTTCTACAAAAAAAAAAAGTGTTATTCGTCCTATACTTAAGTACCCACAGAAATGTCGCGTGTGAACATATTAATTTCATAATCTATATTCCATTACGACGACATACGAGATGGCGTCTTAGGAATAATTTGTTTTAATATTAATTTATAATACTTTTTTACCGACTAAGTATCTTATCAACCTATGAAAAGTAATTCCTTGGTTTTTACTGACATTTCTTGAATTATTTGTACAATATTTATGTACTCACGACGGCATATTTTTATCAAGAGATTTTTTTTTTTAAATCAACACAACACTTGATAACTCTACAAGCGCCTAGCGAGTGACTGATTAAAGTGCAGTTTGTGCACCGCAGTTGAGTGGAACACAGTAGCTGAATGCAGTTTCGCCTCTAGTGCGTAGTACATAATAGCTCAATGGTTTCAACCCATATAGATTTATCGGTCCAGTTTCAAGGTTCTCGCGCTTTTTTTTCTTTTCTTCACAATGTGCTGATGCGTCACATTGCGAAGCCCTTGGGAGATTTTGACGACAGCTCAACCCAGCGGACAGTTGATGACGACAGCCACTCAAGTTCCTAAGGCGCCTAAGCGATCAATGTAACTTGAAGTTTGTATCGACATTAAAGCACTTGTTTCGTTGTTTTCTCTAATAATTCACACGCGCAGACAATTAATTCACAAAATCATATCACTTTTACGAATAAAAATCCACTTCAAACCATTTTTCAAGCGACAAAACTGGAGCGACAGTCCGTCGTCGGCCAAGTTCCCGCTAAAAACTCCCAGATCATGTCTGACATTGACACTTCGACTGTTTTGATGCTTTACGGACGAATTCCGTGTTGCAAGTACTAATGTAAAATAACCATACCCTATAATGTAACGCTATATTATGTTTAAGCTGTTGCTGTATTAAACAAACAAATAAAATCATACCCTTTAATGTATTTTGATTATTTTGATGTATTAATTCATTAATTGAACACTTATTTTTATACATAAGATATCATAAATAAAGTATTTTTATGAGTTTAGCTATTATTTTTTTCCCTACTCTGATCTTTTTAAGTATTATGTGGCCACATTAAAGGTACTATAGAATGACTTTAAAGAGAAAAAATCGTTACAATACTTTTAAACTTTTTTTCAACAGCTGCTATGAAAAGTAAATAGTTATTCAATATTCTTTTTTATATTATTTAAATTAATAGCAATAGTTTTATTCTTGTATAGCTTGGGGCAAATTTTGGCCATCTCATTTACTGCTGATTGAAAGCCCCCCATATATTGCCTAAATGTCAACCGCAATTTTTTGTTGTTTTGAGTTGTTATGAGTTTTAGGAAAATGCTGCCGTCAATATTTTGTTTCATTCCTCTCTGTCACCTCTAACGACACCCACGTGATGATATAAAGAAGTGAAAACTCTTTCACCGCCACCACACGGCGCAAGATATTACGCATCATACAAAAAAAAGTCTGAATTCAAAATCTAATTCTTTTTTGGAATCGGCTAAAATACAATTATGTGTTTTGTTTAAAAATGTTCAACCGCAATAAGATCTTATTATTCAGATCATGGCGTGCTCCTACAGATTGAAAAACTTTTCTTACCGTTCTACTTCTCGTTAATTTAATTCAATTGCAACGACCGTAGCGAAAAAATTAAAATCCTTAATGAGTTATGATTCAATTTCCTCGAAGTTGAAATTCGATTGTCTTTCAATTTTCATTTAAATGTTTCTAAAAATTCCCCGTATTTCGAAGTTCAATAGGTACTTTCAACCGACTTCAAAAAGAAGGAGGTTCTCAATTCAAGTGTGTTTTTTTGTATGTATGTGACGCGATATCTTGGCACATTGTGAAACTATTTTGATGATTCTTTTTTTTTATTAAGTATGTTATAGTTCAAACGTGGTTACATATAAGTTTGGAGAGAAAATTCTACCCTATTTTTACCTTTGGGGTAGCAAATAAAAAAACTTCTTTTCTAGCAAATTGAAGGTTTTTAATTTTTATTATGAGTTATAATTATTTAGTAGTAAGTTATACTTGGTGTGGGTAGAGATCGTATTCTTTGAGCCCGTTGTATACAGCAAAGTAAAAGGTAAACTTAAAACCTATATAAGTCTTCTTGAAATTACTTAGAGACCTTCAAGGAACGTGCTTACTCCTATTGTAAAGGCAGGCAACGCATCTGTAATTCATTGTGCATATGCTGCGGTCGACACATACCATCAGGTGAGCCGCTTCCTCGTTTGATTCTGTTACTAAAAAAAACTGATTTGAAAATAATTAAGGTAAGGCGTATGCTCACTTGCCCTGTCTACCAAAAAAAACAACTTCTGTTGTACAAAGGAAATTGAGCTCGGATTACTGGCGAACTATAAAATTTAACAGCGAGCGCATAGCTTCTGAGCTACTTTTGTGTACGTATTTAAAGATAAATGCTTATTCTCAGAGCTATCATGGCGCGCTATATCTTTAGGTTTGGCGGCAAAGCTAATATATATATATATATATATATATATATATATATATATATATATATATATATATATATATATATATATATATATATATATATATATATATATATATATAGTTAAATACAATAAAGTAAAAAACTAAAGTTACAGTCCCGTTGCTGGGATCAGGCCTCCTCTCATTTTTGGGAGGGCTACGTATCAATTTGTGCACCACGCTGCTCTAGTGCGTGTTAGTGGACTTCACATGTTTTCAAGTTTTTTTACCAAAAGCAACTTATTAGAAATTTTTCTAGAGATATTTGTCACGTCTTAAAGCAAAGACAGAATGGAACGTCTGTTTGTTCTGAAAGTGCGTACTATTTAAGCTAGAACACAGTAGTGGATTCACGGCAGAGGGCGATATTTCCTAGGCGGACTTTAACTAAAAAGTGAGCTACCTCTTTAACTGCTCTGACTACTGAGGTATAAAAAAAATTAAATGTAAAATTTGACGTTTAAAACCTTAAATTAATTATAGCATCCCAAGAAGATGGTAGCACTTAATCAATCACACAATCTTCATCGAATGAGGATGTTTTTAGAATGCAATAGACTCGCGGGTCATCGGTGTTAGTTAACGAAGATTTGTGATTTTCCAAATCCTATGTATTAACGGAGGCGATGCTATAGGAATGTGTTTAATTTCCACTTAATAGCTTTTGAAGTCGGTACTAAGACATAGTGTATAGGAGAATGAAAAGCCTGCATTTTAAAGCTCATAGCTATATATTTTATTGTGTATTGTTACACAGATTACGTTATATTTTGGTGCTTTAAGTTGACTTTTACTTTTTAACGAAAGTTTTTAGTTTGTCCTTTTTGAGTGAGTTAGGGATTGTCTCTAGGTCAAGATAACAACAAAAATGCCGTCAATATAGTAACACCAAGAAAATCGTTCCCTATCTTCCCAATTTCACTCTTAAGGATGGAAATTTCTTCCTAAATTTATATGGTCTATTTAACAAAACATAATCATATCAGTTCATAAGTATCGAAAGTAAGATATTCATACACACAAAAGCAAACATAAAGTCGAATCGATAATCTTTTCCTTTTATTATTATCGTCATAAAATGATGAATACAAGAGATCATCAATGTACGAATAGCAGCCAAAATAATGAAAACATAAAAACGTCAATATCATGAACCGCAGAGTGAATTGCTATGAGCCGCATTGAACCCGCTGAGTATTCAGAGAGAGCGCTCGCTCTGAATATCTCAATTGCACAGAATACATATCCGGTGTACCGCATATTACACGCACTGTGATTATGATCACTATTGTATTAGTGGTCTGATGCTCTTACGTAAATGTAAATGTTAAGTTCCTATCCTTTTTACTAGATGGTGAGACTCTTTTTCTTGTTTGACTTTTTATGTATGTCTGGGTAAGTAATAAATACCCTCTTACCTATTTCTGCCATCAAATAGCAGCACTTGCGATGCAGTGTTCCGGTCTAAAAGGTACAGGCAGTACTTGCACTGCAGTGTTCCAGTCTGGATTGTATAGAGTCAGTATAATTAAAGGCTACGGGCGTTCATTCTTAGTCTTCCATAGGAGACAATGCATCTGTAACCTTCTTTAATTGTATTTTGTCTGCAATTGTCCATGGAAGCTACTTACCATCAGGTGGACCGTAAGTTCGTTTTGTCACTTCAGTTTTTATACAAAAAGTTATGAAGGTTTCCTCACGATGTTTTTCTTTACCGCTGTTTACTTGGTAAATTAGCACATACAATTGCGATAAACAATTTTATTGGTGCTGGAGGAGCAAGAACCAGCTTTGCTCGTTTACTGTAAAATTTACAACAACCGCTTCCAGTACCATCCCAGTGCTTTATAAGCTACCACTATGCTACCACGATTTTATTCATTTTACCTGTTTTTTTTGTCATAATATTCATACAATATTCAAGTCATACACATACCGGATATTTAATAAAAAAATAAATATTTCCTTCCACTGTGGACACTGTGGAATTAATTTACTTTACGTAATTTCTCGAAACCTGAATTGGTAAAGTGACGTTGCAGCATATCGTAGCTGAATGAGTTGGTTCGACTGAAGGTATTTTTTATTGGAAACGAGATATTCCATTTCAGTCCTCAGGGGTGACAACGCATCTGGGTTAACTCTTAGCTAATTTCAGATGTCTATGGACCGTAGCATCCATTTGCCATCTGGTGGACTGTGTTCTCGTTTGTCATATACTACACAAGAAGGAGAACCACACTCGCGCATAATACCATCGTGAAATAGCAACATAATGTCGTTTAAATTCCTGAGAGAGAACCAGAGATTCTTTTTACTGATAGCAAAACATCCGTGCTAGTCCTCAGAGTGGCAACGATTCTGCATTTTGATTCTTAAGTGATGATAGATGTGGGTGTCTTTAAGCCAAAACTTCCATTTACCATAGATTAGACTGTGTAGTGTACTCACTTTTCAACCTTTTTTTATTGAAAAAAGAAACCATGAGACACACTTTTCTAAACATATGAAGCCTCGTCAGTGCAATCGCTACTAATTCTCCCCTCGCACCCCTTGCAATGAATAACATGGGGCGAGTCCTAAAACTCCCAAGGTTCTTGATTTAATATAAGGATAAAAATTAAGAGATGTCGAAAAGCGATGACGAGAGCAACGAGCAGCTGTCAGTATATCCATGATGGCTATTAAATTACTTACGAGAACATCAATAGAGCCTGGTCAAAAATCTAGTAAAATATGGGGTTGTCCGATTGAGTTCACTCGCCACCTTCTCGTCGGTTAACTACTCGATACAGTAAATCCATGTAGCTTGACATTTCCACTATCAGGCAGTAGTGTTTTGACTTGCTTGCTTTGGCTGAAACAATGAAGATGATGAATCTTTTTATTTATTTCCCCTGTCAGGCAGTAGTGTTTCGACTTGCTTGCTTTGGCTGAAAGAATGATGACGATGAATCTTTTTATTTATTGATCGTAGGTTTAGAACTCGCGCTTGCTGTAAATCTTACAGTACACGAACTACCTGGGTACGATCCCCGCTTGCAACAATGAAATTGTTAATTGCAATGTTAAGTGATAATTTACCACACTAGGCGGTGAAGTAAAACAAAAAGAAAGCTGCATGTTTGAGAAAAAAGTAAAATAATATTTCGAAGACATGTGAAGCTCGACAACACGCATTTGGGCAGCGCGGTGGCATTTCCTTGTCCTAACAACCTCTTAGAAATAAGAGGAGGCCTATGCCCAATAGTGGGACGTATATAGGCTGTAACTTTAAACTTTTTTACAACTCAGAAATAAACAAACCTAAATTTATTTTCCGATCAAAATTTTGAATAGATATTATGTTGAAATGTGTGTTGATACAAATAACTCTTACGTGATAGAGTTACGCTGCAGCTATATTTTGGTTATAGCACAAATGTGTCGACTCGCTTGGGGTAGGAAGGACTACGCTCTCATAGAATAACAGCTTAATGCTGCTGTGTTTTGTATGGTGAGTGTAGACAATCGAAGACCCTTTTAATTGCAAATTAGGCATTCCATCTTAGTCCTCAGAGATAACAACGCATCTGCATTTTGTTCCTTAACCAAAGATAGATGTAGATGCCTATGAGCCACAGCATCAACATACCATCAGGTGGACTGTGTGTTCGTTTGTCGCAATTATTCTGGAAAGAAATAACGAGTCGAGCTATTTGCAAAGATAAACTATCAACCAGAAAGTCTTTTTACTTTATTAACATTAAAACGATGTCATTTCCCACTCTTATGGTCTTATTTTCAAACTTCCTTCGGGATATACATTTTTATAGTTTTGCTTGCGTTTCTTGTGGTGCTTTGCGTGTCTATAGTTTTATGTTAAGGTTTATATTTAAGGTATTATTACAAAAATTAATTTATATTTAGCCTTAAGTTTAAACTAAAATGTGTCTCAAGAAAGAAGAAGTCTTGGATTTCTCTAGTCAGTTAAAAGGACTTTTTTATTATTATGTATATGAAAGGTTGGTTGATCTTACTATTTTAAAATACTGTCTTCTTGTACCTAGATTAACATACTAACAATCGGACCTCGACTCTAGTCTCAAAAGGTTAAGATGTTTAAAAAGAAATTGACATTAATTTAACAATGGCTGTGGAAGAAATTCTAAATTTATCTTAAAATATAACAAGCTGGACTAAAGCTATTTACCAATATATTTTAGAGTTCCGTGAGGGAATCTTTCACTTCTAACCGCACATATTACCCGCCTTTTGCGGCTCCGTGATATACAAGAAACAAAAAGAGGCCGAGAATTGGGCCCTGAAGCTCGCCAATTTGTACTATCGACCCGGAAGAACTCATACTATTTATGACAACTTTTTACGTTCTGTAACTTAACTATGAAATAAATAATCTTAGGGCGTCACTTCTTATATTGTGTTGTTGAAGTTTCCTGATTAATATTTCATGGTGAACACTATCGTACGCTTTGGGTAGGTCATAGGATGTACCCAAAGCATCCTATGAATTCTACCATGCATTGAAGATATATTTACTCAGCTCTCCACTAGCATCAGTTGTCAAGCAACCCCTTGTAAAACCAACTTGATTTTTATGTAGTAAATAATTTGTATGAAAAAAATTTAACATTTGATCAATATTTTTTTTTTTTCAAAAATTTTACTAAGTGTTGACAGTACTGATATAGGTCTAAAATTGGCGTGGTCCAATGCACATCAGATTTGAATACTTTACTATGCTTCATTAAATCAGGAAAAATACCAACTTTGATACTAGTTATAAATAATGGAATAATTGAGGTGCGATTGTATATATTATGGACACAATAACTATAACAGAAATCCCCCACAGATCTGCGGTATGAAATGTAAAATTATTTGTACATGCCTTACCATTTTGCTTAAGCAATGATTCGGCGATGGCAGGAGAAGAATTCAGTGACTTAGTGGTTAATGTCGGAAAATCGGATTTTGTTTATTTGTAGTTAAAAATTTACTGGTAGTTGGAATTGCGAGAGTTGACCTTACCAATTTCACTATTAATTATGTCATTTTAATTCTATTAGAATCCGTCTTTATTTTGTTGCTCAAATACGAAGATTTGACTAAGAAGCACACTTATAAATATTTCTTTTTTTACATTTTCCCTAAATTCAACACCAGAATTATATGACCTTTCGTTGTAAAGTTCGTACAACCTTTGCCCACTCTTTTGGACTCCTTTTGTCGCCCATTAATTGAATGCCTTGCGATTGTTCAAGGAGAATGTTTGAAAAGTAAAATTATTATCAAATTCATTACAAATAATTTCAAATAATGTTCCGTATAAAAAATTTGAATTATTTTGGCATTAATGTGGCTGAAGTTTTTTCACTATGTTTTTTCTAGGCTTCTTCAAGCAATGTGCTTTTACTAAAACAAACACAACTTTCACATCTACTTGCTTTTTATGAACATAAGGTAAATAAATCTAATTGTCCACATTGACCAAAGCTCAATTATTATGAATTATAAATTTATGGAACGGCTAAAAAATGAAATCTATAAATATTAAACTAGATTCATCAGTATGCCTTGGCTTCAAAAATAAATTTAAAAAACCATTTAATTTAACAGTGAACTAAATTTATTATTGTTTGAGAAAACTTTTATGATAAGGATATTAAAGTCTCCACAGATTACAACAAATTTATTTTTAAGCTTAAAAAGAACTTCCTTCATATTTTTTTCAAAAGTATCGTATTTAGAACATGGGGGTGTGTAGATGCTGACAACAATGAGGTGCTCAAACTTAACACATACCATTTCTACAGTTGGCTTAACAGAGAAACTCGCAATATCTTTATGTTTTTGACATGACAGTAACTTACTAGCTAAAATTAAGTCATCCTTCCATCCTCTTAAAACCATTTCTCTTTTGGAAGAATTGACCACCTGTTGATTACTGAAGTTAAACATTAAGTTATAAGCTTTCAACCAATGTTCACTAATACATAAAATATGAATATTGTAACTATTTAGAAACAATTCAATTTCTAGCTCTACGCCTATCATGACTTGTATGTTTTGATGTACCAGGTGTAAGCAATATTTATTATCATTTTGTAGAGTCATACAATTGCCATTATTAAGAAGTTGTAAGCTACATTCTGAATTATTAAAATTATTATAGCTGCTAGATATTACTTCTTTGTCTCATTTTCCGATCATTACGCTGCCTAATAGGAGTAGATAGATGTCTGGGTAGCTAAGTCCTTGGCTGAGCTAACCCAATGCCCCATATCATTCCGTTGTTGTCGCAAGGGGTGACAGAGCAAAATAAACCAGGAGGTGGGTGGCAACGTCTTCCAAATAACAATTTAAAAAAACTGTAGCTATCAACTGGTCCGCCAAGCATTGAAACCATTGCAAATATCATCCCCCCCCCCCCTATGAGGTAGCCTATGAGGTGGCCTATGTCCTGCACTAGACTTCGATGGTCTGCATCGGTAGTGTAAGAAATTTACAAGATGTCAATACCGGTAAGATAGCAATAATGCTGACGTTGCATTGCCATAGAAGCCACCAAATAAGCAAAATGTAACGATTTCGTTTTTATTAATGTTGTCTTCAGGTAATATTCAGGTATAAGTATTTTAGTTATGACCCACATAAAGTCTGCCCAGACTTTATGTGTGATGACAACCTTAACATTTTTGTAGGTGAGAAGCAGTTGATGCGAAAGTAGCCTAATGGCAGGTTGCGGACTGCGAATTCAATATGTCAATATCTCATGGGCTTGAATCCACCATTCGACTACTGTATTCGACCACTCCTAACACAAGAGTTTTAAGCTTACAAGGAGTGGTTTAGGGAATACTAGCAATCTTAATACCATTAGTAATATTTACAAAAATAAATAAAGGAAAACGAAATGAGTATGAGGCTCACCTGATGTTAAGTGACTAAAGCTACCCAGTTGTACAGTACAGTAACAGTTATAAGACAAAGGTAATTGCAGGTGCAGTCTTTTAAAGAGGAGTATGCCCTTTTCATTAAGGTATCTTAGTCTTATCGATCTGCGAAAATTACTGATGTGAGCTGAATCCACGAAAATGTCGTCCTAGGAAAAAAAACTTTTAGTACATTGTACAACGGTCAATCGCCAAGTATCCAAATAATGCGGATGGTATCAAGAGTGTGGTCACAATGTTTGGTGGTGATGGTGAAATTTAGTGATGGGAATTATTCCGAACAATTCCTCTGAGCACTCCCTTAACCTTTTACTACTACTTTCTACTATAATCAGTAATGGTTCTGTCCATTGGGTATGGACACACATTTCAAGCTATACTTGAAAGTCATGAAAATGCCTTCTATGACCTCTGCACCACGGAGTAATGGTTCCATGGCGCAGTAGCTTAGCAATGATTTGCAGAGCTAAAGGTCTACAAAGGACTGTTCCAAATCAGGATGATTGTGCTTGCGAAATTTATGTGTGTAAACTGTCCCCATTATACGGGAGGAAATCCATGGACGTAACGTAACGTTTAAAAAAAAGAACTAACATTCATGTTTATTTTCCAAAAGATCGTATAAACAGCTGATGAAAGAAAAACAAGATTGTTTATCTGTCAAATGAATGACAGTTAAAATGAAAGGTAACTCAGTGATTGTTTCTTGAACGAACTTTGTGCAATTTCTTTCCCACAGTTTGTTTAAACCATCATAAATCATGAAAGTGTGACGTCTGGGCTAAATGAAATTCTATTTATTTCTTACTATCATGGTGTTACAATTTTATTTGTTGGGTCTTTTGTTGTTTTTTTACAAGTTATTTGTTTTATACCAAGCACCTTCAGCTTTAAATACCAGTAGGAGTTATTATTTTAAGGCAATACAGGAATTATTGATTTTTGGATCTCACGTACGGGTATAACGACTGTCTGCTTGAGTTCGTCAATAAAATTCAATATCATTGATGTGACCCAAGAAATTAGATCTAACTTGATAATATAGGTATACGTATTAGCCGATCTGCGATGGAATAGCTTAAGTGCCGTAAGATTTTAAGATTTTAACAAATGTGTCTAAAGCCAAAGCTTTTAAATATTAATTTACATCCTACAGCGAGTTCGACATTAATATCAATTATTTTTTAATTTAATTATCACAACGTTACATATGTCCACTGCTGCATAACCATCACAGGAATGCTACTATAGGAATAATACTACTAACTTGAGTCACCTGCATCCCTTGCTTTCCTACGTATCTTACCAATTCGTCACATCGTCTAGTGCCAATGCGCGAATATTAAGGACTAGAGATGCTTATATTCAGTCGTAGTTTCTACGGCTACTTTTCTTACTTTATATGAAACACATAAGTATAGATACAGTTTTATCCAATTTTTATAATCGTCAGGGCGTTATAGTCTTATCGTTAAATCGTTATCATAGAGTACGTTGTAGAACCATATTGCAGGTACATATATTGGTTGCAGCACGAATTGGCTAAACCCGCGTAGCAGCACGTGAAATAACATCTTAATGCCACTATGTCTCGTATGATAAGTATAGAGAACGGGAGACCCTTTTTACTGGAAAAAAAGAATTCAATTTTAAATTTTGATTCTTAATAGAGTACAGATGTAAATGTCTATGAATTTCAATATCCGTATACGATCTACATGTGGACTCTGTGCTTACTTTTCTATATTCAATAAAATTTTAAATTATTTTCCTCTTTATTCAATATAAAAAGAACTATATTTTGTAACACATGTTTTATTAAAATTGCAAAGTTTAACTACAACGGCGATGCGGTAAAGACGTTCCTTATTTAAATTCCCTCGTTAAAAATTTTTAACGACTGCCCGGAACTGCTGTAATAACTTTTAATACCATGTAATTTGTAAATTCCTTAGAGACACACTGTTAGTTATTTAAAACGATTTTTTTACTATTTTATAAGCCAGTCCATGATAATATCTAGCCAATATTAACAGACGGTAAGCGATAATGACGCATTTGATTGTAAATCGTACTACTATTAGGGTTGCAAAAATCTTTATAACATAAAGTTAGTGCGGTTATACTATTCAACGAGTATTTAATAACCACATACCATAAAATCAGCATCGCATCACTTCGTAATTCTCTTTTAAATTCACGTCCGGTCAAATGGCCAGTACATTAATTAGATGGTAGTACTCTTATCTGCTAAGAAACTTTTCTAGGTTTATAGGCAGAAAACTTGGAAGTAAAACCACCTTTCCTATTTTTCTAACCAGAACGGTAAAGAGAGCTATCATAATTACGGGTTTTGAAGCTTTCCATCTTAGTCCTCAAAATTGACAACTTATCTGTTGCCTTATTCGTTTGAGGTTAATTGCAGGTGTTCGTGGGTTGCAGTAACCACTTACCATCAGGACTTTGAGTTCGTTTGTCACTTCAATCCTTAAAAAAAACACCGTAAGCTAAGGCCTGAATGAAGATCTCTTGACAAATCGTGTGACTTAGCAGAGCTGAATGATGATCTTAGTGGTAGAGCCATGCTGCAGCTACATTATGGTTGTAGTACGAATGTGTTGGTTTGACCGGGAAATGACCACGCCCTCACAAAACAGCAGCGTAAAACAGCAGCTCAATGGTGCTGTGTTTCGTGCCGTGAATGTAGAGAACCGGATACCCTTTTTACTCGAAACGAGATATTCCATCTTAGTCCTTGGGGTCCGGAACGCATCTGTATTTTGATTCTTAATCGAGGGCAGATGTCTCCCTATAGATATAAGAGTAGAAATGTAGATTATATAGCATCTTACGACATTTACAAGAGAATATGAGGCGATGGCGTTTCGTAGGCCGCCTTCAACCGGTTAATATCAAAATATATATTACAGTAAGTATTGAGAATCAAAATTACCGTTAAAGTCTATCAAAAGTCAACTGCTGAACATAGCCCCCCCACCCATATTGCCTCATAGGGGGGATATTTGCCACAGCTTGGCAGGCGGGTAGGCAACCGCAGTTTTTTTAATTGCTCTTATGAAGACGCTGCTGGCCATCTTAATCATCACCATTAAAATTACTTTTTCTAAGCATTTTTCTGTCTTTCTGATTTTTGGCTAATTCGAAAACGTTAAAATCGTCTCACCTTCGATGCTTTTTTCTGGCCTTTATATCACTCAAATGCTTAAAATAACTTTACCTACTTTTTATGTACGCAGATTGCTCAGAGAGCAAGAAAACTTGACTTATAGGATCGAGGCTCTGGCGACTCACCTAAGCGCAATAGATCAGCTTGGTGCAGCTCCAACAATAATAGATATTATTATACAACTTACTGTATGCCATTAAAATTAACATTTTATTTAGGATAAGGGTGACAAACGACCCATTCGTGTTACAACCATAATATAGTTACAGCATGGCTCTTCCACATAGAGGTAGCTGTGCGTTTCACTTTCCAATATTAAAGACGGAATTACTTTTTTCGGCTAAAGTTTAAATCTCAATTAGAATAAATTCAATTAAAAAGAATAGGTTTTGTTAAGGAAGTTGATTGATTTCGATAATTAAATGTAATTAAACTTTTCAAAAAGTCCTGAATTTGTGTACTAAATACAAAGAAACTTTTTTCTCGACCTAATATGTCACATGCAAATGCCAACATTTATACAACAAAACATTACAAATTAACAATACAAGTTAAAAGTTTACAAGAATTTCATCAAAATACTATATGGTTATCATTTAGTAAGGAAAAATATTTTAAAAATTATGTTTATTTTCTATTGTTTATGCAAATATGCAAAACTTATTAAAATATTATTATGGAGGTACTTTATGGTTCTAATGGTTAAAATGTACATATTACGTCCGTCACGCCATCGCACGCTCCGCCTTACTTTCTCTACTGATGCCTACTTAGGTACAATGCTGAAGTAAATTGTTCTAACAACAAACTAATTTTGCTGGTAATGGCTAGCTACCTTTTCCTTTACTTTACATACGAGTATAAATAAAATTGAAGTACCGGTCTGTTATCAAAGTAACTGACTGCTATTAAGCTTAATGAGTTATTTGCATTGTAATAAAATATTAATAACAATTTTTAAATTATTCTCTGTATGTCTGTTTGTACGAGCTTAATCTTCACAATAGCTTAACCGACTGTGATAGTTTTTTACATACAGTTTAACAAAAATGCCAGGAAAGGTGTCGGCTTTTTTATCTTTTTTGGTAAATCGAAAAACGGAAAATATTAAATATTTATTTTGGATGACTATCTAGAACTGCGTATTCATAAAAGTTTGAAATAAAAAAATTCTCTTTGCAAAATTACACAAAAGCCCTTACGTTTAATCTTCTATCTATTAAAGTTTTAATGATAAACCTATTTTTAACTTTTTTTATTTCAGCACCATTTTACTGTTTTAAAGGTAAAGTTTTAGGACATATTTACTTTATATTTTCATATCGTAACATTTCATAGCGCAGAGCGGACTTAAAAGTGATTTTTGATAACTAAACTACTAGCCCAAGAACGCCATTATAGATCTTCAAGTGCAACATGAACAAAGTTGCAGGTAAAGGCTAGTCATAAATAAAATGCAATACAATTAAAATGGGAGCGAATTGCGTTAGTACTTCAATTGTTACCAGGACGCTGTTACCGCATATTGCAGTTAGTAAGAACCGTTATTCACAATTAGCTCCTTACGAATTGCGAACAGCAAATGCGTAACTAAAGACCTCGATATCACGGATACTTACTGTACCATTTTTTTTAATTTGTAGCAGCTAAAAAGTTCAGTTGATAGTAAGTGGCAACTGCAGTGCAGTAACCGACTCCAAACAAATAAAGCTTAAGTTGTTATGTCACCCCTAAGGATTGAGAGGGGTCCATTCTGTCTGTCATAGTTTTTATGAATGAATTTATTTATTTAGGGTATGCAGAAATCAAAAAAATCATATTCATTGTGCACATCCTATCAAATTTCACTACTAATTATATGATACATCATAGGTACACCATAAGCTGATAACTTTTTATATATAATAAAACAACCCGGAGTGGCATAATGTAATATAACTATAATAAATATGCCCCATATGAGGCAATCTACGAGGAAGGCGTATGTCAGCAGTGAAATTTCATTAATATCCCGTATATTAATGAAATTTCACTGCTGACATACGCCTTCCTCGTAGATTGCCTCATATGGGGCAAGCATAATAGTAACGGACATACGAGCACACAGTTCACATGATGGTAAGTGGATGTTGCGGTGTATAGACATTCTGTATATGTGGCATTCCTGGGATGCTCATACAGCCGTAGACTTGTGATGGGTTGAGATGATTAAATGAAAGAATATTTAATATTAATGTCGAACCCGTTGCTTAGGTAGGATGTAAATTAATACTTAAAAGCTTTGGCTTTAGACACATTTGTTGAAATCTTACGCCACTTAAACCATTCCATCGCATGTCATATTTATTTATCGCAATTTATTTAAAAATAACTATCGGGTATACTGTGTAATACGTATCAAGTTAATATTATTAAGTTAGATTTAATGTCTTGGGTCACATCATTGATATTGAAATTTACCGTAAAACTCAAGGAGACACTCGTTAAACTCGATAAAGAATCGAAATGCAGAAGCAGAATGCGTTATCACCCATGAGGACAAATATGGAGTGGCTCGTTTCCAGTAAAAGGGTTTTCTGCACTCACCATATGAAATACAGCAGCGTTAGGCTGCTATTTTATGCTGGTTTTCTGTATTTGCCATAGTTGCCCCGCATAGCAGGCGCAGTGGTAACTGCTCCTCATCTTCAGTTTCATTTCCCTCTATCACGTCTTACGACACACATGGTTTGATATTGGGTAGTGGATATTCTTCCACCGCCACTATAAGGATGAGGATATATAAATGTAGTGTACATTTATTAAACAGAAAAGAAAAGTTAAAAAAGTATCACTGCATAAAAACATGCACTGCGCAGTCATGCATTGTGTCTAAACGGTAACACTTTCATATTAACATAATTTTATTATTGTATTTCATTAAAATTTATTTAAAACGAATCATCCTTAAAGATAATGTGGTAACTTACAATTAAGATTTCATTTTCAATTCTAGAGTAGAAATTGCACTTAAATGACACTGAGATGAATTGATAAAAAAATTAATTTTAAAAAGACACACATGACATTATACATTTATCGTTTTGATATATTTTAAATGTACTATTACCAAAAATAACAACCATACTCGCTTGTTGGATGCGATAAACGTATAACAAATTATACGGTACCCCAGGTGAAAACAAAACATTGCCAATTGATCCATGTAATCATAAGTTGGTAGAGACATCGATTCGTCCTTTTCCGATCGCTAAAATACTAGTGTTTTTTTTTTTTGGGTCACGCCGATTTTTATCGGAATTAATAGTTCTGCATATGAAGTAAAATAATTCAGTGTATTTACAATATGGTCTGTTGCACCCGAATCTAAAAGAAAACAAATAGCATTTGATGAATTTTGATAACAATTAATAAACTTACAATTTGAAAGCATAAAAGCGAAACTGTCCTCTTTATTTTTGTTGGATTCCACTATACTGGCGGTAGATGAATATTTAGTATTAATTCCGTTTTGTTGCATTTTCTAATAGAAACGACAATCCTTTATCATGGGATTTCTTCGTCCACCATGCTCACGCTCGCATTACTAGGCTGGTGTATTTTCTGCGATCGAGAATAAAACTTTTTATTTTTATCAAATTTTGTGGGTATTTAGGGCGTCGAATAATTGTTACATATAGTATGTAAAATCTTGAGATCTGTTGTTATTTCAGACTTTCACTTCATGGTCTAACAGACGTGTTTTCACAAATGCTAAATTAAGGTTTTCTTCTCCGAGAGTTTCTAAAGCCGTGATGACACGATCATATGAAGTAGGTAGTGTTAATAATAAATGCGATATTTTATCCATTTCGTCTTATTTGGCACCAGCCGAGATTAATTCCGATATTATTGTTGTCATCAGCTCAAACACGGGGATTCTTAAAACAAAGAACAAATATTCCCCATAATCACATCTTATATTTCCACAAAATAATACATCACAGGGTATACACAATATCACAACTAACAAGTTCACACTTACTTACGGTTTCAGTCTGCCAATATTTAAATATCAACCAATTTTGCGCTTTATTGCTTGCGACTTACTTCGTCTGAACCTCGAATCCAAAGAGTATAATAAGTAATATACAGGAACTGCTCGAACCAGAATGACTTTCTCCTTTTGCATATTAGCTTCCCTCCCTTCAATCCCCTCCACTTGTTTAGTATGCATTCGAATGAACGACCGAATCTATGGTTGAATAATTTAATAACTTTGGGTTGCCATCGTACAAGTAAGTACCTATCATAAATGAGCAGCATAAATACAGACTTATTTAGGGTTACCAGAAAGAAGCTAACAGTTCGGCCACCTGTTTCGAGTGCGTCCTCGCACTTAAATAAATCCCACCAAAAATATTCTGTAAAAAACTAGCCAAGTCTCGATGGAGCTGGTTGTTTATCTCTAAAAAGTAATGAAATCTAGACAAAGTCGTGCCAAGTCTAAGGTTCCTTACTGCGATTTCTTTATTGTTATAGTTAATGTTGTGTGACTTGGCCGTTAAAGGGTACACAAGGGTACAAAACCAGGTGCTACATGACACCCTTGCACCAATCTGTCGCCAGAACCGCTATCCATTGACGATGGAAAATTGTCACTTGAAAAACGTTGATTGAATAACCAGTCAATTGTAGGCGTCAAATCGACCACTAATCTAACATAAAATAGACGTACAGACGGACTTCTATCAATGATTCGAAATCCGCCTGTACTGGAAATAATTTTTTATACTGTTTGTTTCAGGCTCGCCTATACAAAAGTATTATTGACATACGCAGCTTTATCAAGCTTACAATTGACTGGTTATTCAATCAACGTTTTCCAAGTGGCAATTTTCTATCATCAATGGGTAGCGGTTCTGGGGCAGATTGATGCAAGGGTGTCATGTAGCATCTGGTTTTGTACCCTTGTGTACCCTTCAACGGCCAAGTCACACAACATTAACTATAACAATAAAGAAATCGCAGTAAGGAACCTTAGACTTGGCACGACTTTGTCTAGATTTCATTACTTATTAGAGATAAACAAGCAGCCCCATCGAGACTTGGCTAGTTTTTTACAGAAGGTTTTTGGTGGGATTTCACTTCTTATGTAGAAACGTGGGCACATTGATTTATTTTATTAGATTTTCTTATTCGACACATTCTTATTCCTTTTAGGAGTAATTTTTTTATTATTACAAATCTTTCTTTTCTTTTTTTCCGGTTCTGATTCTTGTACAGTAGCGACAGTTTTTCGTATTGCCCATTCGCGTTCATTATTTATTCTTTTAGACGGTTTAAAATCTGAAAAATCGGCGCGGTATTTACGCCTAAGCCGGTTGTATTCGGTGATCGCTGAAGCTTGAGCTTTTATACTCTTGAAGTCAACATTTATGAGGTACATCCCATGAAGATTGGTTACTCGTGAAAGCGCGACGTAGGCTTGGCCACAAGTGAATATGGAGGTGCCAATGTCCATGAGGGCATTTTTTTAGACTTATACCTTGGCTCTTGTGAATTGTTAGGGCATACGCCACACAGATTGGGAATCGTTCCCTGTACACGTATGCCCGGGGTATGATCTCAAATTTTGACTTAATAGGCAATAATTCGTGAATCAAATTATTAGCGAATTTTACTACCAATTATTTAGGCTTTGTTTGGTCTTCCGGGTCCCACCTCACTTTTTGTACAACGCCTAATGACCCATTCACTAAACCTAAACTAACATCAATATTTCTCCTAAGCATTACTTTAGCTCCCTCTTTAATGATTATAGTTTCTTCCAGCCCAGCAGTCATCGACGCATCATCTTCATATTTTTGTAAACACGCCCGGGCTTTCGTTATCATACATTTTGAACAATCCGAGGAATCTTTAGCAACTAACTTTATCTCGGGGTGCGGAATCGCTTTTAACATAGCATAATTTAACTGCATACACATATTTCTAGTCGGTAGTAAACAAACAGTATCTTCTGGTAAGTCTAGTGTAATTTGTTTATTTAACCTTTCTCTTACTGCGCCCGCCGTAACAAAAAACAGCTTTGTCACCTCAGCTGGCGGCACTTATGTTTAAAGAGGTTTTTGTTACAGTTATTTAAAGCCGATAAGATTTTCGATAAGTAGAAACAATAACCATAACATTTAAATGTTTATTTTATTTTGTACAGCTCTTTGTTTCTAACGGATCTTGATAAAGTGTACTTACTGACAACAAATTTTATTTTATGAATGAAATATCATAAGTTTTTATTTTATTTTTATGTTTTTACAATCAATACAACATATTCTTGGGCCATTTTCAAATTTTGTGCAGGTTTTTCTTACTTTAAATCTAAAAAATATTTTTTTCATTTGTATTTGACTATTATATACATTAAATTTTAATGTACTGTTGTTGGTCACGATGTTTTTTTTGGAATTTTGAGGTTTTTTTCAGACTTTATGGTTGGAGGCGAAATTAAATACTACTCTGTTACCAATGTAAATTTTCTTTTATTTTTGTAACGAACACATGAATCACAAGTTATTTGGCATTATTGTTAATTATAGTCTAAAATATTTTGAAAACATGCAGAATCATACTTCAAACTATTACAAATATTTATTTAAATAAATTCTTAAACAACTCTGTTACTTTTGATACATTAACAAACTGTATTTTTTACTAAAGTCTCTGGAAATTATACTTTTAACATCATTTAATGCTATTTTGAAAACTACAAATATTATTAACTGGCTCATAGCCCATTTACAATATTTTAAGGTCTAGTTTACCTAAAAAATATATTTTAGACCTTACAATCTTTGGGACAGAAAAGTAACATAGTTGTAAATGATTAACATAGTTGTTTTTGTACTACGCCTAGCGTCAAAACTTAAGCTTATCATTTAAAATTATTACATGAGACCACGCTGATGATATTCTCATAACTAAGCAGTTCTAAAAACTAACAGATAACAATAATTACGAGATCATATTTATCACAATAAGACCAACACTACTTCTCAAATATTTCTAATGGAGAGTCAAACAGGTAGTATACTCTTTTGCCTTTGTATACTTTTTTTGTGTCTGAGACGATTGCAATTAAATTTTCAAAAAGCTCGTAAGACACATCAGTCTCAATCAGTCTAAATTTTTTTGCAGTATCGTTTATAGACCTGAAAAACATAATTTTTACCTCGCCATCATCTTCTACTTCCCTCAGCACTTTTCCCAAATAAATGTAGTCTTGCTTCAGGCTTGAAACTTTGACTAACACGCACACACCATGTTTTATTTTAACAATATGAATATTTTCCTTCTCTATCAAAGCACCATTATCAATTCCTTTTGATGTACTGGGTTGTCCAAGACATTGTTATAGAATGGGTTTCTTTGTGGATGGACTAAGTTGCCTATTTCTTTCATAAAATCTGGTTCACATTCATCAGAGCTTGATTTTTCTACCACGGGTTTTAGTGGACGGTATTCTTTGGGATCCATGCAAGAACAAAAGCCGCGCCTGCAGAAACAGCTCAAGTCTCTGTATTTGAGAACTCCTTTCTCTTCAGTGAACACCTGGTGGACTTTCATGGTGCCACATAATGGTAAAACATTGTCTGGAATCTCCATGGACCATATATCAATGTCTTCATCAGTAATAAAATGCATTTTTATTTTACTAATATCCTTTAAAGCAGAATAGAACATTGAGGCATCAGCAATATCCTGTCCACGTGCGACAAGTTGATCAGCAGTGCATTTCAAAAAGTCACCAACTCCATCTGCTGCACCCTTGCCGTGCCCTGCCTCGAAAAAATTCCATGTTACTCTATAGAAGTTATATTCAGAGAAAAATTTATTGCAAATCAGTTAAAAATTTTGTTTTTGCCGGTACTGTGAGGCAGGTCCATCTGAGAAAACGTGTATGATTTTTACTTCTGTATAATTTTCTTGAATATAAGATAAGATGGGATGAAGGTGAGCCCAGATTGCAGCTGGACTGTGAGTTACATTACCAGAAACGGTGCAAAAGGATGTCACCTCTATTTTATTATCTCAACCTCGCAGCTACATGACTCCAGTGTGTAAAGATGCTTGATTTCGTGAACCTCCAAAATGATGGGCTGGTATTTCTTTGAAATATTTACTGCTATAATTCTCACTGAAGTCAACATGTAATGCTACTTCATTTTCGGACAATTTGTCTATACAAGCTCTGTAGTTTCTGTATTGTGACTTTATGTAATAAACGTGCCTTTTGAACTCTTGGAGTTGAAATTTAAATACATCTATTAAAGATTTTACAGTACTGTGCTTTTCTTCTTTTATATTTTTAGTAACTTTGTATTTTTTCCCAGCTTCTCTACAATTTCATTTTTCCTTTCCCACTGAATATACTTTACTATTAAGTCATCCTTTGTACTATCATATTCAATTTTCTTCAAATAACATTCAGAGCACAGTAATGTCATGCAAGCTAGTAAATTTTCATCGCATGTTTCTTCTTTTGTAATTTTATTTCAATCTGAGGTCGGAATTACTTTATTTTTACACAAAGCAATAGCCAAGTACTGAACGTTTGTGTGCAATCGACATAAACATGTTTCTCTTCCAGCAACAGTAGGAAGCATTACATAAGACGGTCTGCATTGAGTAAAAGTAGTGTAGGAGCATTCCATGTCAGGATTTTCTCGTTTAAACGAAGCAAAGAGGTTCTTCATGCAGTCCAGTAGGTAACGTTTTTGCATTTTATTTTTCTTATGGGTTACGGTTTCTTTTTTTCCCGCAGTTGCTCTCGATACATCATCACGATAAAAAAAATAGTTAATTTTGTCACTTACAACTTTTTTCCTCAGCTTTGGTTGTTTCTTGTTGTTTGTTTGTTGTTCTTTCTTATGTAACCTTGATCCACATTCAAGCACACTTTTATTATTTGCATTTTCTTTCTAGAACATTTAACTTCCTTCTCCTCAAATATTTTTGTATAGCTATCTTTTCTTTCCGACTTTTAATTTTTTCGTAACGTTTTTTAATAGCTTTCGCCAATATGTTATACTTATCTTGACTTTTACAATCATCGCTTTCATTTTTCGACCCTTTTTGTTTTTCTCTATTATATCTCTTCTTGTATTTTTCATATTTTTTATTTATTTATTCAATTTTTTCTTTTAATCTTTGATTTTCTCTAAACAGTTTTGTTCTGTATCTTTTTACTTGTTTCCGGCCCCGTTTTGCTGCAGATGTCGTTGAACCGGGGCTACTCTCATGGGGAGTCAATAGTTGAGGGGTTGATAAACGGCGATTCGACGGTAGAACTCGTGGCAGAACTTGGTTTGGACCCAGCGGAGTTGGAGTACGTGAACGTGGAGTCATAATTCCCGGTGAAGATTCTGGAGTATGCATTACTACACGAAGAGCCTTGGTCCGTCTGGCATTTGCAGCTCGCCATTTTTTTTTATTGCTAGGTGTTCCTGTGACGTTAAATTTTTCACTAAACGTTTCTTTGAATGGTATCTTTCGAGGTCTTTTCTTTTATTTGCAGCTTCTTTTTCAGGATCCTTTTTGCGTCGTTCCCTATAACGTCACTGCCTTTCAGCAGGCGTTGAAGCCATATAGGAAAGCGATCAGTACAAGTAAAAGTCCTGAAACCAATAATTTTTTACTATAAAACTTGTGAAATAAGATTGAACCATATAAATAACCACTCTGTTACTCAGCTTACAACTCTGTTACTTCCAACTAGTAACAGAGTTGTTCAGTAACAGAGTGGTAAATATTAGATTCCATACAGAATTAGTCATAATATAAGGCATAAAAGGAAATTATTGCTACATATTTGAGACATGCACACCTAAAACTCATGGATAATGTAAAATGTAATAGTAAATATTGATTACTTACGCGAAAATATTATAATAATAATAATAATAATAATAATAATAATAATAATCTTTATTTCTCTCTACAATTGCAGTTTATAACATCATTACATCTAGAATTTTTTAAGTAACTTATAAATGCTAGTTGTAGAGACTGGTGACAATACTAGGATTACCTGTGCTACAGCCACCAGGCCTCCACCACCCGACAAATAATCATGGAAAGTATGTACTCATGAGAAGTGTATTTCAAAAGAGGTATAATATAATTTTAAAAAGAGAAAATAAAACAAAAACAAAATGTGTGTGTGTGTGTGTTTGTGTGTGTGTGTGTGTGTGTGTGTGTGTGTGCGTGTGTGTGTGTGTGCGTGTGTGTGCGTGTGTGTGTGTGTGTGTGTGTGTGTGTGTGTGTGTGTGTGTGTGTGTGTGTGTTCAGGATGATCAAATTGTTTTGATAAGAGCCTCACTATCATCATAGTCTTTAGTCAGTAACCATGTTCTAATAGTAAATTTGCAGTTTGATCTTGTTAAAGGGTATATACCAAGTATACGATTTACTCTATTATATAGTAAAGGTGCAATGTAACAAAAAAACCTCTTTGCGAATGCTGTTCTAAATTTTTGCTGGACACAAACAATATCCTTTCTCCGTACACGTTGTGTCGAAGGGTCATAGGCTATATTAGAATGTTGTTTTAGGACAGTGTACAATATAAAGAGTTGACGAACCGTTAGTACCTTCCATTCCTTGTATAAATCTCTGGTCGGGTAAAGGAAATGGTGAAACTTTGCCACTTTTAGGATGGCTCTTTGGGCCACCTCAAGAGACATTACATGGGATTTAGCTGAACCTCCCCATACGGAAATACAGTATGTGAATATGGATTGACAAAGGGCGAAATATACGGCGCGTACAATTTTATATTCAGCAATTTGGCGAAGTATTCTAAAGACGTATATGAGTTTACGTGCACGAGCCGTAAGTTGCTCAATATGAGGCTTGAAAGATAGATTCTGGTCAATAATTATTCCAAGGTATCTAATTTTGTCAACAGTTTCTAATCCGGCACAACTACATGCATTTACCAGATCGCAGGTATGAGCTATAAGCGAAAGGTTTTCACCTAAGGGGAGAGAGACATTACGGATTGCAAATGTTACATATTTAGTTTTGTCGATATTAATCGTTAGCAAGTTCCCACTTAGCCACTTAAGAACTCTATTTAATCCAGATTGTGCACAAGCAAACGTATCTTTCCAATTATCACCGCTGAAAACCAAAGCTGTATCATCCGCAAACGACAAAATTCTCCCATTGGATACCTTCATGGAACACAGATCATTTATGTAAACCAAAAATAAAGTAGGACCCAGTATACTGCCTTGAGGTATTCCGTACGTTATTGTTTCTTCATCACTGGTATGCTCTCCTATTTTAACGCATTGTGTTCTACCTGTGAGATAACTTTTAAACAGATCTAGCTGTAAATTCCTGACACCAAGCCCCTCAAGTTTATTTATCAAAAGTGGGACAGAGACAGTGTCAAACGCCTTAGCTAAGTCCAGGAATATCGCGAGACACTTTTTACCGTCATCCATCCCCCGAACTATACGATCTATGAGCTCGTGAACCGCATCATCTGTAGACCTACCAGCACGAAAACCATATTGTTGCTCTGAAAGAAGCTTGTTTGTTTCAAGGTAGTTCACAAGTCTTTTGTTAATAATGCGTTCCAGAATTTTCGATAGAGATGTTAAAATTGATATGGGTCGGTAGTTTGAGATAATGCCTCTATCACCACTTTTGAAAATGGGACGGATAATACTTCTCTTAAAAGCGCAAGGAAAGATGCCAGTAGAAAGGCATATGTTGCAAAGATATGTTATCGGGGGAACAAGTATGTCTCTGTAGGTCTTTAGCAAGTCACCCGATATACCGTCCCATCCTGAACCACAATTATTTTTTAATGACATAATGAGATTATGTACTTCCTCGTAATCAGTATCTAGCATAACAAATGATTTATTTGTAGTTTGATTTATATCAGGTATATTGTAATTACTTATCAAAATTTTGTTAGCTAATTTCACACCGATGTTAGTATAATATTTATTAACTTCATTAACAGATTCTACCGGAGTGGAAAGGTGTCCCAGCAAATCGTTTGACTCTAAACTATGCTTATTGAGATGTGTTGCACTTTTTACTACTTCCCATATCTTTTTACTGTTATTGCCGGCTTTTTGAAGTTCACTGCTTTGATACTGTATTTTAAGTTTTTTAAGAATATCATTACAGAAATTGCGATATCTACGATATGTTATTTTTAGGGTTTCATTATCGGGTGTTAGTTTAAGTTTTTTATGTAGTTTATCACGATTTCTCATGCATCTTAAGATTCCAGGAGTTATCCATGGCTTTATTGTGGCTTTACGATGGGACAATCTTATATTTTTAGTGTTGTTTTCCAGTGCTTTTGATAAAGTTTCTACTAAGAAATTTGCTACTTCTTCAGGATTATTATTGTCATATATTTGACCAAAATTTGCGTCTAATAAAAACTGCTTAAGACCAACGTGATCAATTTTTCGAATAAATCTGTTAAAATAGCATTTAGGTTGTTTGATTTTAAGACTAAGGCTTACAGCTTCATGATCAGTTAAATAAGTTTGTATAACAAATGATTTAGCGGGCTGACGTGTTTTGAGTAATAAATGATCAATACATGTGAACATTCTAGTTGACGACGTAAAAGCTGGAAGAAGTCCATGGGATGCTGTTAAATTTAAATATTGTTCGGCTTGTTGGTTCATATTATCAGGGGAGATATCTATATTAATATCGCCCATTAGAACGATATTTTTGAAACATTTTAGTTCAGTGAGAAGTTGGTTCAAAGATGAAAAAAATTTTGTTGCATCGTTTTTAAAGCAGTATGGACGATAAATCCCTATCACTACTGTATGTCTTCCGAATTTAATTATCAAGCAGTTAGCTTCTTGGAAAGTAGGCTCTTCTATGGTGCATTTCAAGTTATCTTTAATATAGATCAGCACTCCGTCGTTCTGATTGTAAGTTTGTTTCGTGGCATGAGAAGAATACGATTCTAATAAAGGTATTGGACCAGAGCAGGACAGCCAACATTCAGTCAAGATAATTAAATCAAAATCTATATGCATCCTTTTTATAAGCACAGTTAGACCATCAAAGTTTCGTTTTATGCTTCGAATATTTTGACACAGAATATTTGTGTAGTTTTTTGGTTGACTTATTATAGGGCATACATCCTCAGGATTGCAAATATAAAATTCTGAATTTGTAATATCATCTAGATTATTTGATATTTCATTTATGTTAGCGCCTTTTATGTATATTTATTAATAGGTGACGGAATGATTGCAACCACGTCATACTATTAGTTTTAAGATGACCTAATATTTTATACCGCATCTTATTATTAAGGTTATGATAAACTATTTTAAATCCTAACGTATAAATAATCAAATAGTAACAAGTTATTTTACACAATATTATTTTTTTACAGTTCACGACAATGTAAAAACTGTTAGACTTATTATAATTTGTGTTGCATAGTCTTTGTTTAGTAAGTGAGTGAGTAAATTGTGATTGTTGATTAAGTTTGATCTTAAGTAAACAAGTTGTGGTATGTATTAAATGATTGTGTGTTATGTGTGGGAGTGTATATGAAATAGTGTAGGTTATGTTTATTAAAAAAGAGGATAGCTTAGTGTATATTTTCTTAAACTTAACTAATTTAACATAAGAGCATTCTAGGATAACTAATATTATAAAACATCTTACGTCTAGTCACTTAGTATTTTTAAGTTCGGAGAGCTGGGATTCATTTCTTATGAGAATGTGTGGATCTCCTTCTTTACGGCGCAAGTACACATTGTCATTTGACGTCCAACAGTATGAGTAACCCATAGTTTTGGCTATATCTCTTGCAAGGAAGTAAAGTCTTTTAGATTTAGTTGTCAGATGTTCACTTACGTAAATTGATGATTTAACATTCATAATTCCCATATAATTACAGTTAAGTGAGTCTTTAGGATGGTCTTTAATATAGCGTTTTACTGCATCAATTACCTGACTTTTATGTAGACTACTCACTAACTCAGCCACGATTGTGGAGGATGTTGCATCAGCCTTGCTTGGCAGACGATAAACATCACGAAGATTATTTTGTTCCATAGATACATTTAATTTCGTGATTAGGGTGTGTGCATATTTGAATAAAGTCTCCCTATTTTCACCTCTTATTTTCGGTACATTACGTATCTCAATACTCGTCTTGCGAATGTATTTCTCCAAGGCATCGAATTTGGTATTTATTGTATTTATTTGTGACTCAAGTGCTTTGCGATCCTTTTCTATGTTGGAGACATCTTTTTGCAGGTTATCTATTCTGTCTGAGACGAAATTTATGGACTTTTCTATTTCCGAATTGGTTTGTTGTATGTTTACATTTTGATTTGTGACAAGTGCTAGTTTTTTTTCTATGTTGTCCAATCTTGCATTTTGATTATTAACAAAGGTTTCCAGCATTGTCTTGAGCTCGTTAATAGCATCCGTAGAGACTATTTCGGTTTCGTTATCAGCGTCGCTAGTTCGGCGCCGTTTATTTTCTCGTTGTGTGATATTGGAAGACGCTAATTCAGGGTTAGAGGCAGTTCGCAAAGTATCACAAGGTGGTGATCTAAGCATTTTAGGCATAGGTGAAAGCGGTCTTGGCGATAGTAAGTAAAACCGCCAGAAGAGTATTCGAAGAACACCACTACTCCTCACTTAATAGGAGTGAAATCTTAAGAAATGACACACTCAGACACTAGGAGCACAGATACTTTAGTTGGTATATTTGAAGTAAAAATCTCAGGATATGTTTTATGTATAAATTGAATGAACAATCGGCAACGTTTATCAATAATATTCTAAAAGGGGTACAAGGAATACAGATATTGTAAGAGATATTTTAGTTTTCTGTATTTGTTGTTTGTTCTTAATGTCATTCCATTATGCAACAGAATTGTACCAGGATAACAGAAGCACAATAGAGTAGTGAGAAATCGTTATGCCAAAATGTCCGGTCCAATGTTAACAGAAAATATATTATATAGTACCAGGATAGTATAAAAACTAAAGATTTAATTATTCGATGTGCACAAGCACGCTTCTGTAGTGACGAAAGTATTGTTAGATGACACGATATAATACTAGGCGAGCAGAAAGTAGAGGAGGTAAAATCGATTCGTACAGCCACCGCTCAAAGCAAGTCTCTTGACGTTACTGTTGTCCTCAAAGCGGGTATGATAAATAGAGGTTATCTCGCTTATTCCCTTAACTATTAATGTATCATTTGAGTAGGTTTATTGTACGTACTTATTTGGCAAAACTGATGCAATCCGTCGTGTTATATGCGTTGTCTCGTAGTTAACAATCCTTTTACTCCTGTGTTTTTATGCACTCCTATTATTGCGTGATGTATTTAATATAAGAATTTTATTTTAGTTAATTGTTTAACATGGAACTGTGGAGAATACGTGCGCACTACTCAAGTAAAAATATTGGTAACAGTGTGGTTGTTGAATAAAGACACGCTCCTCCTTCCACAGCGTGCGGTCGACTGATTCGTGTCAGTCGTTCCCCCCGCCCCCACGAACTTTCTCAAACAATTTTAAACACTGCACCGAGGTTATTGCAGGCGCCATAGTAGCGCTATCTGTATTTTTAAAGTGAACTGCTATAGTAACAGAGTGTTGCTGTGATATTACATGGAACGCGGGACAGGGATTTTAAAAAAGTAAAAGAAAACAATTTAGAACAAAATTTTGTTTTAAAGCGTTGAACATGTAATAATAATTTCTATATTTATTAATCATAATTTTTTTTATATATCAATGTAGGAAAAAAGCAAGTTTTTCTACGTCTTTTTGCACTGTATTAATGTCTGGGACATAGTGAATTTGTATGGAAAACACTTCTGTTACCAAAAATAACCACTATGTTACTTTTTAAAAAATGTGAAACAATTAGCATAAAAGTTTATTTTATATAAAGTATGTTCAATTAATTTATTTATTCATTCACTATTACATTAAGTTCGTAAAATTTTTGATATTAAAACAATAAAAATATGTAAATCATGAGGGGACAAGAAAACCTGCAGAAAATTTGAAAATGGCCCCTCTTACTAAATGAACCGAAATTATGCATGTAATAGTTATAATAATTCTACTTTTTAACTTGCAAACATTTGCTAAAAAGTCGACAATAGACAGTTTGCGCGCGCTTTGTAACCTCATTTTCAAAACCTTTTTGTGTATATATTATAGCGTCTTCCTTTATTTTTCTTATACCATCATATAGATATAACATTTAGCAATTCCTAGTAAAAGTATTTACTATGGTATTCGAATAAAAAATATACTATTATTATCTTATTAGAAATATTGACCGTTATGAATAGTTCGCGTAGAGGTTTTTTGATTCTACTTTTTTATCAATTGAAACATAAAAAGTTACTGTTGTTGTAACTTAGATCATTCAAAAACATTACGTAGTAAGGATAAATAACATTACTTACAGTTTTTTGAAGGAAAATCTAACTAAAATTACAATCACAAAACTTTAACAATTACGCAACTAGCAGCACCAACAGCACAAAAGCGAATGGCTGTTATATTTGATCTTGTGTCGGTTACATACCGAGTGAATATAATTCTTCAGAATACTCTTTAGTTCGTTCAGAATCGAATGAAATAGTGTTCAATTGAAAATATACTGTATTTTTATATAAATTAATGAAGAAAATAGCAGCACGTAATGCGGACATGAATTCATGTCCGCGGTACTCAACGGTCTCGTCGAGATGAATTCATCTCCACGGTACCTTAAAGGAATTTGAGTAATGTTCGAGTAGAATAAAGTTAATCGTTCGACTATTTTTTCTTGTAAACTTGTAAGTATAAGTATAAAAGCCAATCTAGTGTTATCCAGAGTTTTCCTTTAATTTTATTTATATGCGTATTAAAAGCAGAAGGGGAGGCATTCGCCCAGCAGTGGAACGCTATAGGCTAGATTAAATTAGATGTGTCCCACTACGCTGGATTTTTGCAATGACAGTAGATTTTTATGTACCAATGAGAGAAGGGGGCATTACCATATCTCTAATACAGCTGAGACCAGCTGAGGGTTCTTAATCAGATACTTTAGGCCTTCGATTTTTGACATCAAATGAAGCGGCCCACCAAGTTGAATATTTTTTTGTAAAAACGGTATGTCTCTTCTAATAGTTTGGTTGGGCTCTTGTGTTTTCTAATCAGGGTCACCAGGTACTCCAGATGTTCGATTATCCTAGTTTTCATAGTTTTCCCTTTATGTGGCCATTAAACCCTAACTCTGTACCAAATTTCAGCTCTCTGAGTTTATGGGAAGTACTAGTTCTATTCTGATGATCATGAGTGAGTGAGTGAGTGTCATAAATGCGAAACTTTGCGCTTAACTTCGGAACTAAATGACCTACAGACTTGAAATTTTGGATTTTAAGTATGTGATTATAGTTTACTAGATGACGAAAATTTCTGGGTTCTGGTATTATACAGAGGTTCTCAAATAGGGGCCTAAAAATGCGTTGAAATGGTTCCAGTAAAGGATGGTACAGCAGTGTTTGCTTCGCGCTCGACTTGGCGGGGGCACTGCCGTGCCCCCCGATTTATAATTATGCACATTACGTTCTTAATTCACTATAATATTGTGAATACAAAGTGATCTAATCGACGAAAATATTTAATATGATTCTAGCATTACATTATATAATATTTTATTAATAATTTTTTCATATCATAACTTATTTTAATTACACAATCGAAAATATTTAACATAAATTAAAATAAATAAATTGCAATCATGTTTAACTACAATGTATTGAAGGATTTGTGTTCTTATATATTTTAATCTTATTTTGTCCTGTTTTACAGATAATCTTTAATTAATTAAATTTATATAATTCTAGTATTACATTATATTATATTCCAATATTAATTTAGTCATCACATACTGCGTACAAATTAAACATATTTTGCAAAAAAAAAACACGCCTTTATATTTATATCATGACTGCCTTTAACTACACAATTAATTGAAAATATTTAAATTTAATCAAAATAAATAAATTGCTATCGTGTTTGATTTCAATTAATGTACTGAAGGATTTGTGTTCTTATATATTTTAATCTTATGAGTCCTGTTTTACAGATAAGCTTTAATTAAATATACATAGAATGAAATACGATATTAATTTTCTAAATATCACTATGGTTACATTTATTATCACTACTTAACAAATCTCGAGAGAAATTCAGCCAAGGCTGCATTTTGTCTACAGCGATTACAGCCTCGTAACGACGGCCATTTTTGCGAGTCAGTGGGGTGTTTTCTATTTAATATCTATCGTTGGGCAGTACTTTTACTACGCGATAAGTTCATCGGAATTTAGTCACAAATTTTTGGGATTTACCGTCATGGGGCACCTGCCTCCCAATTCTGATTAAATCACACGACCCATAAGTTTTCCCAGGTTTCCCATGTTTATTAAACCTAGTAATGTCTTTAAACTGCTGTACCTTTATATTCTATCTGACCCTATCCCTTATATTTACAAACTTAGTAAAACTGTCAACTAAAACAAGTAAATAACAATTCCTCTTTCTACTTTTAATAAAAGGTCCTAAATAATCCGCATGTATAGTGTGAAAGGGTATACTAGTTTTTTCAATGGGGTGCAATCCACCTTCTAGCTTACCACCCGGAGCTTTATGGTGCGTGCATTCTAGGCAAGACTGTACGTACTTTTTAACAAAACGCCGCATTTCATTTCATCATTTAAACACTCCCCTCGGAACAAGCCATCCTATTTCATTTCCAAGCTGTCGATATACCCGTCCGTTCTTTAATTTATAGTTTTTGTGTATATCTATAACAGTTTTAGTGCTAGTATTACTAAGAATATCTTTAATTTTTGACATTTCATCCGAGCCTTGTACGGTGGCGATCCAATTCTCATCAGAACTTTGACTGCAAGTAAGTCTAGAATATGGGCCTGGGGTACAAGTCCCATAACCGATTTGCGACTTAACGCATCAACATGCGCCATACGAGAACCAGGACGATATTCTATTTTACAACATATTCTTGAATCCACCAACGTGCAACCCGCAGACTAAGGTCGCGTTTCACTAACGTAGTTCGCAAGGCATTGCAATCGGTATAAATAACAAACGCTATCCCTAGTAAGTATACGCGGAATCTACATTTCAAAGCTACTACTGCTAAAGTCTCTAACTCATAAGAGTGAAATTTGGGCTCATCGCAAGTGGCTTTTCGGCTAAAATAGGAGATGGGATGAAAAGCACCCATAGAGTCACTTTGCAAAATAATACCAGCTACTCCGTCTTTACATGCGTCGGTATGAAGCTGTGTTACTGCTTTCGGGTCGTATAGAGCTAACAATGGACGTTGTGTAAGCAGAGTTTTGATTGTGCTAAATGATTTTTCTTGTTTTCTATCCCATCCAAGCTCAGCAGTCAGTTAAGGTAGAAGGTAAAATAGCGTAATTTTTATAAACCTTCTAAAGAATCCAAATATACCCAAAACACCAGGGAAATTGCAGGTGCGTTGCCGGCCCTTTAGAAAGGAGTAAGCTCTTTTTTTTTTGAAGGTCTCCAGGTCGTATCGGTCTGGAAAAATCGCCGGTGGTAAGCTATTCCACAGAGAGGTCGTACGCGGAAGAAAACTCCTTTTAAAACGTACAGTGGTAGATCGCCAAGAATCCAGATGGTGTGGATGTTACCGCGACGTTTGCCGCGTAGTACGTTCACGAAATTTGGCGGCTGGGATCAATCCGAACAATTCCTCAGAGCACTCCCCATGGTATATGCGAAAGAAAATGCAAAGAGATGCAACATCTCTTCGCAGCCCCAGTGAATCGAGCCGATCGGAAAGCACTCGGTCGTCGACGATTCGAGCCGCTCTGCGCTGGATACGGTCAAGTGGAAGGAGCTGGTACTGGGGAGCCCCAGCCCAGAGATGGGAACAGTATTCCATGTGTGACCGAATCTGCGCCTTGTAAAGTTGCAGTCAGTATGCCGGAATGAAATACTGTCCCGCTCTGCTGAGCAGCCAAGCTTTTTAGAGGCCAATTTGGCCTTCTCTTCAAAGTGACCACGAAACTGCACGTCACTCGATATGTAGACGCCGATTCCGATTCCGATACTGGCTGAGGCAACAAGGGGTGTGCCTTAAAACTGAGGAGATACGACAAAGGGGTTCTTTTTAGTGGTTAACGCGCAAACTTATGTATTCTGGGGGTTAAACTGGACTAGATTTAGTCGCCCCCAATCCGAGACTCTGTTCAGCAAAGACTCGACTTCAGACACAAGTTTGTCCCGGTACTCGGAGACGTTTTCCCAAGAAATATTGGCACGGCCGGTGTAAAGAGCGTCACCAGTGCTGTCATCTGCATAGCAATGAATGTTACGGGTTTGCAACATATCATTGATATGCAGAAGAAACAGCGTTGGCGATAGCACGCAGCCTTGTCGAACACCAGCATTAATAGGCTTGTAATTGGAGCTTGCACCGTCTACAACGACCTTGTTGCTCTGATCTGCAAGAAAGCTAGTGATCCAATCGCACAATTTCTCGGGAAGCCCATAGGAAGGGAACTTCGAAAGAAGCGCTTTGTGCCAAACCCGATCGAAGGCCTTCGCAATGTCCAAACTAACGGCCAACGCCTCCCTTGGACTCTTCTGCCTCTGCCCATCTAAGTTAGGTAGACCAGACGATCAGCAGCTGACCGACCGCGGCAAAAACCGTATTGGCGATCACTAATCAGCTGGTGATCCTCAAGGTACCTCATTCTTATAAATGCCTGCAATTTTTAAAATACATAGCATTTATTTTTATTTTTCTGTTAACTATTATAAGTCGATTCTGACTTGACGTTGACTTCTAGGATAACCGGTATATTAAGTCTATAAATTCAAGTAACTAATCGCCGTTTTGAAGGTGACTTCACGGATGTGTGTGCATGAAAATTAAACGAACATAAAACTAAGGTGAGAAATCGTCACTTCGGAAACTTGCATTTTGTGACCATATGTAGCACAATAACATTACCAAAGGGCTGCATCTGAATGACAGGGTGAGAAATTGTGTAACAAGAGGAGAGTATGTTCTGCAAGATGATGTTGTGAACGGGATTAAGAAAGGAATGCTTTAATTGTTTGTTCATGTAGACAAAATGAATGAGGAAAGGGTGACAAAGCAAATTTGTGTTTCAGAAGTGAACGACAGAGTTGGGAATGGATGGCCTAGGTGAAAGTTTATCAACCAAATTGGTGATGTATTTAAAATGGGCCAAACTAAGAGTACCCTTAACCGACGAGCATGTATGCATAGGGATATGGATGTGAAGGAGGCCATAGATATGTGTCAGGATCGTGCCAAATGGAAGTCTGTAGTCTCTGCCTACCCCCGTGGGTGATAGCCGTGAGTGTTTTCTTATGTTTATTAAAAAGAGATATAATACGTACAAATACACTAATTTATGCTAAAGGTAGATTTCCGCGACTATTGAAATGAATAAACCAACATCCTGTATCCAATAGAATTATCAAAACCAGACTACTCTGTAATAAATAACCCTTATTTTCTCACCCTTAGGGAAAGATATTTTTTCTAAATTTATATGGGACCAATTTTGAAATATACCCTATCCAAAAAAAAAGAATTATCAAAATCGGACTACTCTGTAAAAAGTTATGCGTGATCATATATAAAAAAATACGCATCGACTTGAGTAACTCCTCCGTTTTCTCGTTGGTTGAAAAGAAATATAATTCGTACAAAAATACTAATTTATGCTAAAGGTGAATTTCCGCGTCTATTAAAATGAAAAAAACAAATTGTATTGAATAGAAAAGGAGGAAAACTCGACATTACTACTACAGGACTTCAGATATATTATGATAATCATGCGTAGGTCCGATTAAAATTTATAATTTAAAGTTAAAGAATTGTGAATTCTCCCATTAGCATGCATGGTATAAAACACTAAGCATCGGGAATTTAAAATAACTTAAACACAATTGAATCATGTATAATTATGACGACTCCGTGGCGCAGTGGCTTAGCAATGAGTGGCTACGCTGGGGGTCGCGGGTTCGAATCCCGCACGGAACAAGTATTTGTATGGCCTAAAAATAATTGTTCCGGGTCTGGATGTTTGTCCTCGTGCAATTTATGTTTATAAACTGCCTCCACGATGCAGGAGAAAATCCTAGTGTAAGGGTAACGTTTTTTAAAGAATAAGACAAAAAAATTAAAAATGCTTTATTGGAAGTATAATAGGCTATAGAGATATAATTACAGCCTATTGAGGGCTGAAGTATAGAAGACGAACATGTAAAAAGTAAAGAAATCCATTATTATAAAGGAACATATATTACGAAAATACCGGACATTGATTCTTAATGGCTGGCGGCGTTCCATTTCTGCCATGTTTGTCGGCCACAGGATTCTCAGATTTATGTACGTTTACATAAATCAAGTATCCTTCTGACGTGTGGTTAGCAGAGGATTTACGAGAATCTCTACCTACGCTACACGTTAGCCAATATGATGTAAATAATTTCTGAAAAATCTCGTTATACAATTTTCATATAATTAGTATTAATATATATATATATATATATATATATATATATATATATATATATGTATATGTATATGTATATATATATATATATATATATATATATATATATATATATATATATATATATTATTGTTAATATTAATCAATATCAAATCTGTGGAGATCGATAAGGCGTCGATGTAAGGTAATCGATATTCTTATACCATGTAGCAGCGCTGTATCAAACAAGGTAGGCAGTAAGATGCTGCTGCCTATCTTGTTGATCACAATAAAAAAAATCTGTAAATCCATTTGCAAAAGTATTGTATATTATATTAACTAAAAGCGGATTAGCGCTACTGCCGTGTAGTGCCAGTGTATGAATATCCACAACTCAATATTGTTCCGTGGATGTCGTAATATGCGACAGCGATTACGACAAATCTTCCTATTAACGAATAAAAAAACTGCGGTTACCAACCAGCTTGCCGAGCGTGGAAAATAAGGCAAATATCCCCCCTAGATAAGAAATCTATGTTGGAGGCCTATGCACAGCAGTAGACTTTAACAACATATAACGGTAACGGTAAGTACATTTGCAGTATGAAATGTATTTCTTGATTAGATGTGGTGGCGTTTAGCGTATAGAGGTTTCTCGGTGTCGAAGTTAACTACAGGCAAAGGCCAATAAATTCAAAGAACTAAAGAAATATAAATGAAGTCAGTGATGTAGTAAAAAATTATGGGTTCATATGTCGAACAGATGTCTTTGGAAGTTGATGAGCTTGACAATATTTTCGTTGGCCCCATCTCGATAAAATTTAAATACCTTTGAAACAAGATTGAGGTAAAATGTATATAGAAAAGTGTGTATTATCTAATGCCTTAACCGTGTAATGGCGGTATAAAATCATTTATGATAGTGACACTTACTGTCACTAAGTGAATAAAACTTTCTATAATCTAAATCTGGGCTTCCATGCTTAATAAAAGCAATGCTTATCGTAACGATGTTTACTTTTTACCATTGGACGCATGTACATGATTCGTACGCTGCGGCTGCGGCTATATTGGAAAAATTCTTCTTATGAGACAGTCTATGGGGGAAGCCTATGTTCAGCAGTGGACTTTTATAGACTGTAATGGATGGATGGGATGAAATCTGTCTGTATATACATTGGACTTAGTTTCGAAATGAGCAAGCATTTGATGATTGAAAACAATGGCGTATGATAGCTTTGTGATTTCAAATTCATCACCGCATTTCGTTATCCTATAAGTAGCAGTATAACTATTTCATTTAGGTGAGACTTAAAATAAATAGGAGCTGGCAACGGGTAGCAGGTTCGAAGTAGCGATACGTCTGGTACTGAGATAGTCACCTGCCAAGCGCGAAGATTAACGCACATCATCCATATATCGGGAGAGGTCCATGCTATATTTATGAAACTATAATCTAAATACACAAACGCTACTCAATTTGAAGATGTCGTCAAGACTACTGGTGACACAGCCACATCTTTAACACAAAGTGATAAAGATGGCATATTGTATCCATTAATTTCTTGAAGAAAATCTTTTAATTTTTCTCGCGTATTACTCTTTAGTAACAAGAAAATTCTCTATTTGTGAAATGGAGTAAAAAGGTACAATAATGATCATTTTATTTCCCCTACGAGCCCTTTCATATGAAACGAGCCGTTTTCTTGGCACACATTGCAATGCTATTGTGGAAAGATAAAACCTAATAGCATGATAATGGCCAGTCAATGATATTCTGAAACAACTACGTTTACTATTTGCAAGCATTTGTATTTTAATGTAAGCAACTAACAATATTGGTATAAAAACTTACAATATAAGTAAATACTCTTACAATATACTTAACATCGTCGTATAGTGCAGCACTCCCATTCCTAGATGGATATTCTATTATGGGACACCATTTCCAAACTATCGGAAGGATATCTGACTCCGGGCTCTTACTGAATTTTTTTTTTTACAGAAATAACCAAAATTGTGTTTTGGCCCTATCCGAGAGTAGAATCAAGAACCACAATATCGTTTCGTACAGGTAAGCTGAGTGTGAGTGTAGGGTGACCGTCGAATAGATGAAATAACGATTTGGTAAGACATGTAGAAAGTCGATGGACGTAGATACGTTACACGGTCCTACTCTATGGTACCCACGTAGTCTGGTTTGGGACCATGTTTTGTGGTCTATCTCAGCATCGGTTAATGCCCAGCGGTATGCCGTAAAGAGCCTTCATGAAGATGATTATAATGAATTTTTACACGTGGTAGAGCCATGCTGCATTTATATTATAATTGTAGCACGAATGGGTCGGCTCGACCGGGGTAGGACCACGCTCTCACAGAATACTCAGCGAACTACGCGTTTGTTTGTCATCCTACTTCTATAACACATATTACATTTTTCTATTAATCTTTCATTGGGTTGTAGGCAAATTTGCATTATATTTTTAAGCTTACATAAATTTATTTATATTTCATTCAAAATATTTCTTGTATAAACCATAAATGTAACAAAAAGCATACCATCTTCTGTCAGTCCACCATAGCTAAGATATTAAAATTTGTATTGATTCATTGAATAAGTGATGAGTATCGTAATAAACAGAGCACTTTTGCTACAAATACGAGTAAGTTATGTAAGTTGTTGGTTGGTTTAAGATTGAAGTAAGATTGCTTGACTACAAAAGTTCTGTCTCATGTTCGTACGTTATTTTATTGCCATACGCTGAGGGAGAACAATAATGTTAGTTTTATAACGTTGATCAAAAACCACATGTTTTATGGCACACATAAAGTAATGTATAGATTATTTAACTCAATATATAATGTACTTTAAGCTATAGGTTTTAGGTTTAAGAGTGAAACGGCAATCTGGGTGTACGTCATGGTACTCACGAGAATTACGATAATTATGTTGATGACGAAGATAGAGCCACGTCATAGATTACTATTATGCTGTTACTATATACGTGGAATAGCCATGCTTGAGCTATATGGTTGTAGCACAAATGGGTTAGCTTGACCTGGGATAAACCCCGCTCTCACAGAATAATATTCTGCGTGAAATAACTGCTTAATGCTGCTTTGTTTCGTCCTGGTGGTGAGTGTAGAGAAACGGAGCCCCTTTTTACTGGAAACGAAGTGTTCATTTTTTGTCCTAATGGGTGACAATATGATCTGCATTTGGATTCTTAATCGAGGATATATGTGGATGACTGTGGGTCAACGCATCCACTTACTATCAGGCCTGTGTGTTCTTTTGTTACCCTTATTCTATAATAAAAGATAGTTATTTTACCGCTATACGCTGAGAGAGAACACTAATGTTAGTTTTATAACGTTAATCAGAAATAACATACTTTATGGTCCGCATAGAGTAACTTATCAGATTATTATTTAATGCAATATGTAATGTGTTTTAAGCAATAGGTTTTTCACAGTAAGACATAGCTTATGAAACTCGGGAACTACCTTTTTAGCAATTAAATTATTTCCAAATTTCGGATCAACACTTCCAAATACTATTTTTTAAATGTGGTAAATCCTCATTTTCATCTTTCCTTAAGGAAGTAACGCAAAAAGTTATGGCGAACCTCTACCGAGTAACACTTATGGTGGTCACCATCAGCGTATATGAGCGTCGGAATGCTAAAGGATTAACTTCGAATTATAACCTAGTATACTTAGAGCTTGAACTCTCTATAGTCTTAAGTATAATCTTGGATATTTCTATAAGCAAAAAGGATAAAGTTTAGCCGTGTTGCTTCATTACTTTTAAAAAGTTATTGTATATTTCAAATGCTCTTTACTTTTTAGGGTTCCGTAGTCAACTAGGAACCCCTATAGTTTCGCCATTTCTGTCTGTCCGTCTGTCCGTCCTCTCTTAATCTCTTTGTCCGTTAGCACTAGAAAATGAAAGAAGAGAGAAGATGAAATTTGGTAACAATATGTGTATCAATCACGCCGACAAAGTGGTAAAATAAAAATTGGAAAAAAATGTTTTATTAGGGTAGCCCCCCTATATGTAAAGTGGGAAGTGATTTTTTTTTAATTTCAACCCTAACGTGTGATATATTGTTGGAAAGGTTTTTAAAAAATGAATAGGGGTTTACTAAAATCATTTTTTGATAATGTCAATAATTTCGGAAATAATCGCTCCAAAAGTAAAAAACAATGTGTCCCCCCCCCATCTAACTTTTGAACCATAAGTTTAGAAAATATGAAAAAAAAAATCTGAAAAGTAGAACTTTATAAGGACTTTCAAGGAAAATCATTTTGAACTTGGATGGAAACAACGGTACTCACTACCGGGAGCAGGTGCAGGAGCGCGGAGCGCTGCTGGAGCGCGAACGTAATGGATACCCACCTTTAAACTCATAAGTGGGAACACTTATTGTGGCGGACGGGAAACTACGGAACCCTACACTGAGCGTGGCCCGACACGCTCTTGGCCGCTTTTACTTGTTTTATTGTAATGACAACTGAAGTGACAAAAAAACTGACAGTCCACCTGTGCTATGGACATCTAAAGGGCATCCAAAACATAATTAATAGTATACATTTATAGATGTATCCATGCCAATAGTAAAAGGATAACGATTAGCCGAGTTGCATGATTGTTTTTAGAATGGTTTTTTAAGACTCTTATTGTTTCTATAGTGTACTTCAAATGCTCTTTACTTTTCACTTATTTTTTTTATAATGACAACTGAAGTGACAAATAAACTAACAGTCCACCTGACGGTATATATACCTACTTATAATCTAAGGTATATCTAACGGTATATAATAATAATAATAATAATAAACGTTTATTTCGGACATCATGATCCATATTATAGGTTAGTAACAATTTTTAGAGCTTATGACTAATGTTAGCATATAACATAAAACAAGGACAAACAGCAAAACCACACAAACAAAAATGGCATCCGGCCCCGCCCGCAAGATGACTACTTGACTGCGTGCAGCCGTATCCATCGAGCAAGCATCGGCGAGTCCCAACAGTCTGCCAAAGCACACAAGATACTGTTGGGGCTGTCGCGAAAGCGCCTAAGGTGTGAAGCGCAACGTTTACGCATTATGGCGGTGAAACCATCTACGTGAGCCTCCGCAAACATAGCAGAAGCGCTACAGAAACGCGGCAGCCCCATCAATACCCGGAACGCGTTATTGTATTGTACGCGAAGATCACTGTATGCCCTCTGTGTAAAGTTAACCCACAGACTGCACGTATAAAATGACTGACAGTAAGCCTTGAAAAGCGTAATCTTTGCTTCGTCAGTACATTTAGCAAATCTGTGGGCCAACATATTACAGCGGACAGACAGCGACCTCCGCTCCCTCTCAATATCCTGGTTGTCTTTCAGGTCATCTGTGACCCAGTGGCCCAGGTACTTATAGGTCTCAACTTTTTTCAAAGGGGTTCCACAGAGCTTAAAAAGTGGCACATTAGTGTATCGCTTGTGGTCCGGATTGAACATCATGAATTCGCTCTTAACAGCATTATATTTGAGTCCCTGTGCCACAGCATAAGATTCGCATATAGTTAACATTTTCTTTAAGGCTGCACTTGATGGACTCAGCAGCACCATATCATCTGCATAACTTATGTTATTAATACAAACTCCGTCTATGTGGCAACCGATACCGGTACTGCTGAGCTCATCAAGGAGCCTATTCATATATAAGTTAAAGAGCATGTTAAAGAGCATAGGAGAGCTTAAACCACCTTGCCTCACGCCGCATTCTAATCTGTATTCTTCTGAGAGCGAGCCAGCCCATCTGACATTGTTCTTTTGGTTGCTATACCAGTGCTGAAAGAGCAATACAACTTCTTCGGGCAGGCTAGTCTCAGATCTCATCTTATCCCACATGCGTTGGTAAGCCACTAAGTCAAACGCCTTTGATAGGTCCAGGTAGCAAACAAACACAGGTGTCTTCCTTGCTGTGTAATACTGGACAGTCTGCTTGAGACACAAGATAGCACTCTCGGTAGAAAGACCTGGTCTAAAACCGAATTGAGCATCATTGAGCGTGATGTGCTTATCCAGTAACCCGTTAAGCAAACTGTCCAGTACCTTAGCGAACACAGAAGCAAGGGAGATGGGCCTATAGTTGGACACATCAGAGGCGTCACCAGTCCTGTTTTTTGGAATAGGAATAACAATAGTTCGCATCAATTTGTCAGGGAGATATGAATGCCCAATACACAAATTAAACAACAAGGACAAAACCCTTGGCAAATGAACTCCAGCATGCCGCAGGTGTTCAATGCTGAGGTGGTCATGCCCAGGCGACTTGCCTTTCACCATGCCCTTAATGACTTTAGCTACATCTTTGGCGGTAAAAAATACACTACGCTTCAGACTACCTGCCTCAGAATCAGACACCAGCGGCTCTGCCGGTCCCAGTGGTGATTCCACTCTAAAGTATTCTCTGAACACCTTAGCAATATCACTAGGATCACAAGCTCCCGAAACACTCACGGGAAGGCTCAACTTATGATTCATTTTATTGGTGGCTTTCCAAAACTGACCGAAGTTCTTTCTTTTGTGGTGTTCAGCTATTATGTCCATTTTTATTTGTGTTTGATTATTTTGACACCATTTTAATTTAGCTTTAAAAATGCGTCTCGATTCACACATTTCATTATATGCGTGACCAGAGCCGGGTCTGCCATGTAGTGACCAACTTTGAAAACAACGTCGAGCCCTCCCATGTGCCTCGCGAACGTGTTTGTTCCAACCAGGTAAGTATTTACCTTTTCGCCCCGTCCTAATACTATAACTACAGATAGCGGCCTCCGAAAGTATACACACAATATGTTCATACAATCTGTCAAGCGCTATTTTATGTTGATGGTTACTACACATACTATCGCAACAATCCGAAAATTCTGCTGGAAAATCTATTAATTTTAACCTGGAGTTACATTCATTGTAATATTCACCAATTTGATCATTATCACGCTCTCCCCATGTGATTTTATTAATACAATTATTTGACTGAGCTAATTTTGGTGTTACAATATTGAAATTACACTCCATCAATACAGGAAAGTGATCGGACCAGTACGTGTCGTAAAGCACACATGCAGAAAGTACAGTAGGCCTCGCCGCGGTCGTGACCACAACATGGTCCAGCCACCTTAAACTACCATGCGCTTCGCTCACAAAAGTATAGGTATCCGATGGCAACAAGTCTCTGTCTACACACGTCCATAATTGTTCAGAGCAAAATGACAATAGTTCTGTGTCAAAAGATTCACCAGGGTGCGCGTTGTAGTCCCCTAACATAAACACAGTTTCCACATTATGACTTTCAATAATAGCCGCCATCTCACTAAGACACTCTGTGAATTCCACTAGATTTTCTTTTTTATCTATCGGCATATACACTGAAAAGACTATAAAACAACGATCACTTAGCTCGATTTTAATCGCCGCAAGCCTGACACTTCTACACTTCACTACGGTTACATAAGGAAACACAGCTTTTCTCCAGAGAAGGGCCACACCTCCGTATGGTCGCCCGCGTAACACACCGTCCGCAGTATCGACAGCTGAGGTGCCCGCGAAAGCGAAATCACTGTCGATGGTTCCTAGGAAAGCGAGGTCGTGTGACAGCAGCCAGATCTCCTGTAGGGCGACCACGTCCGCTGAGCGACATAGCCGTCGCACACACTCCACTGATCGAACTACGTTCTTACAGTTAAAACTGACTGATTTGGTGTAACCTATTTTGAAAGTTGATTTTTCACCCCGGCCTTGACGGCGCTTCCTTTTTCACGATATTTGAAGTCAATAAAACGCCTATAGGCTACTCCTTCCGGCCAAAAGTTTTCTGACATAAAAACATTTAATTTATGTTTAGGTACAAATATTTTGTACGACTCGTAATCTTTTGTTATTTTCATTTTCATCTTTTCTACGTTGACGTCAAGTTTACTCTTTTTCTTTACGTAATCGGTTATATCACTCACGGACACTCCCTTCGCCACATATATACCTACGTGTAATCATATATATATATACACATATATATATACCTACGTGTAATCTAAGAAGAATAAAACATAATTTTTATTCTACACGTTGGAAAAAGTTTGAAGTTTAAATATTGTTACGAGCTTGAGGTTCGTGACAATAAAAATTTCCGATAAAATTACCTAAATTAACACTTTAATTTACTTTACACAAATTAAAGTTAAAACACTAATAATTAAACACACTAATTCACTTAATTCCGCTCCGAAGCTTCGCTTGTGTCGCCGAGTTCAACTCTGTCGATCGCATCTTGCAGCGCCTATTTATATAATTAGCAAAGAAGCGTCCCGAACATTCAGGTAAATGCGCGCCAGGCAACGAGTATTGAGGTGCGAAGTCAGAAGTCCTCCACGTGTGCCTGGTAGTTGCGGGTCCCTCTCGATACGTCTAGAGGGAAGAGCAGCAACTGGGCCGGTGCACCCTGGGCGCGGCGGTAATCTTCCTCGAGAAATGAGAAGAAATTCTTATTCCTTGGGGAATGTTGCTGCCGCGGCTAATTATTCTGACATGGGGGGGTCCATCCCGGACCAACAGTGCGTTCCTCTGCGTGACCCTCTGATCAGCAGGGGGCATAGCAGAGGAGCGAGGGCGGGCTCGGTGTGCACTTACCCTGCCTCCGGGCAGACAGTGAAGGATTCATCCTTTGCTGTCACCGCCGGTCTCGTAATCCCAGTCGAAGTGTCGTGGATCATGTCTCGCGGCTTTGATAAGGACCGAGGGTCTTGGCTTAATCGCCCGGACCGCGAGGGAGAAAACCTCTATAAAAAGTTACCCCGAATCCCAAGCGGCGACGCACCGCGAGGGGATGGATGGCTGACGGGGTTCTATGAACAAATCAGCCGCAAGTGCGGTCCTCGCCAGGGTACCTGCAGACCCCCTGGCGAGTAATAAATCCTCTAAATCTGCTTACCTTGGTACATGGGTCTCTGCCAAGGTGGACCTCTAATTCCCCCATACTCGTGGGTACAGAAATGGAAAAACCAAAAACAAAAACAAAAAACAAAACTAAAACCGCCGGCAACGGCAACGTAGAGGAGAGGAGAAACGATGCGGGGACTGAGTCCGACGCCGCATCGAGCAGCGTGGGAGGCTCAGAGAGCTCCCGACGCGTGGGGCCTGGGACCGCGGAGACCAGTAAGTTCTTCCGCAAGCGGTCCAGGCTGGATGGCGACCAGGGGCCGTCATCCGCTGAAGAGGAGGTTTCGGCCCGGAAAATCCCCACCAACAGGCGGGGCGGGCTGAGAGGCAAGGGGAGGGGGCTCTCTGATAATCAGATGGCCGAACGAGCGGCAAAGATTGCCGAGGAGGGGCGCCACCCGGGCGATACGGCTCGGGTATCAGGCGAAGAGACGAGTGCGACTGGCGGCTCCGAGGTGGAGCGTAAGGCCAGATTCGTAAAGGAGGTGGAGGCCGCGATCAAGGTCGTGGCCTACAAGCAAAAGTCCACCTCAAAGTTTAAGGCCATTCCTCCTCCGCCTCCATCACGGCGGCTGCGGAGGCCAACTTTGTTGGGGCCGGGCCTAATGCGGACGAGGTGGCGAAGCTGCGAGCGGACGTGGCCCGCCTGACGTCTGCCATGGAGACTCTCCAGAAGGAGAACGAGCAGCTCCGCGCAGACCTGGCCAGTCTACGTGAGCCTGCCTCTCACGCGGCGCCCCAGACGCAGCGCCCAAGCCAGCCCGTGCCGGTGGAGAACCAGGTTCTGAACCTGGTCCGGCAGGAGCTGGCTGCCTTCCAGCACCGGTTTTCCGTGCTGGAGGGCATCGTCCTGCGCCCCCCCCTAGGGGCAAACAAGACGGCGGCGAGGCCGGCAACGTACGCGGCGGCCACGGCTACCGCATCCAGGCCGGGGCCGTCCTGCCAGCCCTCGGGCGGGGCTGCAGTTGCTCCTCCCCCCCCCCCCCCTGAAAAGCCGGCTCCAGCAAAACCGGTACCGACTGAACCGGCTCCGGCTAAGCCGGCGACGGGAAAGGGAGGCAAGACGAAGGCGAAAAAGGGCAAGGCGGCAGCACAGATGGTGGCTGCACCAGCCCCAGTGCCTGCGGCGAATGTGCCAGCGCCAGCGGCAAGCCAGCTGACGCCGCCGTCACCGCCCCCCCAGATCCATACACCTCCCGCGGCTGAAGCCGGTTGGCAGGTGGTCGGGGATAAAAAGAAGGGGAAGAAGGCAGCCAAAAAGGCCAAAGAGCAGGAGCGGCAGCGCCAGTTTAGGGCGCGCAAGATCGCGGCTAGGCTCCGCGCCCCGAAGACCGCAGCTGTAGTGATTACACTACAGCCGGACGCGGAAAAGAAGGGCGTTACCTACCGCGATCTGCTCACGAAGGCGAAGGAGGCGGTGGACCTCGGGGAGCTCGGGATCACTGGGGGCCTCCGGCTCAAAGTCACCTAGACGGGGGCCCGTATGCTGGAGGTCCCCGGGGAATCCAGTGGCGCGACCGCGGACGCTCTGGCTGCGAAGCTCAGAGCGTCTCTGGACGCGGACGAGGCCCGAGTGTCAAGGCCCGTCAGATGCGCAGACCTGCGCATCATGGGTCTGGACGACTCGGTATTGGAGGAGGAGTTGGTGGCCGCCGTCGCCAGGTCCGGGGGGTGCACTACTGACCAGGTCAGGTCAGGCGCCACACGCCCGGACCAACAGGGTATGCATGCCGCCACGGTGCGCTGCCCTGTTACGGCGGCCAAAACCATAGTGGAGGGCCGAAGGCTTCTGGTGGGCTGGGTCTCGGCGAAGGTTAAGCTGCTGGAGCCCAGACCTCTGAGGTGCTATCGCTGTCTCGCGGGGCACCACGTATCAGTGAGATGCGCCTCGGAGGTTGACCGCAGTGGCCTTTGCTTCCGCTGCTGTCAGCCCGGACACATATCGGCGACCTGCTGCGCCACGCCGCACTGTGATGCATGTGCGGCGACCGGCAAGCCAGCCGATCACCGGGCCGGAAGCAAGGCCTGCGTGCCACCCGCCAAGGCCAAGGCCGCGGGTAGGGTAGGGGCCAAAGCCGCCACCGCCTCTGTGGCCTCCACCGCAGCCGCAACTGCCACCGCCACCGCTGTCACTGTCGCCGCCACCGCCGCCGCGACACCGACTTCCGCAGAGGGGCCCCCCGTGGAGGAAGCTGAAATGGAATGCCTATAACGGCCCCATTAAGCTTCCTCCAGGCGAATATCAACCACTGCGCCTGCGCTCAGGATCTGTTGCTCCAGAGCATGGCGCAGTGGTCGATTAACATCGCTGTGGTCGCTGAGCCGTATTTTGTCTGGCCTAGGGAGGACTGGGTGGCGGACCTTAACGGCTCAGTGGCCATCATCTCTTCGGCCGCCGCCGGTACCCCGACCCTTGATGGTGTCAGGAGGGGTCAGGGGTGCGTAGTAGCACGGTTCGGGGAGTTCGTCGTTGTGGGGGTGTACTTCTCCCCGAACCGATCTCTCTCCGAGCTCCACAACTCTCTTACAGAGCTGAGAGCAGTCGTCGTCGGAAGTTATCCCCTCCCCGTACTTGTCCTCGGGGACTTCAATGCCAAGAACTTGGCTTGGGGTTCTCGTCGTACAGATGTGCGGGGTAGGATGGTGGAAGACTGGGCTCTGGAGACAGGCCTGGTAGTCCTAAATCGGGGTTCTGTCCCCACGTGTGTGCGGATGCGGGGCGAGTCGGTGGTGGACATCTCGTTCGCTAGCCCCGCTCTGTCGCCGCGTGCCATTGACTGGCGTGTCATGGAGGGGGTGGAGACCTACTCCGACCACCGGTACATCCGGTTTGATGTCTCCACCCAGCCCTCGAGCGCGCCAGTCCAACAGGCCCCGAGTGGTCCGCGTTGGGCGCTGAAGCAGCTGGACCGGGAGCTCCTCCTGGAAGCCTCGATCGTGCAGGCCTGGGTATCATCACCGGACAGGCCTGCCGACGTCAATGATGAGGCAGGGTGGTTCCAGGAGGCCATGTCCGAGATATGTGACGTGGCAATGCCCCGCGTCCGGCCAGGAAGCGCCCGGCGTCAGGTGTATTGGTGGTCGCGTGAGCTGACGTCTCTGCGCGAGGCGTGTGTCGCCGCGCGGCACCTGTACACCAGGCATCGCAGGCTCCGCATTCGTCCACTTCGTCCGCAATGTCTATACATGCATAACGGAACCTCATCTAATGCTTTAATAACAAAATTAAAAGGCGTTTTCTCTAATTTTGGAATACCAAATGTTTTAGTGTCCGACAACGATGTAAAAATTAATTCACTCGAGTTTCAGACATTTTGTTCATCGAATGGCATAAAATACATGACGTCACCCATTCACCATCCGCCAAGTAACGGTCAAGCTGAGAATTTAGTAAGAACATGTAAAAAATGTTAAAATGTATATTAATTGACAATTTACCTTTGCACAAAGTTCACATGTTATTAGGATACCTATTTAACTATAGAAATACCGTGCATTGTACCACGGGTGAAACGCCGGCAAAGTAAATGTTCGGCAGAAATTTGCGGTCGCGTCTCGATTTGATTTTACCCTTAAAAAATCATAATTCTAATTCACTTACGGCAGCCGGGAAAAGATCTTTTGAAATCGGCGATATCGTTTGGACCCGATGGTACAGTGCACGAAAAGGATCTTGGTAGTTAGGTAGAATAAAGGAAAAAATAGGAAATAAAATGTATAGAATTCATATTAGGGACATGGAGGTTTGGTGTATTAGACATGTAGATCAAATTATTAGATATACGGGTTCAGACAGTAGTCGCGACGATATTGTCGCTGCTGAGGAGACTCGTTGCCCCTCCACGTCGCCGGCTACTGTAAATGCACACCCTCCCGCGCCGGTACGCTGGAGCAAAGTATGGAGCAGGCTACGAATATGCAGACGGGTGAGCTGCAATCGCCCTCGAATACTGGAGCGCCGAATCTTGGTTCATCTGACCACGGTGAGGCAGAAGAAGTAAGTGACTGTGAGACTAGGGAGTATGAAAAGGACAACATTGCCCCCGTAGAAAGGCCTATGGCAGAAACGGCGGCTGTGCCGTCCACAATTGGCGATTCCCATGTACCGCCAACATTGCCACTTTTAGCCACACGCCCGAAACGTACAAGACCAAGGGTGGATTATAAAAAGTATTTTTAAGTAGCGATTGTTAATTATAGTTATGCAGAGATCAAGTTTGCTAATTATTGCTAATATTTGTTAAGTTTATGTAGATAAAATTTTTACTGTATTTAATTAAGAAACCTTGTTACCAGGTTCCAAAATTAAGTGGGGAGGAATGACATATACGTGTGCAGTACGGTCATCCAACCAGTAATAAACGAGTGTTACAAGACAGCGGTTGTTTCATTGCATTCAAAAACATATCAGGACCCAGTAAAACCGTTCTCGGATCTTCAGTAGAGTTCGTTTAACTCCCAGATGGCCTCCTGAACAATCATTATGGTACAGCTGTAGAACATCCGGTACTTTAGCTTTAGGGACAACCATTTGCAAATGACAGTTGTCTCCTCGAACGTTTTCCCATTTACGACACAGAACTCCATCCTGAAGCAGCAAGCTGTCCCACTGGGCCCAATAGCTTTTAGTGGTCGAACTCATCGCTGAGACTTCACTCCACTTGGGCTTGGGAGCACTGGCCTTTATCCATTCCAGAATCGCCTTGATGTCCGGATCTTCCTGCTGTGCATGTGGTAAGCTGTCCTTCCACTCGTTGCTGAGGTGGTCTGCCCTGAGCATCCTCACGGATACCACTTCCTTACTCTCTTGCCTAGTACAATGTTTGCAATCTTCAGGACAAGGTCTTCTTGACAATGCATCTGCGTTGCCATGAGATTTCCCGCTGTGATATTCGATCTCAAAGTGGTATTCCTGCAGTAGTTCAATCCACCTCGCAACTTGTCCTTCTGGGTTTTTAAACTGCAATAGCCATTTTTATGCAGCATGGTCAGTTCGTAAGTGAAATTTTCGTCCCAGAAGATATTTGCTAAAATGTTGCAACGACTTTACCACAGCTAGCAATTCGCGTCTTATGACACAGTAGTTCCTTTCCGGTTTTGACAACGACTTGCTGAAGTACGCTATCACGACCTCTTGGTCACCATTACGTTGAGACAACACACCGCCAAGTCCTATATCACTTGCGTCTGTGTCAACTATAAACTCTTTGCTTACATCAGGGTATCCCAAAATAGGTGTCTTGCACAGACGGTCCTTGAGCTCCTGGAATGCGATGTTACAACTTTCATCCCAGCAGAAATGTCGCTTCTCCTCGGTTAGCTTATGCAGAGGTTTGGCTGTATCTGCAAAGTTCTTCACAAAACGTCGGTAATAGGAGCACAAACCCAAAAATGCTCTAACCTGCGTCTTGTCTTTTGGAACCGGCCAATCCTTTATAGCTGCGATTTTCTCTGGATCCGTGCGGATACCTTCTTCCGACACTACATATCCCAAAAAGTTGACTTGCCGTTTGAATAGTGAACATTTCTTCGGACTCAACTTGAGGTTGGCACTCTTAATCTTCATGAGCACGCGTTCCAAGTTTTGAAGGTGTTCCTCAAACGTACGGCCCACGATGATGATGTCATCCAAGTAGACCAGACAGGCGTCGCCAATTAGCCCGGTAAGTACAAGTTCCATCAGCCTTTCAAACGTTGCTGGAGCATTGCACAACCCAAACGGCATTACTTTAAATTGCCACAGACCCTTTCCCGTCGAGAACGCAGTTTTCTCCTTGTCCTTAGGGTCAATTTCAACTTGCCAGTAGCCACTTTTTAGGTCCAGCGTGCTAAACCACTTTACTCCTGTAAGCATGTCCAGCGTGTCGTCAATTCTTGGCAAGGGATAGCTATCCTTCTTAGTAACGTCGTTCAGAAGGCGGTAGTCAACACAAAACCGCAAGCTGCCGTCCTTCTTCTTTACCAGTACCACGGGTGAACACCATGGACTAGATGAAGGTTCAATAACACCATCCTTCATCATTCCTTCAATCATGGTTTCCACTTTCTTTTCACGTGCTACCGGCAATCGTCTTGGCCGCTGACGGATAGGCAACTCTTCACCTGTGTTTATTTTGTGTTGAACTAAACCAGTCTTTCCTATGTCAGCATCGTTTGATGAGAATACATCGGCGTACTCGAGTAACAACTTCTTCGCCTTGACCAATTCGTTCGGGGGCAGAACACTGCGACAGTCTTCCAAAAGTGTGGTCACTCTCGTTTCTTAATCCTTGCTGGGGGTCCCACTCGATATATATTGGCACTGACGTAACCAATCCACTTCCTCACAAGTACCAACCAGTGTGCCTTTTTCTATAATCTGTTCCCGGTCGCAAAGGTTCAGCACACGTACTCCTGAGATGTCAGTGGCCCTGACCAAGGTTCGAGCTACTTTCCATGGAAGGTCATTGTTTACCCTTTCCACAAGTACACAACGGTGAGCTTGCCCAGCGTTTCGAGGAAGACTAACCGGAACAATCGTTTCCGATCTCGGCGGAAGAACAATCTTCTTGATGCTGTACACGTTCCCTGGTAACGCACCTTCCATAAAAAGTTCCTCCTGTCCACATTTCAGAACACCTTGCTTAACGTCGATCTCGCAACAATTATTCCTCATAAAGTCTAAGCCTAGGATGCAGTCGTCCATTATATCAGTCACGATAACATTATGCAGGTAGATTACGTTACCTAGCTTCAACTCCATCTTCTTCTCTCCACGGACGGGTATACGCTGACCGGTGGCTGTTACCAAATTAATGCGTTCTAGGTTGTATGCGGAGTCCCCAAGGAACTGACTTATAAGTTGGGAACTAACAACCGTACGAGAGGCTCCGGTGTCTATGGTCAGTTTACACGGCATTCCGTTGACCTCGCCCTTGATGATTAGACTGTTCCCATCATGGGTTTGTGAGATCGAGATCCTTGGGGCTCTTTTAACATTAGCCAGCACCCGCCCCGCAGTTCTGGCTTTTACTCGTTTCCCTGCTGCTGCCGGGCGATGCTGTTGGCCGCACTACCCTCCTGAGACCGATCACCTTCCCTTTCTAGGGTGCGCTTAGGGCAGCTGGATCGAAGATGGCCCTTTTCCCCACAGCCATAGCACCTAGGGCTGTATCCTCTGCTGCGGTCGCGAACTGTAGCTGCTGTAACCTCCCTGATGCTATGGGAACGATGATCCTGCCGCACGGCTTCCACCTCCAGTGCATGGGCCAAGGCGTTCTTGAGCGTGTCGTGGTGCCCGAGTCTCACAGCAGCTCTGACTTCAAGGTCGCGGATGCCGTCGATGAATGTCTGAACCAGGTTCCCTTCAATGAGTGCGGGTACAGACTGATACGCTTTTCGAACCATCTTCTCCACCTCAAGGGCCCACTGCTGCAGGTTTTCGTTGCTGCGCTGCACGCGATCTTTAAGCTGCGCGCGAAAGACGTGTTCCAGATAAGCGTCACCATATCTCGCTTCCAAGGCCTCAAGAAGCTGCTCGTAGGTCACTTTCTTACCGAGAGCTTCCAACACAGTTAAGGCTTGGTCGCGCAGACCTAGGGTGAGTGCAGTCATGGCTTGGCTTTTATTCCAGCCGTTCGCCTCCATGACGGCCTCGAACTGGATTTTGTTGGCCGACCAGGAGGAGGTTCCGTCGAACGGCGGCACTTTGAATCCACGTAGCGAAGGTGTTGTAGCTACTACGGGAGCTGTAGTTCCATCCCCAATTTTGAGGTCGTTCAGCGTTTTCTTCACGTCAGCCATCACGTTGTCAACCCGATTGTTCACATGGTTGATTCGGGTTTCATGTTCTTCGATTCGGGTTTCAGCTTCCACCAGGCGGTTGTCATGTTGAGCAACCCTATCCTTCACCTCCCTTATCTCTTTCCCAAAGGTAGCATGAAGGTCCCTCATGAGGAGCATCTGTTCCTCCTGTCCGCTCTGCAGCTGCTCTTTCAACTGACGGACCTGTTCCGCCTGTTGGCGAGCCTGCTCCTCCTGTCGGCGAGCCTGCTCCTCCTGTCGGCGGGCCTGCTCCTCCTGTCGGCGGGCCTGCTCCTGCAGCATCACCATCAGAGCACCTAAGTCAGGTGCCACAGACGTAGAAGCTGCTGACGGACCGGCTTCCGTGGCCGGCGGCTGGCCCTCAGACATCTGCGGCGTTGCACCACCAAATCTCCTCTGGTCCGTCTCCTGCTGGCGTTGACTTCGTGTACGGACACCCTCCGTTTCCTCCTTAGGTAAAATCGGCATTATTTTATCCCACTTCTGACACCAATTGTTACGAGCTTGAGGTTCGTGACAATAAAAATTGCCGATAAAATTACCTAAATTAACACTTTAATTTACTTTACACAAATTAAAGTTAAAACACTAATAATTAAACACACTAATTCACTTAATTCCGCTCCGAAGCTTCGCTTGTGTCGCCGAGTTCAACTCTGTCGATCGCATCTTGCAGCGCCTATTTATATAATTAGCAAAGAAGCGTCCGGAACATTCAGGTAAATGCGCGCCAGGCAACGAGTATTCGAGTGTAGATTTTCCAGAAACTTAGTTCTTCGGGTGGCGCTGTCGGTCGAAAGATTTGTGATGTCATTTACTGCAAAGCTCCCCTCGCTCTCGTTCCTGACACTAGATGGCGCTAGTGCGCTGATTTGAGCGCGGCGTAACAATATTTTACCACAACTTGAAAACGAAGTAACTCAGTGATTGGGTAGGGTAATTGGTAATTAATATTTATTTTATTTTATTTGGAATACAAGTAGCTCAATAGTATATAAATGCACTTTGAAAAACTATAATATGTTAAGCCATTATGCGTAGTAGCCATTGTCAGCGCAGTGGCTTAACATTGAGTTGCGTCGTTGAAGATCGCGGGTTCGAGTTCTAACCAAAGAAAATATACTCTACGCGAACCTAACTGAATAAATATTGGTATATCCTACAAATAATTGTTACGGGTCTGGTCTGGATGTTCGTCCTTGTGCAAGTTTTGTTTGTAAATTACCTTCACGATACAGGAGAAAATCCTAGTGTGGAGGTAACGTAAATATATATATGTGCAGTTCACACGCTGTATAAGTGAAAGTTTATTTATTTTTTAATAATGTAAAGGAGGATGGCCAAATCGTACCAGACAACGAAATGATAGCGTCCCAATATGAAATATTTATGTAAAATACCCTTATTGTTTAAGGTCTTAAAACACACTCTAAGTCGCCACAAAAAAAAGTTATCCATTTATTCCTATTTTTGTAACTGTTCAAAATTATTTCAAATTATAGTTTCAGAACGCACCTAATGACGATTCATTTCGGGTGTGAAAGGACTTGGTATTCAAAGACTATAATTATTCACATTTTTATAAATAGTTGTTAATTTTAATTCAATTCAATTAGTATGTAGACATCAAATCAACTACTATGCTGATTTATTATGTGTTGGATTCTTGTCATAAAAATAATTATGTAGGTCATAGTAATCTTAACGTTTTGTTCAATTACATATGTACAACGGAACGTCATTTAAACTCTGTGATCATCGATTCGCGCCAGTATAATTGGTTATTTCTTATTTCCTTCTGTTGTTTTGACCTCGGTATTTTTCTACGGACTGATTTTTTCACATATTGGATAATTGTGAGAAACATCATGCAAACACAACAAAGGCACCTAGGTTTGCGATTGCTTTGTGTTAATTGTAACATATGCATTGATAAACTTCGCCACCATCTCGTTTTTGAGTTTGATACAGGAGTAATTTCTAAGATCTGCGAGTGGAATTCTTCAATAATAGTACGTATTTACATACCTACTTATTTCATTACACTAACATAATACATCATCGTAATACAACTCTAATTCTTATTTTAGATCACCGAAGAAGATTACGTATGTGATGCCTGTCAGCAATTGGCAATACAGCATGTTAACTCCGGGTTACCTAATGAACCTCGTGCCTCATCCTCCCGTGGCCACATGCATGTTTGCATACTTTGTGGAAGTTCTCTGAGGACTCGTAAACGTGATGTTGTGAGAGAGAATCCATCTCAGTTGCAACAAGCAATACATGTTGAGCTTGAAAATAGAATTGCCCCACGGCAGGTAATAATTATCTTTTTATTTTGTACTTTTTTTTGTTTTGTCTTGGTATCAATGTTATAGTGAATTTATCACTGCAATTATATATTGTTTGTAAAAGTGTTTCTGTTTGCTTGGGTTTAATAATAATTAGCCAAAACATTTATATTAAGACAAAGCTGTATGGTTGTTTCAGGCAACTTCAACAGACCATGTTTGTCATCCCTGTTGGCTGAGACTCAAGAGAGTTGCAACACGCAATATGCAGCAGACAGAGCCAGAGCTGGAGCAGGAGCCAGAGCCTCAATCCCAAGAACCTTAAAGCCCACCAAATATCGACCCGCAAGATGACAAAATACCACGGGTGATTAGTTTGCCGCAGTATAGACGAGCGGCAAACACTGCAGCACATTGTGTTTTTTCTGGTTGCCAGAACACAGATTTGCATAGAATTTCTGACCCTCTGAGAGCAACAACTCTTAGCAAACAAATATTAAAATATTACTTGCCTATAAATACTCGTATTTGTGTAGAGCATACATTTAGTACTGATTGGGATATGTTGTTCAATTCTCAAAATAGTTTGAGAACATTTACGGCTGAACAAGTGGAACATGCTCTCCTTTTATAAATGCTTTCAACACATTTCTTGATTTCTCGAATATGGAAAGTGTTGAAAGAATTGATGAGCATTTGTTTCATTATTGGCTCGGAATGAATAAACAACAATTTGAACTTTTACTATATGAAACACCCCGTCTTGTAGAAACAAATAGAGGCATTTTAGGTTTAGGTGCTCTTCTAATGAAGATGAGAACTGATGAATCAGATGATCGGTTATCACAGTTATTAATGGTTCCAAGGCGAACATTAGAAAGATTAATGGATAAGGTTAGGGAAGTATTGGTACAAGATTTTGTGCCTAGAAATCTGGGAATTGAACACATATCACGTGAGCAATTATTGATTGAATTTAGTGATTCCAAATGCAATTTATAATCAAAATAATGAAAATGCGATAGTTATATGTGATTGGACATATATTTTTATAAACAAAAGTTCCAATTATATGTTCCAAAAGGACACATATTCCTTACATAAATACAAAAACTTGTTAAAACCATTTTTGCTGGTGACACCTGATGGCTACATTTTAGACTGCTTTGGATCATACAAAGCTACCACAACTGATGCAGATATAATGAAGTCTCTTTTCAGAGATGAAAACTCTGCTCTCAGACAATACTTTCAAAATAATAATGTTTTTATTCTAGACAGGGGATTTAGAGATTCAATTAGTTTGTAAGAGGCTTGCAGCTACAGAACATATATGCCAGAATCCCTGCTTGAGGGTGAACATCAGCTCACCACTGAGCAAGCTAACAGTTGTGTGACCATATGCCGATGGGTAGTGGAAGTTGTTAACGGGTACTTCAAACGAGACTTTAAAATATTTCGGCAAGATTTTTTTAATATAACTGTTCCTCATATGATGCAAATGTTTTCCATAGCTGCAAGCATTTTAAATAAATTCGGTGTTCGATTAAAAAACAGGAATGATGCTGAGCAAATCATAAATGTGATTAGAGAACGTTTTCCATTAAATAATAATTTATCTGATTTTATAAATAGTATGAATATGAATAGATGAACATCCGATTTTACTAGTATCACAGCTCATTCCAACACTAATATTATATTCCCCCATCTAGAATATAGTGAAGTTATATTATTTGCCCTAGGAACATATCAAATTCAACAGGCAAGGTCCTATTATAGTGAACATGTCAGGTTTCACGGAGGGTATAGAGTTGAAATAAGCAGAGAAAACATTAATGTAACAGATTATTGTTTGAGAGGAAGTGAAAATAATTCACTTATAAGAGGCAAAATCGAATTCAGACACATTTCGAGAAAAGTATATTATGTTTATATATTAATTGAAAATAATTTGTCTGGAAACGAAGCTATAATAGAGTATTGCTGCAATTGTTTATTTGGTAGAAGAACAGTTGTGTGCTGTGCACACGTTATGACGCTTGTGTGGTATCTTGGGTGGGCCAGGTATCAGCCGACAATACCAGCACGTGCAGCATTCCTTGATGCTGTAGTTGTAAGAGAGGATGATTAATAAAAAGTAATTTTCTCTTTTTTTATAGAAATAAGGTGACAAACGAGCACACAGTCCACCTGATGGTAAGTGGATGCTGTGACCCATAGACATTTACATTTATCTTCAATTGAAAATCAAAATGTTGATGTGTTACCAGCCCTGAGGACTGAGATAGAATGCCTTATTACCATTAAAAAGGGTCTCCGGTTCTCTATACTCACCATTCGAAACACAGCAGCATTAAGCTGCTATTTTAGTTTGGTTTCTATCATGGACATAGCATCGAGATGAGGTTGATCCACCTGCATCTTTTTTATATGATACATTACCATCAAGTGATGATATTGAAAATACTGAATGATGATTATAACCTTAATGCGTATTAATATTGTTATATTAATGATGATTTTTACCATAGTTGCTACACTTGTGGCCAACCAAAGTTTTTAGTGGTATTCTAAAGGAAGATGCCGCTGCCCATTCCTGATATTTTTATTTTACTCTGTCGACTTTTACAACACCATATGGGACGGGGTGGCAATTCACGAAAGACCTGTGTAATATTTTACATTATATATTTAGTTTAGGAGGCCTATGTTGAGCAGTGGACTGTCGTAATGATGATTAATAATGATCAATTAAAATAGTAATGTTGTTTATTTTACCTATTTCAATTTTACTGTGTGCTTTTATTTTCTGTTATATATTATGTTATATGTGTAATTTATAAATAAACGCCGAGCAAAGTTGAATTTAATGCTCTGGCACCCTTCTTTATCTCTTTTAATTCACAATCTCCTTCTGATTTATAATTATATAAATGGTTAAGTGTCTCTAGACATTATATTTTAATGATGTTTGGAATTTATACTTGCTAATAAATGAATACTTTAATAAACAAAGGGCCCGCACTGCACCTATCTACTGTGTTATTTTTAAGAAAGAACTTATAAAATGCTGACGATTTTTAGAATAATAAATGCAGTGATATTATACATGATGTTTGGGATTTATAGGACAGATGTAGGGTGCGCTTCGAGAGATGCCCTATTATTGTGTGATAAATAGTTGTTGTATGGTTCCACCACATATTTTTATTTAGCAAACACTGCAACGAGCTTTAAGTCGCATGTATGAAGTTATATTATTTGCTCTAGGACCATATGGATTCAACAGGAAAGGTCCTATTATAGTGAACATGTCAGGTTTCACAGAGGGTATCGAATCGAAGGACAGTTGGGTGATGTGCACATGTTATGACAGCCGACAATATCGCCAGTGCCAACATCACTCCTTGATGTTGTAGATATAAGAGAGGATGATGAATAAAAAGTAATTTTGTCTAGCCTACTTGTTTCATTAAAGTACTCCTAAATTATAAATTCTACCATTACACTTCATTTATTACTGTAACCTATCATTACTCGATTTTCCAATACATATGCAACTTTAGTATTGAAGACTGAAAGACAGTAGGTATCTAGCGACTAACTCTCTTCAGCTACAATTAAAATGGTCAAACTACAAAAAAGCCTTGAAATCTTTTAGGAAAGACTTCGTGTGATAATAATTACGCCATCCTTGTTTTTTACACTACATACTGTGCAAGCTAGTGCAATACATGTAGGTGTAGTTTTTATTGAATTATCGGTCATAATTTGTTGTCGAAACGGTCAACTTCACGAAATGGTTTGACAGACGGCCCTTTTTGATTTGACCTCGAACTTTAGGGAGTATAGTGCACATACGTAGGGTGCGCTTTGAGAGATGTTCTATTATTGGGTAATATAATTATTTTAACTACACTATTAGGCTACGTCGCAGTCGGATAAAGCATCCAAGCAAGGTTTTTCGTTAAAAATCAAAGTGTACAATAAATTGCCTTAAGAAATAACAAGACTTCGTTTCGACAAGTGACATAATTTATGAATCACGCTTTCTATAATATAGAAGAATATATGAAATGTTCATTTTCTGACTTGCTTGACATGTAAAAATAGTGTAAATGTATTTTGAGTTGTAATTTTAATAATCTAATGTAATCTTATATCATTTGTATTGATTGTAATTTTGACATACCATGTTATATTTTAATAAAATGACCAATAAAAAAAAGTAAAAGGTATTTGTTGATTCAGCCTTAGAAATATTGTTGACGTTATTATAAAAAATCGTGGTGATTTAGATATTATTTTTAAACGTATTTGTGTTTACAACATAAAAACAAACCAATCTAACTATAGTTTGTTTTGGGACATGAAAAAAAAAGTCAAGTCCAACTCCTATAGAAATTTGGCCATCCTCCTTTATTATCAATTCTTTTTTGACTGAGGTAGTAGGCAACATAGTAATCTGTTTTCTATCTCATTCTCTCGCAGGCAATTTCCTAAATTTATCTCTTTTTAGTGTCGGTTTTCGTTTCATCGAGTTTCAAATCACGATTCTAAAGAATTGAATAAAATAATAGAAAGATATTTTCATTAAAAGTAAGAGATCAAAATAAATTTTAAGGTATTAACATAATTATAAAGCAGTATAAAATACACACATTAACACTACTACGTCCAGAGTTACAAATTAAAACCTCAGTGTTACTACTTCTCATCCGGTTGGACATCGTTTGCCTCTCGTGTGAAACGTTGACGCAATTTGCGAAATGTCCTCAACCAGTTGAACGATAATCTATCATTCTCGCGATCACAATTTGTTCGCTGTCATTGGGAATTAAGTTCAGTCTGCTTATGTAAAGTTAATTGAACGTGTTCAAATAAGTTAAGTCAATTAGCAAGATATCTAACAAAACAGGGGATCTTACATTTATATTATAATATTTCATATATAATTCTTATCAATTATTACACATTCCAAACTAAAAAAGAAAAATAAAAAATAAGGTCGCCACGTCGATAGGCATTTGTGGAAACTATCAAGGTTAGCTGGTAGAGAATGCCATATAGCATTAAGCTCGCCTTTTGTACAAAATATTTGGTGCAATAAAGAATAAAATAAATAAATAAATAAATAAACTATCGCAAATATGGAATATAAATATCGAATATAATTACATATTCGAGTTTTTCTTTACTTTTTCTGAACTCGTCACATCTTTCCCAACTGTCAAAATAATGTCTATTTAAAAGGAAAAACCAACCACGAAGTTTTTACAAAAAAAAATCATAAAAGTTTTTATGATTCAAGCAAATATTTTTAAAAAGAAGCTAATAATTTCTTTCAATATCAGATTTAATTATTTGATTCAATGAGTTAGATTAGGTTTCATTTCATTTCATCTCATTAAATTTCATTTTCATTTCATATCAATAAAAAAATTCTACTGAAGACTTGGCTGTATGGGCATAGTTCCCTTTGCCTACCCAGAATGGGTGAAGAAAACAAAAAATCTCTGCTTATATTATTGTACGGTTGGCGCCATTTTCCAAAAATGTTCTTTGCGAGTTAGTTGTTTGTTGCACAAAATGAGTAATTTCGACGATATTTTTTTCGAATTAGCACCACCGGAACTCAGTATAATTGCACAAAATGCTTCGGAGAACATTTTACCGGAAAAGTGAAAAAATCGCTACGTAATGATTAGTAAGTTGAATTTACTGTGTTTTTATTATTTTATTAAATTGCTTCATTTTTTCGCAACTGTATTAAAAATAGTTGTTCAGTACACGTGCGGAACCGTCATTACAACTTGTTCCGACTGTCAACCCTCACCTTCGGCTACGCCTCGGCTCGGGTAGACATTTGTCGGAACTCTTTGCAATGACAGGCTTTCCGCACTCGTAATGAAATGCACTATTCACTAGCGATGGTGACGTTTGAACAAGAGTAATTAATGCACTGTAAAAATTAAAGCGGACACCCTGCCCATGAATAAAGTCGGATCTATAGAACTATTTTTTTTAAAACAGGTTACCCCCACACTATGATTTTCTCCTGTATTGTGGAGGCAGTTTACGAACATAAATTGCACAAGGACAAACATTCAGACCTGGAACACTTATTTGTAGGCCATACAAGTTCCTGTTCCTTGCGGGTTAGAACCCGCGGCCACCGGCGCAGTCACAATGCTGAGTCACTGCGCTACAGAGACGTCAATTTAATTGTCGTCAGTCGTATGTATGACAAAGTGACTGCAGCTTATCCGAAACAATAATATTTCTTAAAATACATATTATATCCAACATTAATTTCAATAACTTTATTCAATCACTTTTCATTTTAAACATAAAAACTCTTTATTTTTTCGATGGTCAAACGTCAATAAGTAATTTTAGTCTTCAGCATGTCGAAATGTGTTATCTCTGCCCGGAAAAATAGCGAAAGAAACACCGGAGGTGTCAGAATGGGGACACCTCCGGTACATTTTGTCATTTTATTTTATAATACATCATTCTTTATCAGAAATTTAAGAATGTCACGATGGTCAATACTTGTTGTTGCTTCAAGATTTTCTTTCAGAATAAGGGCGACAAACGTGCATACAGTCCACCTGATGTCCACTTCGATTAAGAATCAAAATGCAGATGCATTTCCACACCTGAGGACTAATAGGAATGCCTTGTTTCCATGTATCGCAATTAACAACTTCATTAGTGCCGGCGAGGACCGAACCCAGATTGCTCGCGTACTGTGGCTTAGTCTCCGATCTGCCACAACTCAAATAAAAATGTCCAGTTTGTTTATTAAAAAAACTAGATGAAGATTATAATATCTAAAACTGATCAAGCAAAACGAGTGTGCCTGCGGTTCATTTCTCTGCACAATGTTTTTTCCGAATTGAAATCAGTTCTCTTATAAAAAACTTTTCCTCGAATTTTGGTATTCACTACCATAGATATTTTTACAAACACTGGGCTTCTATTTACTTTCACATCCAAATTCGACTCGTACAAAGTATCTCCGCCTTTGAATTTCATTTTTGGACGAAACTCCCAAGCGGCAACCGTAGCTACTACATTTATGCAGTGGAAGTCAAATGAAGAATGTGCGTCTGTAGAGCCGGGTAAACTACTTCGCTAAGGGATTAAAAGCGATTGGCACAAATGTAACGGAAAATAACTTTTTACTTCTTACGAAGTTAGAATAATGTTACAATTCAATGCTTATTGGAATAGATGTGCTCCAAAAATTCGCATAGAAATAAAAAATACTTGTATCCACAAATACCTACTTAAGACGTTTTTATTCTACATTTAAATGATAGCAGATTTATTCTTGTTTAATGAAGATAATTTTTAAGTACAAAACGATAAATAATATCCTTGCGATAATTTTTTTAATTAATTGTCTTTGAATAAACCTTTGAATTAACTACCAAAGAGAATATTAATAATATCTTCTCGTCAGATACACAGTAATGGCTTATAAATCTGAAACGTCCTTCAAGGCTTCCGTCCGTTCCGTCCTTCGTCCGAAGAGACTGCTATGTCCGGGTTTCTTAGAACTTAGAAATGAGGATATCCGCAGTAGAAGCAGATTAACCGCCATGGCCCAACGGATTAGTAAGTTGAAGTGGCAATGAGCCGGATATGTAGCTCGAAGAACCGACAACCGATGGAAAAGCAAGGATCTCAAGTAGCAGCCACGTACCTTAAGGCAAAGTGTGGGACGAACCCCGGCTAGATGGAGTGACGACCTGATAAGACATGCAGGAAGTTGATGGATGCAAGTGGCTCGGGACCTTGCTTTGTCACATTCCTTAAAGGAGGCATATGTTCAACAGTGGACGTGTGTAGGCCTGTAGTGATGATGACGAAGAATATTAGTGGCCGTGTTAATCCATTAAGCCATTTTGTTCATAGGTGTAAGAATATAGGAAACAGGAAAATGCAATGGCTTCCAATAAATCGCGGTATAAGTATGTGGTTTACCCGAGACCTCAAATATCCAGATCAGTGCCAACGGTGCGAGACGTCTGATACAACGATTGTCAATAATGGTGATTAAGGCAAATTGATACACCGGGAAAAATCCATATTCAGCAGTGGTATTTCACGGCATTATAGGAAAGTTTTTGTTATAGAACAAGTGTGACAAACGAGCTCACAGTCCACATGGTGATAAGTGAATGCTGTGGCCTTTAGCCATTTGCATCTATCCTCGATTAAGGATCAAAATGAAGATGCATTGTCATCCCTGAGAATTAGGAAGGAATGCTTCGTTTTGACAAAAAAGTGTCTCTGGTTCTTTACACTCACCATATGAAACACAGCACCATTGAGTTGCTTTTTTACGCTGATATTCCGTGCGAGCCTGATCCACCCCGGTCGAGCTTACGCATTCTTGCTACAGCCACAATATTCGGTGTTACTATCCATGTAAACATATAAGCACCTACTCATAATCCTAAAATTACGGTAAAAAAAAACTATTGTACTCAGTGAAAGTTCCTTTCCACTTGAGCGGATGTTCACTAAGAACGGAACAAAGTTATTTTGCGGTACCCTTTTTTGCCCACCTACCTTAACAACGAAAATAGGAATTTTGGAACTATTGGTGTGTTTTTAGTAGCGATTTTTAAAGTAATAATCAATGTTCATTTACTATATCAATTTTCCCACTTCACTAAAAATGTCCATAATTTTTTTCTGATAAAATGTATCTTAGATCTATAACCGTTCAAATGACCCCCTCAGCCGAATAATATGCAGTTGTATCGACATTACAGATAGACACTTTAATTTAATTAATTATAGATTAAGAAAGGTTTACAAAACGGGATTACAACTAGTGTGCGAGACTGTCAAATTATTAACAACACCTTACCCATTCGCATAAATGAACGTAAGTATTAAAAATAAAATATTTTTTACAGAGTCAAATGACCTCAAATGATGCACGCACACATTTACACAATCAATGTGAGCGCTATCTAACGACAGTGAGGTTGAACTAACGAATTAGCGAGGTTAGGCCCGAGTATTTAAATAGACAGACTGCAAGTAAGATATAGATCTAATAAACGAGTAGATGGGACTATGAAATTATTTTTATTTGAGTTTTACTTGAAAATTTAAGCATGTTGGTGATTTAAAAATAAAACTGATTCGATTATACTTAACACGTTTTTATTTGAGATCCCTATTAAAAACATTGGGTACTTTAATTTTTTTTATTGTTATTATAGGTTACAAAAGTGTTACGTATTGGAACGTACGAATTGGAAATAACTTTCGTGTTGATATTTTTCATCTTCCTTTCTCCGATAAAAATTTATTACATTTCAAACTTTTTTATTTATTTATAAAAGTGTTCAATTAATTTATCTAAATATACTAAATTACTAACTAATACTAAATATTAAAAAAAAAGAAAATTTGACTTCATATTCCTGGAATCGAACCCAGGCACTCTCGAGGTCTAAATTGCAAATCTAAACCTCTACCAAATATTAATTAATTTGAGTATTCAGTCGCTACTGTACACATCAACAACGTATTTAAACAACAACAACGTATTTAAAATACATAGGTTTAAAAAATTACATTTGATTTTTTTACATATAAAGTAATTGATCGATTTATTGATTGAGTAGTATGTATCTAAATATATAATACTAAATATAAAAAAGATAAAAAAGAAAATTTGAGTTCATATTTCTGGAATCGAACCCGGGCGCTTTGAATAGAATAGTAAAATTTTGGATTCAACATTGATTACAAGTAATTCTTATTGAAAGTAAATATTTTACGTTACCACTGGTTCGAAAAAAACTTCTGTCCTGGGAAGAATCAGCAAGAAACCCAGCGGGACTTATTTTTATAAAATAAATTTTACCATGTCAAGGGTCACAAAATATTTACAAAATTAATTTTAGAAACAGCTTGGAAGCGACCACCTCATTCCCAGGGGTTATTATCAACCATGTATTAATTTATATCATAACATCCCCTTTAATACAGTTTTTGTTTCATTAAATATTTAAACTTGGTAATAGAGAGACCTTGTATATTTTCTGGCACTTTGTTGTAATGTACATATTCGTTGTAATGTGTAAATAAACTTTCAAATGCAAACTGCAAATCCATACCGCTAATAGTACAACTGTAATAAACTACGTTCCTAAAATTCATAGGTTTATTGTTGTAAAAATAAATATTTATTATTTAGTAAGAATTAAATGTTGTAGTAATAAGTTAAACCTTTTAATATCGTTCATATTATGTCGGGCGTTTGATTTATATGAACGTTTGTTACTCTTTTTAGCGGTTTTTACTTTATGTCACATATTTATAAATGATAATTATTAACAAGGTACCTTACTATTATTTTAACTTTAAATATTTTAAATCGACATATATACGAAAAAATAATATTTATGGATTTTTTTTATGAAACAATGAATTTAAAAATAAAATTATACAAATACTTTAAACAATATTTACGTAAATCAGGGCCTCGGCCGCAGTGTCAGTACACAGGCGTTTACGCACACATCCGTACGTATTATTCCAGAAATAAGAATATGCGAGTTAAAATAAAAACAATTAATTGGTTGAGTTAATATGTAGCTTGTATAATAAACTGACAAAAACTCAGTATGATTGCATGTATGTTAGTACGGTTTTTACTCGTTAAAAGAAATTTTTAGAGGTATTTTTGTGATTTTTTCTATCATATCAAATTAGTACTATCACGTTTTCAACACAACAGTTAACTAGCGTATATCAAGAAAAATATCATATATTTTTCTGATTTTGTTTACTGCAGTGTATCATATACTTTGACGCATTATAAAACTTTCGTTTAGCTCCTGTAGTCCCTTTAAAGTTTCTTAAATATAATTTTATGCCGATTGTGGTGAAACTTTGCCAACTCTCAAGTCCTTCTATGTGAGGCTTAAGCTAAAAATGCGAATTTCTGAAAAACCGCACGTTACAAAAGTATAAGCAAATTATAAAACTGCGAGGAAATTCCAAGAAAAGTCATTCTTATATATGAAAGACGAACAATACCATATTAATTAGTTGCAGGTTTGTAGAAAATTTTTCCTATAAAAAGACGCTTACTAGACGGTTTTATATAGTGAACTGTCTGCGCATATCAGCCTCGCGGGGGCAAAGTCGGGTTATGTCGGACTCGCACCCATAAAAACCTCATGGTTTTCCACCCTCGTTGCATGTTGGCAGGGTCACGGAGACGCTTTTGCAAACATCCGCTGCCCCACCAGCGCCGGCCCCATAGCGACCACTCCTGAGGGGAGAAATACGCTCCTCCACCTTTTTCTCAGGTAAGGCGTACCAGAACACAGGACGCGCCTTCTTCCGCGGTCTCCAACAGGGTTTCAGCACGGGGGCGCGTCCGCGCCCGAAACCCTGTTGTGAACGGTGCGGACCCGTCAGAGTCAATGGCGAGTGGCGCATCACCATATCAACACTCCTCGGGCCGACTCTATACCTCGGGCCAGCCGTGTGGCCTTTGCTTTGAACGTCGTGGATCACCATGCCACGGCTACTAAGCCCTCGTGCCGCAACAAGGCGGGAACCCGTTCGGAGGGGCGACCTTGGAAGGACTACACCAGCGTGATATGGCAAATTAATGGTAAGTGTAGAGGCCCGTTTTACTGGAAGCAAGTCGTTGCATCTGTGTTAATAGATGCAACGACTTGCTTGTTGTGTACCCAGTGTTGACAACGCATATACATTTTTATTCTTAATAGAGGTTAGATGTAGATGAGATATCATAGACTTCAAACCGTATTTGCGGACTTGTTATTTTGGATTGAACCCGGGTTCAGTACTTAGTTATTTCGGGCGAGTACTGAGGGCGAGTGCTGAGGTTCAAAAGTTTAAATAATCTAATTTGAAAAATCTAATCTTGTAAAGCCTTGCCAGTTCGTGATAGATCTCTGATGTTTGATTTAAAACTCTAGTAGAGAAAATCAAAACAAAAACAAAATATACCTGTACTGTAAATTTTGGGAACCCAAATGTAAAATTTTATTTAAATTTCATTAAGTTACATTTTTATCTTTATACTTCGTAAGTGTTATTCAGTATGTTGTGAAACTGTTCCAGGCCGAGTGCCTTAATATCATAGATGTAAGTATAAGTGTTAAAAAAGCAGTTGAATTAAAAAATAATAAAAATAAAAGATAATTATTATTCTGATAGTTTCAATATTAACCATATTTCTAAGTTTCTTCTTTACATATAAAGGAGGTAAAAATACATGAATACGAAAGATGAAGAGCTGTCGTATAAGATATAGGAGATGGATATTCGAAATGGAAAGCATTTGTCGCTGTGAAAAGATATATTGCATTTACTGATAAGTGTTTTCATATGTGCAGCGATCTCTTTTAGATACTCGTACTGAATAATATAAATTTAGGTTGTATCGAATTCCCTTTGCCTTACTATAAATAAATGAGTTTGAATTCTGTTTTTAATTTTTATATATTAAGTTCTTTGAATTCTCATAATATCAAAAATTCTATTTCGTTAAATTCAACAATTATTTTGATAACTTATTTACTGGTTTTTTATCTGTTTGAAAAGCCGTTTTAAATTTGTTTATTCAAAGTAGCGTGATTTACATAGACATACGCTGATATTCTATTATATTATTAGCCGACTTCAGTAAAGGAGGAGGTTGTCTATTCGACTGCATGGTTTTTTCACTGCTTCTTTTGGTCTTGTGGTCGTAACCGCGGTTGCTGATCATGAGGTCCTTTGTTTCAATCCCGGGTACTAAACTAAAGCAGTTCTTGGATTTTCGGAGTGAAAGTTGGTGGTGTGTCACCTACGTGTCTCGGAAAACATAAAGCCGTTGGTCCTTACCGCGTGACCAAAATAAGGGGAGAATATAGAAATAGTTTGATTATACAGCGTCATATATTGGCAACAAAACTTTTTATTTTGTTGTAAGTTCTTCAAAGACACAAATGATAGTGTTTGTCTTTTTTCAGTCACGTTAAACAATACAAAATTATTGCTTTTGTGAAAACAAAAAAAGCGAACGTATAATTTGAGCCAGACGTTTTGGTGTAAGAAATTTAAATGAAACTTACAATAACTGTACACGTGGGACGCGCCTAATGCCGTTGTCTATGGTTTAGTATGAATGTAAACAGAACAACATGTTTTAGTACCTTTTGTTTCGTTAGTCTATCAAGCCAAGAGCTTTAGACAGTGTATTGAAATTTAAAAAAAAAATATTTTAAAGGATTTCGTAATAATAATAAAAATGTTCTTCAGACTGGCGGTTTCACTGGATACAAACCATCTGCGTAGGACAGGATTAGAGTGCTCGATTTTATGTGCAAGCACAGAAGCATGTTTCCTTACTCGCATCGTTCGATGGGACAAAATCTGACATGATAGGAGGATCAGACAAAGGATCAACGATTTAACTTGCATTCCGAGGCACGGGGAAGAAACACTGGCAACTCCCTGAATCTAGGCTGCTTCTTAGAATTTCTTTAACGAAAAACTCAATAATCGTTTTTTGGCTCGACCACGAATTCAAACTCGGATTCTTATGATCAGCAATCGCTTAAACGACCACTAGATCAAGAAGATATTCGCCTCTACAAACCTGGGTCGGAATGCAAAATTCATATAATGAACAGAAGCATATTCCGTTAATTTTTATTATTTTACTAATTGTAATAAAATACACTTCGTAGATTAAAATTAGGCTTTAATCAGAGCAGATTAAAAAGAAACTTCAGCCACGTACTAAACATAATACAATGTCTTCAAGACTATTGTACTGTTGTTAAATTGTTGACAATCCTCTTTATACGTAATGGAATAGCTTTCCTGGTTGCGAGGTCTTATTTAAATATAAATGTCAGTTTACTGCACTAAGAGAGTAGCTAACACTGCTACAACGGTGCATTAAATGTGGGTTTTACATAAGAAATTGTCTTTTATTGTATCGCGTTAAAGTCACGAGTCGATTTGTGTTAATGATAAAATCTTGATAGCTAAGGCACTAAGTGCTTTCCGTTAATTTCACAATATAAAATAGACCTAGGTTCGATCCCCGACGGAACAAATAAAAATGTTAATTACTTATTGGTACGAGGCTGGCTGTCTTTAAAGACTTTTCTTACCTGTTGGTTGTCAAATTTTTAGATTAATGCACAGTCCCTAGCCACCTGTATCCATCGAATTTTGCGTATCTTTTCAGGTCTTTATTTCACCTAGTGGGGGTAGCCCTACACTTTACTTACCGGCACGAGGCTGCAACTCGAGAAACTTCCTTTCCCATCGTTGTCGGTTCTTAAAGCTAACTGATTCGTTAAGGATATACGTTGGTTGCTCTAGTTTTAGTTTAGTTCTATTACGCAAAAAAAAAATTCTAGCCTAACAATTTCCATAGCTCGCTGAGCGAAAAAGGAAAGACCCAAAAAAATTCATAGAAAATTACTTTAGTTTTGGACATTTAAATATTCACTTCATTGCTACAGATGATCTATAAAAAGGTTCATTTTGTAATATACAAACATTAAAATTTATCAAAGAAATAAGTTAAAGTCTTAATTACGTCGTTTGTTCATTTCCACATCCCATTGAGGTCCCTCAAAGGGGATACAATATTTTCCGGAAAAGGGCGTGCCGTTCAGCCATTTTGTTTAGAAAGTGTCATTAGCAAATGTCAGCGGGTCACAGCTGTATAGTCTACTGCCGATCAATTATCTGAATATAATAATAATAATAATAATCATTTATTCAAATAAAAGTACAATAATAAGTGAAGACTCTGATCCCCAAACTAGACAAGTCTGTATCTTAGGGATCAGTGGCCTCTCCCAGTGTTGTGACAACAGTATTTTAGTCTTAACAATTAATTAAGTAAATAAGCTTTACATTTTTAAGTAATTGTTTAGCTAATTGAATATATTTATTTACAACGAAACATATACTTTAACTTAATACGACTCTTTAGTCGTTATTATATTTCATATAATCGTAGGTATATTAAAATTAGTTTGCAATTTGCAATATATATACATATACATACACACACGTATATACATATACATACACACACACATATATATATATATATATATATATATATATATATATATATATATATATATATATATATACATAGAATATATAGAATATATTATTATATAATTTCATACAGAATATATATTTTATTCATTATAACCTATAATGAATAAATAGATGCTTTAAATAGATGCTTTAAACAAGGATTGCTATTTTAATTACATAATTTTAAAATTTTATAAATTTATTATACTTTTATTATACGACATACATTACTACATGTTAACAAATTATATTTTCTATTTTTCTATAATCAAGTGACAATAACCAATCTCGAACTTTAACTTTACATTCATGTCTGGAAAGAGGATAAAAATTTAGATTTCTATTTAATTTATTATAAAGCACTGAGGATCGATAAGAACTTTGTCCCCTAGAAAAAGCAGTTTGACATCTGCCAATAATCATTACATCCGGTATTCTGCGTTTATTACGACAGATCTCAGGGTTATAAGGAGTTAGAGCATGTTTCATTAAGATCAGTTGTTGGATATACAATTGCCTAACAGTCAACAGTTTGCATTCTTGGTAAAGCAGATTTGTAGGATACCTGAACGGTTTAAAAGTCATAGTTTTCAGGAGACATCTTTGAGCTCTTTCTAATTTTATCATAAATGTTTTGCATGCTCCACCCCAGGCAACTATACAATAACCTATAATTGATTGTGCTAAGGCGTAGTATACAGTTCTTAATAAATCAAAGTCAGCGATGTGCCTTAGCCTTTTAAATGTCCAAATAAGAATCCTAGTGCGCGATGAAATAAAGTCTATGTGTGGGAGCCAGCTTAGTTTCTCGTCTATAATTACTCCGAGATATTTAATTGATTTGGATTTCGTCATTTTAGGGCAATGGCATGTATCTGTTGACTGTAAACCACAAGAGTGTACTGTTAGTTGTATATCGTTAACAGTTTGGGTGTTGGTTATATGGAACTGCATATAGGTGGACTTAGATATATTAAGAGTCAGTAGATTCTCCTCAAGCCAATTTGCCACAGATTGAAGACCCCTCATCGCAAACTCCTGGACCTCAGGCCAAGTCTCTCCGTAGAAAATTAAGGCTGTATCATCAGCATAAGTAAATAGCTTGCCTTGAGTTAGTGTCATTGAGCACAGGTCGTTGATGTAAATTAAGAAGAGACTTGGTCCCAGGATACTGCCCTGAGGGACTCCAAATGTGACACAGGCGTCTGAGCTAATAATTTTTTTTATTTTTACTCTCTGCACACGGTCATATAAAAAATCCTTAAAAATGGAAAGGGCAGAATCTCTTATTCCAATTTTTTCTAGTTTGTTTACAAGAATGGGTATCGAAACGGTGTCAAAAGCTTTGGCTAAATCTAAGAAAATCCCTACACACTTCTGTTTATGGTCCAGTTTATTTGTTACAAATTCGGTCAAGTTACGAACAGCATCTTCTGTACTAACACCCGCTCTGAATCCGAACTGCATATTAGATAAGATATTATATTTGTTTAGAAATTTAACCAAACGATTATTAAGCATCCTTTCTAAGATTTTTGAAAGTGCAGGTAGCACAGAGATCGGCCGGTAATTTTCAACAACGTCCCGAGCCCCATTCTTGTAAACAGGAGTAATGAGAGATCTTTTAAAAACTTTTGGAAAGCATCCTTGTTCAAAACAGATTTTAAAAAGGGTTGTGAGTGGCAGAAGTATTTTATCCTTGGTCATTTTAAGGAAGCAGGCAGGAATGGAATCCCAACCAATAGCACAATCATTTCTAAGACCCATCAATATTGTTACAACTTCTAACTCGTCAGGAGAATCGAGCACAAATGAATTAAGCGACCAGGGCATAGTATTAACATTAGAGGGTTTAGCACCGTTTGCTAGAATTTTATCAGCTAATTTTCTACCCAAAGTTGAAAAATAGTAGTTAGCTCTCTCCACTGAATCTGTAGGATTTTTAATGATCAAATTTTCAGCGTAGTTATTTTTAGTATCACATCCGGAGATGGCTTTGATTGCAGACCAAGTTTCTTTACTGTTCTTTGCATTTGCCAAAAGACTTTTTTCATATTGGCGCTTGAGCTTACTTAACAAGGAATTGCAGTAATTCCTATAACGCTTATAAGAAATTTGAAGTATTTCATTGTCAGGGTTCTTTTTCAATTTTTGGTGAAGTTTATCGCGGTGACGGATACACCTTATCAGTCCAGGTGTCATCCAGGCCTTAAGTGCTCGTTTCACTCTAGGAATCTTAATTTTAACAGTATTATTCTTTATAGCAGAGGTTATTAAATCAACAAATTTTTCGGCAGCCGTGTCTGCATTTAAAGTTGAAGATATAAAAGAAAAATCAGCAGACTCTATAGATTTGATGGCATCATCATAATTTATTTTATCAATAAAAATATTATTAGGCTTGCGTTTGGGGTTCAAAGAAACATTTGTTAAGATTAAGGAATGATCAGTGATTACACTATCGAGTACCATTATTTGAGTATTTAATACTGTTTTCACCATAACATGGTCTAAACAATTATTGATACGGGTGGGATAGGTATGACCTGGTAAAAGACCTAATCCAGCAGTTAAATTTAAATAAGGTTCACTGTCTTTGTCTTTGTTGCCTTGAACAATATTTATATTGATATCACCCATAGTAAATATGTTACTAGATTTTAAGGGACGAATAATTTTTTCTACAGAATCTAAAAAGTTGTCAATATAATAATAGGAGGGTGATCTATATACCGCTAATATTACTATATCTCGATTTATTTTAATTAAAAGATAGTTACCACCATTTGAATCAGGTTCTGTTATTATACAATCAATTGAGTGTTTAGAATAAACTGTTATACCATCATTTTGGATTGAACATTTTTTTGAGAAATGACATTTGTATCCTGGAAGCGGAGGAACAGGCTTATTAACATCAAGGCGACATTCTGTTAGTATTATTATATCCGATTCAAATGAAAGTTGTGATATATATGCCATAAAGCCATCCAGGTTTTTATAGACGCTACGTATATTTTGTGCAATGATATTTAAAGAATTACAGGATTTCCTGACAATATCATTGCATTTTAAAACATCACACACAAAAGATGAAGGCACTCTAATATTATCCATATCTGATAGAATTTGATTCTGTAATTCAGGCATTTTTAAAGAGGAAAAATTCATTGTCACATCTATAGTTCCGATTCAAATAATAGCTATTGAAAGCCATCCCACAAATTGTTCGAGAAAAACCATGTATTGTAAAAATATTCAGTACGGTTACAATAGTAATGTGAATGTATGTCGTACCGTTTAGTAAAACATATACAATGTTATATAAATAATTAAAGAAATAATAAATAAATATTTGATAATAAACAAAATCAATGTAAGTAGTAACCAAAATTCTACCGGAGATCTCATACAGTCATTTTTGGCCTCGCAGCTTAGCTAAATCTGACTCAGAGTCCACTCTGATATGTGGTTTGCCCTCATCTTGACGTAGATATGTACGTCCGTATGAAGTCCAGCAGAACTTATATCCGTTATCCTGCGCAAAATTTCTTGCTAAGTAGTTAAGGCGCCTAGCTTTCTGCGTTAAATGTTCAGAAATAAATATCGGCTTCTGTGGCCCATCCAGTGCGAGAAGGGTTGTGTTTAATTTATTTGCGCTGTTTTTTGTATTAAATTTGCGCGCTTTTTTCAAGAAATTTTCTTTTATTATGGTAGTTGTAAGGTCGACGATAATATTTCCGTTACCAGTTTTGTTTTTAATGCGGAACACGTCATTTATTTCTGGCTGTTGAAGAGGTACTTCTAGGGCCTTAGCAGTTTTTGAAACAATGTCACACAGACTTTCTTTGGATTCACTGGGTCCCATAGGGATGTTTCTAAGCTCAAGCTTTGATGCCACAATAGTTGACTCCAGATAGCATATTTTTCCTTCAAGTTCAACGATGTAGAGTCGATCTTCCTGTCTTTGCTTTTCGAGGGAATCAAATTTGATTTTCATATCATCGTATTGCTTAGATATCATCTCGATTGATTCTTTAATATCTTTATATTGGGATAGTATTTCATTCACAGAGGATTGTACCGAAGTCAATGTACTCTGATGTTTTATAATGTTTGACTTAACTATAATTTCTCTAATTTCCCTGATTTCTTCCATAAATAGTTCCATACTAGAAGAACCAATAACATCTTTTTTCCTTAGGGTGATATTATCACGCTCTGAAGAAGGCTTTTCAGTAGATAGGCTGGGGCAAATATTTATAGGTGTACAGCTCACATTCTTATTCTTGTTTTTTTCCGCTGGCGGTGAGGCGGGAGGCGGTGTTCGCTTGAGTGGCATGCTTAGTTTCAAATCAAACTCAAAGTACCAGGCTCCCAAAAGTTTACTGGAGTTTACAGAAGCAGTCTCGCTGCAGGGGTTAGCTAAAATTGTCGGTGATCGACGATTTCTTACAAAAACACTTTCCGTCCAACTATCATAGACCCTTGAATGTACGTAAACAAACGGAATTGTGTGCGTAACTCGTATAATGTATAATTAATAGCACAGTAGTGTGACTTACGCGCAGTAGATGACAGAGAGAGGTGTCGTGTCGAATAGACATCTCGTTTTCTCTTAGAAACGATAGCACACACAGTTATTCACTCACAACCACTACAACAGATAATGCGAAGGCGCAGTAGTATGTCACCTGATTACTTGCAGCTTAACTCCTGGCAGTTTATGCACTTCTATTTTTAGTATCGAATTAAATTAATACTATTTTAAAATTAAAAATTAAAGTATCGTGGAAAAATTAAAAAGACGTCCAAACTAGGCGCGGTCCGGGGGGAGAAGGAATTGTGATTCAGAGCCGTAAGCAACACGAGTAATTTTTAACGTTCACTGAAAAAGACTTTAGAGCCTTTATTTTAATTAGGGTAAATTTTTCAATCCTCAGATTTAAATTTACTCGTAGAATAAAATACAACATGAGCAAATTAAAAATTACAGTTGTATGAATCCATCATGCATCCATTCACTACAGCCTATAAAAGTTCACTGCTAAACATAGGCCTTCCCCAAAGATTTCCTCTTCGGAGAACTTCACCATAGTTGCCAAAATTGGCAGACAAATTAGTAAACGTAGCTTTCACACTTCTGTTTCCTACTGAATTTCAGTTTTTCATTGGCAGGATAAAATAGTTCAATTAATTCACTTTTACATTCTTTCAGGTTATAATTTATTCAACCGAGAACTTTTATTTGACGATTAAAAAATCAGCCCTAATAATGAAAAAATTATATGGATGTTTTCAGAAAACAGATTATAGTTTCAGAAAAACATTTAATTTTTTCTACGTATAGACAGGAATACTAAGGATATGAATTTGGCATTATTTATAAAATATTTTTTTATTAGTAAAATAAATAACAAAAGGTTTCTTAGCCCGTCTAATAAAAACTGCGAGTGTATAGTGTGCAAGCACGAGCTGAATTATGGTAATGTGGACATCATGACCTGAAAGCAAATAGACTTTGCCATTATTTACCTTCTATATTATTTCTATATACTACTATATACGCATGATGTATGTGTTTATGTATATATATATATATATATATATATATATATATATATATATATATATATATATATATACGTGGTAAAAAGACCGTTAAAAAACGTCCCGAGGTCCATAGAGTTCACTTCTACTATTTCTAAAAATATCTCTCTGTAAGTGTCTGTGTTTGCTCATAATGGTTGCGCATAACAGTTAGTGAATTCACTAATTAAAAAAGTAAGTAAATAAAAAAGTTTTTTTAATTAGAAATAGAACATTCATGGGAAGTCGATGGTGTAGCCTGACCGAATCGAACCGACGCCCATATTTATTCAAGATGTTAACGGCTTTTTGGTATAATTTTCCACTAGCAAGCAAATTTTTATAGAACAAAGGTGACAAACAGCGGCCACGATGACTAGCCATCGCCGCAGGACAGGATTATAGTGCCCAAGTGTATGCGCAAGCACAGGTGCACTCTCTATTCCCTCACTTTCATAATCCGATGAGATGGTAAGCCGACATGACTGGAGAGAGATCAGGCGCAGGACCAACGGCTTTACGTGCTTTCTGAGGCACGGGGATGGGACACCGCCAACTTACTAACTCCGGGCAGATACTGAGAATTTCTTGATGGAAAAACTCAATAACTGATAGTTTTTGCCCGACCCGGGATTCGAACCCGGGACCTCGTGATCAGCAGTCACACTATTACAACTACTATACCAACGAGGCAGTCAGTGACAGAAATAGGTACTAGGCTCAACCTACGCAGATGGCCTCCTGTGCCGAAATTGAGTCATACCATCTATGAAAGTGTATAGGGCTTATTAAGAGTTATGTCTTAATTAATATTACGCTTTATACGTCATCAATATTATTACAGCCCTTCACAAGTCCACTGCTGAACATAGGCCTCCCCCAAGGAATGACACAAAGCACGGTTCTGAGACTTACTTTAGCTTACTAATCCGTTGGTCTGGTTCTACTGCGGATATCCTCATTTCTAAGTTTATCACAGCAAAGAATCCCCGAGCATAACTCTCTCCATAGTTCGCTAAGTGACTTTAAGCGTTCTCATACGGCCAGCAGCATTGTACGTATTACATACATAAACTTTGGAAAACTCTCTCCAATGATATGAAAAATGCCACAAATAAAAAACTCTTCGAAGTTCTTATACGACAACATTACCTGAGGGCAACTACTAATTGACATTATTTTCCTTTATTCTTTTCTTTTTCCTTTTACTTCAAATATTTATGAAATAAACAATATACCATATACATATTTTTGAAACATTATATATATATGAATATATATATATATATATATATATATATATATATATATATATATATATATATATATATATATATATATATATATATATATATATATATATATATATATATATATATATATATACAGTGTGTCCGGGGAAGTAGTAATCAAACTTTAAGTGCGTGATCTATGAACAATTTTATCGATAAAAATACCTTAAGTCAGGGGTTCGAGCCCACTGTTGCTTAGTTACAAGAATTTAAAAAAAATTCTCATTTTTAGCTTTACCTTCAAAAATAGGCGACAGTGCGGGCATATTGACACTGATGACGAGCAATTTGGTGTCATTCGAAAGCTAAGAAGTTAAACTTTCAGTAAAAATATGAAACACACGTGGTTGTCATACATTTTGAGAGAGTTAGGATTGATTAAATTAAAAAACTTATGATATTTTTTAATGTTTTTTTTTCAGTTATTTTAAAATATCAAAAAAACTAGAACATTAAGATATCATATAGATTTTTTGTATTGTATGGCTAGTATTTGAGCTGTTCTAAAAAATGATGTTGAAACTACTACTCTAGGCCATTTATTTCCGAAGTTATTGTTAAACAAATGGGACCCCTCCGCAGCGCGCTCGTATCCTCCTCGCGGCATGGCGAAAACCAAACAAAACAGGGAACAATGAAAAAAGATAACGAGACGCGTAAAATCGATGTAACTGTGTGAAACAGACTAAACTTAAGACTCAAGATTCTGTCCGGAACAGTACGATGTATCATCGTTTTTTCCTTCATACGACGAAAGCATATTATTATTGGTCTCTTTAACGTAAAAATTCTATACCCGAATCCGACTACCTGGCTAGCGCGCTTATAGAGCGCGCTGCGGAAGGGCCCATTTGTTTAGCAATAACTTCGGAAATAAATGGCCTAGACTAATAGTTTTGACATCATTTTTTAGAACAGCTCAATTACTAGCCATACAATACAAAAAAAAGATATCTTAATGTTCTAGTTTTTTTGATATTTTAAAATAACTGAAAAAAACATTAAAAATATCATAAGTTTTTTAATTTAATCAATCCTAACTCTCTCAAAATGTATGACAACCACGTGTGTTTCATATTTTTACTGAAAGTTTAACTTCCTAGCTTTCGAATGACATCAAATTGCTCGTCATCAGTGTCAATATGCCCGCACTGTCGCCTATTTTTGAAGTTAAAGCTAAAAATGAGATTTTTTTTTAAATTCTTGTAACTAAGCAACAGTGGGCTCGAACCCCTGACTTAAGGTATTTTTATCGATAAAATTGTCCATAGATGAAAGTTTGATTACTACTTCCCCGGACACACTGTATACACATGCGTATGTATTTACTTTGTGCATATGTTCTAATATATGTACACTTTATGTATTATGTTCGCACCTGGCAACAATTGTCCTTTGCACCCAAGGTTGACTGGCAGAGAATGCCACATGGCATTAGGTCCGCCCTATGTACCCTTTAGATTAAAGTGTTACATGTAAATTTTAAATAAATAAATAAAAATAAAATAAACTCTCACGTCCGTTACCTAGAGAGGTAGACAGAGACTACGGACTTCCATTTGGTACGATCCTGACACACATGTCTCCCCTACTTTAGTACTTTCATTTAGTAATTAGTTTAGTACTTCTAATCTGCCTTGTTTTCGCCACTTTAGTCAATAAAATTTCATCTAGGACGTGCCTTAATGAGTCTACCGCTCACATCTGCAATATTAATTTGCTTTGTCACTCTTTGCTCCCTCATTATTTTTACATAACCAAACTACTGAAGGATTTGTTTCCTAATCCTGGTCACAACATCACCTTGCAAACAACACATTCTCACCCTGTTATTCAGATTCAGCCCCAGCATACTTTTTATACATATTTTATATACGCTAAGTATATATAGTATTCTATTGATACTTAGTGTGTATACGGTTATTTCTGTAATTTTCTATGTTCTCTGCCTTTGTACTGTTACCTATCACTACCCTTAGGTTGACTGGCAGATAATGCTTTTAGCATTAAGTCCGCCTTTTGAACCTGCACTGCCGAAAAATACGTCCCACAGCTGGGCACACGTCTTCTGTCATTCCTGAGAGGGCTGCAGGGCAACGAAATGACTCCAATTCATGTTGGCGAATTGCATATATCTTCGAAATAGATTTTTTTAATTTCTCAAATTTGCGGATTCAGTCACGATGTTTTTCTTAACAGCCGATTATTATCGAATTTAAGATCATCTATCTAACTAGAATAGCTACTTAAGAATCACTAAGCTTGGTAATAATTTCTGCGGTGACAGTTTATCCGAATATCAAGAAAGAGTAGACTAGAGTAGTAAAGAGTAGACTTTTGACATGTTTTGATTGATTGTGAGTGTCAATTCCAAATACCATTAATGTATTACGATTAAAGCCAAGATGAATAAGGGATAGTATGTCCATTTATATTATTTATAATATTACCAACACACGGTAAGAAGTATGTTTTAAAGTTGGTTTTATTACAAAAACCAAAATATAATGGAACTCTATTTATTACTGTAACTCATAATTTCTAAAGTATTCTATTAATAGTGGTACAGAAAGAGAAACTTTTTATTCAAAATAGATTAGGTACTTATTGAAAAGCACTTTTTTTAATTTATCACTGGTACGGAAAAACCACCGTCTTGGGGAGAACCGGCAAGAAACTCAAGGGAATTTTTTTAAATAATACCTTACAATCATGTATGTTACAATAAATAACACGTAGCAAATTAGAAATAGCTTGGTAGCGGTCACCTTACCCAGGGGTATTATCATCCATATATTCCTTATAATATATATACAAACTTAGTTTAATAAAGTTTTTGAACTTTGGTGATTGATTGAGATGGACAGACAGGAGCAGTGTCAAGACTTTGTTTTAATATGTTTTGGTTGACTAAGTATCTCTAAACATCTCATATATCATAATAAAATAATTAGGTAAACCATGCTTATCTACGTAACCTTCTCAGAAATGAGAGGAGGCCTGTGCCCAGCTGTGGGATGTATACAGGCTGTAATTTTAAAGAATATTTGAAAATGTTGTGATTATAATAATATATTTTTTTATTATAGAACCAATTACAAGTAAAACACATTTCTAATTTATTAACTTTTTATTCAATTATTTCATATTGCCTGTTTTAAATTACATAAATATTAAATTTTACAATAGTGTGTCGTCTTTTCTATAGGATTATAGAGTTGTGTCAATAAGACCCGTCACCTGCACGGCTAGATGCAGTGTCGGCTGGTATTACCGAGATCCTTGGCTTGAATCCATCTTCATTAGCCTCGTACTCTACCACCTGGAAAGAACAGAATACATGCCATGAAAATGTGTTAATTTTACGTTTTCATCATTTCACTTTCTTGTTTTTCTGCCGTTCCGGGTGGAATCTTGCAATTCAAATTTCGAACACTTCCCGATGGGCTAGGGACTTGAAATTTTGATCATAGCTCAGGATCAGAAATTGTAGGTGAAAAACGTGATATATTAATTCCTTAGGACAAAGTTTAAAAAATATATACTTGTTTGTACACTTTCGTTTATTAACAAATTATAGCAACTAGCTACTGTAGTCTAAGGATAAAAAGTAAGAGATCAAAAACAGAAACAAACTTTTTTATTCAATATAGATTATAAATAATACTTATTGAAAGTCACTTTTTTTAATTTACCACTGATTCGGAAAAAAAACCTCTATCCTGGGAAGAACCAGCAAGAAACCTAGCGGGATTTTGTTTTAAATAACAGCTTACTAGTGCAATCATGTATGTTACAATTAGCACACAAATTAGAATCAGCTTGGTAGCGATCATCCTACCCAGGGGTTAATATCATCCACATCTGAAGTGTATAAGAGATGTAGAGAAATGTAGAAGAAACCCAGTATAATAACAGGTCATGAAGTATTCCATCTTAGTCCTCATTGAGGCCAATTCTTTATTTATGTTGGTTGCAGGTGGAAAACTGATTTCTACAACGTTCCATCAGGTGGACTGTAAATTTGTATTTCAATACAATTTTTTATAGAAGAATGGTGACAAACAAGCACACGTTCCAGCTGATCCGATGATGAATCATAATGCAGATGTATTGTCACTCCTAAGGACCAAGATAGAATGTCTTGTTCCCAGTAAAGAAAGAATTAACATTCACAACCTCTTACAATGCTGACTGTCTTACTATAAAGTTAAAGTTACAGCCTACATACGTCCTACGTAGTGGGACGTATATAGGCTGTAAGAGAAATGAGAGAACTCTACACGTCTTCGAAATATTTTTTTAGTTCCTTAGACATGCAGGTTTCCTCACGATGTTTTCCTTCACCGTGGAGCACGTGGTAAATCAACGCTTAAAATTGCTCGCGTACCGTGAAAACTTATATATTGTCTTTCAGTGTGTCTTGCTACACTAGAATACAATAGTATTCGCATTTGTGTTTGCAGAAATAGATAGGTGGAATTTACTCGGGTTCCAAAGCAGTAGACCTGATGAAGATCATTTCAACGTACCTGTTTGGTTCCATCAAGAAGTACGACAAAGTGCGTCCCTTCTGCTTTATCGTCCTGCCGGTTTTCCGCGTGGCCAAAGTCACTTCCGCTCTCGTAGTCGCTCACTTTGTAGCAGAACTTGTAGTTCGCTGCTTCCTGTGTGTTTTGATTAGTAAGTTTGAGTAATAGAACGCGTAGTAGCGTGTAAGAATATCCAGTACCCCATATCGGTTACCAACCTACCCACCAAGCGTGGCAACTATGGCAAATATCCCCCTTATCAGGTAACCTATGGAGTGACCCCCCCCCCCCCCCCGGTATGTTCAGCAGTGGTCTTCGATAGTCTTTATTGAATGAATAATTAATGGCATTGATACATTTAGTAGTATTTATCAATTCCCTTAAGTTGCGTGTTTGTGCAAAATGCAGCGCTATTCGTTATTTGTGACGTTTTTAGGAGCCATCTACTTCTTATTAAAATGATATATCAACTAATAAGAAAACCTATTACATTTCTACACAATCTTGATTCCGTAATAGCCAATTCCAGTTTTTTTTTAAAGGAGTAAATACTTGAATCTTCCTACAACTAAACCATAGAAATGCAAATTAATTATGAATAATAAAAAAATATTATATAAAAATTATTGATGACATACATCTCCTCATAAAGTAATCATTACGTCTCATAAGCGTAGCGTTGAGGTTATATGCTCTACTCTCACCTAATGGTGTTAAGTAAAGTCTCTTAATACGTACTCGTAAGTAACATCATGTATTTTATTAACTGCTTCAAATATCATAAATCTGAACAAGGTTACAGATATTCATAATAATAACAATGTACATTTTTAATTGACTCACAAATAACAAGGTATAACAATAATTATTATTACTCACAATTTATCTTCCGTGTACGTAATCTCTATTCAGCAGTTTTATTAAGACTGCCGCTCATGGGCGTGCAACTTAGAACATTATTTTGAGAACAAAATGATATTTTTTTGTGCTGCCATCTACATTCCAAAGCACTAGACTAAATTAGACGCACCACGCCACTACGCAGTTAATGGCGGTCACTGATAGTTGAGGTTAATTTGATATTAATATTAATTTCAAATTATTCTGATTTCTCGTTTGTTTATATGCTTTCTTGTATTAAAATAAATATTTGCGACCCAGTGTTTTTTATGTGTGCAAAAATGTGAAGAAGAAGAAAAATGGCAATGTGTTTTTAAATGTGACCAAGTCAGGACTTTTTCAGCTAATATCTAAGAAATTGAAGGTTCAAGGCAACTCCACGGATTGCCTCATAGGTACTATTTGCCATAGCTGCCACGCTTGGCAGACGGGTTATTGTCCATCTCCTGTTTCAGTTTCCCTCTCTCGCCTCGGAATTAATGATTATATTTTATTATTCCAGATGTTTTACACTATTTTCCGAAACCAGAATACCTCACTAGAAAGGTTTCAGCAGTTGAAAAGTATAGCTGGAACATCTAAAATATAAAACCGATCGTGAATTTTACTATAACTACCGCATTTGCGATCGGCACTTTGAGGACCGTTTTCTATATCCTCGAAATAAAAGACCTTGGTAAGTCTATTAAAAACTTTCTCATTGTCATGTTAATTAGCAATTGTTTTAGCCGTGCAGACTAATGAAACTCACTTTCATGATTGTAATATTAGTAAAGGTGGGCAAGCAAACTTTATGTTTTTACTTATTATAGGTATGTCAGTGTATAGCTTGACTGCGACAACTACTACAACCCCACCTGATGGTCAGTGGTTATAAAGCCATAGATAGTAAAGCACTGTCTTATCAATAACTAAAGGATAGGATTGGATAGGATAGGGGTAGGAATAAATTCCGTTAAAGAAAATGTCATTGAAGAACTTGAAAATATATATCACGATTGGCACAAAATCTACACAGACGGATCAAAGAGTGTTAAAGTTGCAAGGGGCAGCTTTTTTCGACCCATATCAAGCAGTTTCTAAATCTTATAAAGTTACTAATGACATTTGTATTATGACCCTTGAACTCATTAACCCTCAGGATAAATCAGGGCAATTGTAGTAGATTACCTAATCGGTATAGTTTTCGATTATTACTTATGACATAACTTTAAACAATTTTTAATAGAAAAAAGCATATATCATAATAAAAATACATGTGGAGTGTAACTAAATCTTTTTGCAAATTTTAAGTATTTGACTGCTTTATGCACACATATCGGCATTTTTAAGGAGCACCATTTTTTATTTTTAGGTTTTAATGATTATAATGAAAATACATTAATTTATTCCTTAATACTGTAATAACACTTGACTGCCTCGTTGGTCTAGTGTCATAAATGCAATTTGATCATGAGATCCCGGGTTTGAATCCCAGTTCGGTCCAAAATCTGTTTTTGGGTATTTTTTTCAAGAAATTCTCAGCAGTTTTAAATTTTTAAGTTAGAGTTAAGAAATTGGAAATAATAATAATGACCAGTGCTTGCGCATACACTTTGGGCACTGTAAAATTTGGTCTGGAGGACATTATTATTATTATCATTATATATGTGGTATGTAGCAGTGAATAAAGCAAGCCCAATAAAGAAAGTTTTGTGATACTCATATACTTTCACCACTATTACAGGCTTACATGCTGAAGGATTAGAAATGGAGCCCACACCACATATACTGAATGTACTTCACAAGATTCTGCCAAGTTCACATGATAATCCTATAAGAGGTATTTAATTTATTTTTTAAAGGAGAGGGGGGGGGACGATCATGCAGCTCACCTGATGGTAAGTAACTATCACCGCCCATGAAGAACCACAACACCCGGGGGCATTTACAAAAGAGTAGGTTCTTTTCTTGAAAGATCAAGTTGTATCTGTCCAGTAAATTCTCTGGTGGTCATACATTAATAATTAGTAATTACTGTAACTATATTCTATTACTATACTAGTAAGTTTTCCGTGTGATAAGTTAAAGATTACTATAATAGTAACAACTACGACTAATAATGGTTCAAATGTAGAAAGCGGTTACAACTCTTGTATTTATAACTTCGAAAGGAGGATGGCCAAATTTCTATAGGAGCTGGACTTTTTTTTCATGTCCCAAAACAAACTATAGTTAGATTGGTTTGTTTTTATGTTGTAAACACAATCACGTTTAAAAATAATATCTAAATAGCCACGATTTTTTATAATAACGTCAACAATATTTTTAAGGCTAAATCAACAAATACCTCTTACTTTTTTATTTATTGACCATTTTGTTAAAATATAACATTGGTTTGTCAAAATTACAATCAATGCAAATGATATTACATTACATTAGATTATTAAAATTACAAATTAAAATTCATCTACATTTACATGTCGAGCAAGTCAAAAAATGAACATTTCGTATATTCTTCTATATTGTAGAAAGCATGATTCAAAAAGTATGTTTTTGTCAATTGTCGAAACGCGTTTAATGGAAGTCTTTATTTCTAAAGGCAATTTATTGCACATTTTAATTAATAACGAAAAACCTTGCTTGGCCGCTTTATCCGACTGCGATGTAGCCTAAAAGTGTAAGCGATAAGTGAGGGGGGTAATTAGCGTTATTAATCAGTGTTTAGCAGTGGTTTAAAAAAAATGATGACAATTTACATTATTATATATTGTTATTTACCCATATATGGATACATTATCATGACATAATCACGTCCTTAAGTGGCAATTGCACCTCATGACAACGTCCTCGGTTCACGTAAGTGTTTGTGTGACACCGGCACTTCTGCTCAACATGTTGAATGTTAAATTAAATTAAATTAAAGTGGATGTTTCTCAAATTAATTGAATACTGGTATTTTCAATAATCCTATAAATAACGTAACCTGATGATTACTTGTTAATTTTAAATTATTGATATTAAAATTATGGTTGATTAATTATTTAACTAATTAATTAATTACTCAGTTCAGACTGCTGATCATGAGATCCTGGGTTCGAATCCCGAGTCAGACCAAAAAATTAATTATTGAGTTTTCCGTCGAGAAATTCTCAGTAATTGCCCGGAGCCAGGAAGTTGGCGGTGCCTCACCCCATGCCTCGGAAAGCACGTAAAGCCGTTGGTTCTGCGCCTGATCTCTCTCCGGTCTTGTCAGTTTACCATCCCATCGGATTATGAAAGTGAGGGAATAGAGAGTGCACCTGTGCTTGCGCATACACTTGGGCACTATAATCCTGTCCTGCGCCGATGGCTAGCCTCCGTTGAGGCAGGCTGCCGTGGCCGAAATTCGGTCTGGAGGACATTATTACTCAGTTATTTATATAAGGAAAACATACAGCTTTTTAGTAAAATACATGATGTGTGTACAATTAAATGTGAGTTTTAAATTAGCGAAAACAATTTCCACAGACATTCAGTTGCACTTAAGCAGTTATGCACAGCTTAAGTACAAAAATACATGAAACTGTCTAAGTTAATTAAACTATTTAATTAGACTTAAATATCAAATACATCACTGTAATGTTCCTGTAAAACTAACCCAATTTTTCGGAAAAGGTATATGAACTCATTATATCTTATATTCTATTATACCTTATTACGTGCCAAGCTTCAAAATGTTACGGTTGTAGCACGAATGAGTCAGCTCGAATGGGGAAGGATTACGCTCTCACAGACTAACAGCGCAAAATACCAGCTTAATGATGCTCTGTTTCTTACAGTGAGCGTAGAGAATCAGACCCTTTTTACTGGAAACAAGGAATTTCATGGGGTAGGGGTGACAAGCAGTGTCTGCATTTTGATTCTATATATATTATATTATTAGTTTAGGTGTCTATGAGCTTCATCATGCACTTGCCGATTGCACTTTGCTATTGGAATGTGTGCTCCTTTGTCACCCTTATTCTATAAAAATACATATTCTTAGAATAGAAAATATATTTGCTTAAAAACATGGTACATAAGATGGTCAATGACGTGGAACTGATTAATAATGATTGATATTAATCCAGTACATAATAAATCAGCATAGTAGTTGATTTGATGTCTACATACTAATTGAATTGAATTAAAATTAACAACTATTCATAAAAACGTGAATAATTATAGTCTTTGAATACCAAATCCTTTCACACATGAAATGAATCGTCATTAGATGCGTTCTGAAACTATTATTTGAAATAATTTTGAACAGTTACAACAATAGAAATAAATTAATAACTTTTTTTGTGGCTACTTAGAGAGTTATACCTTAACAATAAGGTATTTTACATAAATATTTCATATTGGGACGCTGTAATTTCGTTGTCTGGTACGATTTGGCCATCCTCCTTTTGTTATCACTGAGCCGCAAGCCATGCAGTGGAAATGCTACATTTTTGCACTGTGTGCACTGCAGCACTGCGCCAGCTCCAAAAGCATTCTAATAGCATATTGCATAATATATATTATATCATTTATTTATTATTTTATCATAAGGCACAAGATGTAATTCAAAATCATTCATTAAAAAAGGAGAATCCAATACAATTTGATCTATGCCGTCATTGTTTCATTTGATCTCTATATGCATACCTGATTGTCGTACTTTTTTCAGGTACATTGATTACAAGAAAGGTGTACAGATGTGAAAATAAAAAAATAATTAACAAAATCATGATTTTAAAAAGCAAAATTAAAAAACAAAAATGTCAAATAAAAGCAGCAATGAAAATGGCAAAGACAAAAATTGTTTCCATATCTTTTTTAACTTCCTTAAATCTCATTGTAATAGGTAAAACTTTGTTTCACAGCATATATGTTCTGAATAATGTTTTAGACACTTTTTATAAAATCTTTGATTAAAGGAATTAAACAAAATCAAACAAAAGTGACTGACTTCAGTCAGTCAGTCATATCTGCAGTATCTTTGCTCTCTTGGGGTTAGTAATATGTTTCAGTTGTAAAAAATTATTTGCGCAAAGTCTAATATTACCTAATACACGTTGGTGAAATTTCGTACTTTACTCTTAATTTTAGGTATTTTATCAGGTTACACTGAGGTATCTGTCAGCTTACTTATCCATCATCCAGTAGTTCATTTTCTCCCGCATCAATATCTAAGAGTAGTAATTAATTTTAAATGCTCCCATTTAGCAGTCTACTATGTCATGCGTATAAATCTTAATTATTTTGAAATAAAATTTCCCCTTTCGATAAGTGTAGGATCAAACAAAGAGAATTATTTCTAATTTTAAATTTCAAAAGCATTCTTGCTGTTTTTTGTCCTATTAACTTAATTATTGCTTACTTTGGTATTAATTGTAAATTAATCATAGAGGGATTTAGAAAGGGATGTACAGATCAAGTCTTTTCCATGCGCATGATCGCGGAGAAGTTTCTGGCCAAAAACCAGAAGATATTTTGTGCGTTCATGGACTTGGAAAAGGCCTATGACAGAGTGGATAGGGATTTGCTATGGCAAACACTGAACTCATTTGGGTTGAGCGCTGGCTTGATACGGGCATTGGAGTCTCTTCATAGGGACTCTAGTGCTTGTGTTAGGATCAACGTGGTCTACTCGGACTGGTTTGATATCCATAAGGGTGTCAGGCAGGGCTGTGTGGCTTCCCCGTGGCTGTTCAATCTATTTATGGACAGTTGTTTGCAAAATTTGAAAGTTGAAGAATGCGGATTAAGAATGGGTGAGTTAACCGTCAAATGCCTTTTGTACGCCGATGATCAAGTTATTCTTGCGTCGTCGGCTGCCGAATTGCAAATGATGGTTACATTAATGAACGGATCATTAAAAGAAAGGGGTATGAAAGTGAACGCAAGTAAGACGAAGGTTATGGTTTTTGAAAGAAGAAAGTAAAACGATTTGTGAAATAAGAATAGAAGGTGAGTTGATCGAGCAAGTAGATGAGTTTGTATATTTGGGCTGCGTATTTAGCAGGGATGGGAGATATGATAAGGATATAGAACGACGAGTGAATGCGGGAAATAGAGTAAATGGGGCCTTGCACTCTATTGTGAAGAGTCAAAATGTGTCGAAAAAGGCACGTATGGCAATTCACAATGCTGTGTTGGTCCCTACTTTAACGTATGGTAGTGAAAGTTGGGTGTGGCAGAAGAAGCACGAGAGTAGAATAAACGCAGTAGAAATGCGGTCGTTAAGGAGTATGTTAGGGCTAAATCTGAATGACAGGGTAAGGAATTGTGTTATAAGAGAAGAGTGTGGTTTGCAAGATGATGTGGTGACCAGGATTAAGAAAGGAATGCTTCGGTGGTTTGGTCATGTGGAAAGAATGAATGAGGAAAGAGTGACAAAGAAAATTTATGGTGCGGAAATGAATGGCAGAGTCGGAAAGGGACGTACTAGGCGAAAATTTATCGACCAAATTGGCGATTTATTGAAAACGGCCCAAATTAGGAGTACCCTTAACCGACGAGCATGTATGCGTAGGTGGGTGGATGTGAAGGAGACAAAAGAGGTGTGTCAGGATCGTGCCAAATGGAAGTCTGTAGTCTCTGCCTACCCCTCTGGGTGACAGGCGTGAGTGTTTATGTATGTTATGTATATGTAAGCATAGACAACATTTAATTATGTTTGTTATAAATCTTTTATTATATATATTTTTTTAATTACTGCCATCGTAGCATTTTTGCAAAAATCTATAACAAATTGATAGCTTAATATGAGCTTTATCTCCTTTATCATCAAACCAAAACATGTTTATGGTTATATTTTCACTCTTAACATCCTCAGTCTTCGGAACCTATGACAGTTGTATTGTAATGTAGTTTAGAACACTAGCATCTCATCAAATATTAAGAAACACAAGCAATCTGCCATGTTCAAGCTTTGTTCTTTCATTTGCCTAAATATAATTAAGTTTATACCTGGTTTAATTAGTATTTATTTAAGGACATTTTTAATGTCCGTCTTGAGGACAAAGTGAACAATTTCCTTAAAAATATATAATTTGTAAGGCTTTTTTCTTTTTATTGAAATTCCTAAACAATTTGTCTTCAAAGTTTTATCATCTTCCACGACATTCATGTTTTACTTGTACTAACTGCATATTCAGGAATTCGTGGGTGTAGAATAAAACTTTGGCTATTTTTGACTATCAAAATTCCCCAATTTATTAGATTGATTATAATTTCGCAAATAGTTTATAAAGTTGTATAATGTATGAGTATGTTATAATATATAAAATGCTCGTTTTGTAATAAAAAAATATAATGTTTACACATGTAAAACAATGGTAAAGTGGGCATAAGAAAGTCACTTTTGTAAATTATTTGTATTTTTTAAAATTGTGGTTATTACACATATTTAAAAAGATTTGTTATGTTACTAAAGTATGATAACATTATCAAGTTCTCATTTTAAAGATTAATAATGCTGCTCCAAAATGTATCTTTTTTATTAAATTAATTAATTTTAAATACTATTTCATAAAATTATGGAAGAGGAGCAAACCTTTGGAGAGGATTCAATTACCAATGTGCTCTTAAATGGGAAGGAGTTGAGTCTTGTGGATGATACCACTGTTTCCCTGTATTAATATTGGGGTCATGTGACTGATATTGAAGCCATATTTTGATTATAAAAGAGAGCCGCACGGTCAATTTTTATCTTAAATTTTAAGGAGCCTTTTAAAAAATTTAAAGAAATAAACACATTAACTTTGGCATAGCAATATATTTATGAAAATGTAATATAATATGTACGTACATAAAAACATAAATAGCTTTCATAAGAATAAAGAAAACACCAGGAACAAACATAAACTTGTAATACCAATAACTAGAATCCACTGAGTCAATAGTGCTGTTATGGGACAATGTATTATACGCTTTTACAACAAAATTTCAGAAAAAGTACAAAATTTGTCAATTAACAAGTTGAAATGTTTTATTAAAGGAAAAATGTACAAAACTGTTATAAATAGCTTTCATAAGAATAAAGATGTTCAAACTTTAAACACTAGCAACAAAAATAGGCTTGTAATACCAGTTACTAGAATCCACTGAGTCAATAGTGCTTTTATGGGGGCAATGTATTATAGGCTTTTACAATAAATTTGCAGAAAATGTACAAAATTTGTCAGTTAACAAGTTGAAATGTTTTATTAAAGGAAAAATGTACAAAAAGTGTTATAAATAGCTTTTATAAGAATAAAGAGGTTCAAACTTGTAATACCAGTTACTAGAATCCACTGAGTCAGTAGTGCTTTATGGGGCAATGTAATTATACGCTTTCACGACAAAATTTCAGAAAATGTTCAAAATTTGTCAATTAACAATTTGAAATGTTTTATTAAAGGAAAAATGTAAAAAAAGTGTTATTATAATATCAGAGAATACATAAAATAACTCCTGGGTATGAGGTGATCGCAATCATGCTTGTATATACTATTAAAATTTATTTAAAAAATGATATTGTAAAGTGAAATATGTTTAAAAAAAAGTCACGCTGGGTTTCTTGTTGGTTCTTCCCAGGACAGTGGTATCGGTGGTAAATAAAACACGATTTCCAATAAGTATTATGTAATAATCTATATTTAATTAAAAAAATGTTCTATTATATGTAATATAAGATATTTACTAACTAGTAGGGACATTGTATAAAAAAATCAATTGATATTGTGCAAATACTGTTAAATTTAACACATCTAATGTTATTCAATAACTAAGCAAAGAATTTTTAAACAATAAACGTTTTAAAAATAACCTGTTTTTTATTTTGTGGTTGTATATAAAATAAAAATATTAAAGTGCAAAAAAAGGGCGAGCCCAAAGCACCAATATTTTAACGCCATCTATTAGGCAAAACAAGAACTTTAACTAAAATTAAACTTGAGTCGCACATCTATCTCTAGTATATATACAGTAATCTATGCTGCCGCTCGTAGCTGCCGCTCTAACCGACGACATTTCTGTCTTTTATAGGCGTAATTTAACAGTGCTAAACTACAGATGGCGTTGCTTGTGCAGTTTCCGTTACAAGTTCTTATAAAATTGGATATTAAGCCGTAAGTTTTTACATTATAAAACATTATCTATATTTCTTATAATTATCTTAAACACTTTTACATTCTAGTTATAAATATAAGCAAAAATAAATAACTAAACATATTCTAATACGTTAATGTACCCGCAGACTTTATAGGATGAAAATAATTAATTACCCACCATGTTAGTTACAACAATATAAATACGCTAACAATGGAAATCCAGTAATTTACTGATCTAAAAATGTCTTCATTTTTAAACTACCACACTTTAAGAATAATAAAAATACACATATATTGAGAAAAATCACTCGTTTTCATGTTTCTATTATTTTTAAAAGTATTTTTTTGTATTTAGTGTAAAAAAAACTGATTGAAAAAAATTATCGAGGGTGCCCGGAAGTCTATATTAATCGTAGTCGTTAGAATTAATTTATCAAAGTAATTCTTTTTTTATTAGGTTTAGAATCTCAACACACAGGTTCCTTTAAAAAATCACTGAGTAATTTGTTCTCGTTTAATTATAATTAATGAAAATGTAAAAAAACAACTGGTACTTTTCTACAAAAAATATTCTCATGGATCTCTTCGTTCGTCTCAAATATAGAAAAAGAGGTATTTTTCTTTTATATAATCAAATGAAATTATAAGGCGTGTACTTTTGGATTTTCCAAACTTTTTTATTTTACGATTGCCATTAATGGATAGAAAATTTATTAATGAACATTTTGATCTGTTTAATTTTTCAAAACATAAGTATTCGATTTTATAAAGAAAATATTTTAAAAGGAGACTGACGAATTTGGGCCTAACGTTATACAAGTGAAATATTTATCAATATTTTTTACAGTTTTTTTGTACTTAATAATGAAATATTAAGCAGTTTTATCATGGCAAAAGAAATTAAATATTTTATAAAAATAATACTGACTTCCGTTATTTTCAGTTTTAAACAATGCTGCGGGATGAAATAGATTAGTTAATCATAGATAAGTAAGTTTAAGAAACTTTATATTTAAATAATGGTTTCCTCGTGACACTTCAACGTTTCAAGAGTCGTAAAAATAAATTGACTGGTCGGATTAATAAATCGATTATCAATGTTTTATACAGGCCCAAAAGCGGAAATGTCAACGTTTGTTCAAAACATGACCTTCATGGTTCAAAAACTCAAACGTAAGTATATCAAATCATTTGTTAGGTTTTTTTGGGTCTGAGCTTGCGGTGATAGTGAATATTTTCTGTTGTTTTTGTGTGATGTAATAATATTCAGATCTTTAACGACTCTGGTTACGTATAAAGGATACTGACGGTTTCTTTTCTGATTTTACAAGAATACATGTGCAAAATGATAACTTAAATGATTTTCCCCAGCTCACACATAGTGATTTATTAAAAATATCTTTAGGTATTTATCAAATTAAGTAGGCTAGGTCCCATTATGGAGAACACATACGACAAGATGGGAGATACGAAATAGAAGTGTGTCGAGAAACGGTCAGCAACCTACTAAGAGAACTGCCAATATGCAACCATTTTAGCTGGCAATTAAGAGGTCGAATAAAATCAAATTAAGTATGTCTCGATTTTATGCGACCTCTTATGCCTAAAAACATATTTTACCATTGATATAAATGTACGCAGTAATATAATAAGTCTATGTATTTCACATATATTTTAGTTGACAGTACTCTTAATGGTAGAGAGGCCATCAAATAGTATTATTTTAATTGCTTGGTAGGAAAAGAACTGTAGGTTGCTGTTGTTATGTAATGTCCATAATTAGTACTTAACCTGGGCAAGGCGTCAAGAGAATTGAATACCGCATGCACCGTTTTTGGACGATATTTTATTTGTTTATGATGAAGTGGATGATTAATAAATCATTCAAAGAAAAAGTGTTTTTAATTCATACTCCCTCTGCCTTTTTATAATTATTTCAAAGCTCTAGAATTTAGTTGGACGGCGGCGTCTGAATCCTCTGTGTGAATGTTCTACAATACATATAGTTATGGAAAAGTCTATTTTACAATAAAATCTAATAATTATTTTCTTAAAGTGTAATGTGAGAGCTTAGTGTAAGAATAACATTGCAAGCGTAACGTAATCAATAACATTGTTTTTATACAAACCGATAACATCCCATATTTTTTTTCTACCATGAAGCAGTCGTAAACATTTTTGTTTTTTGGAAATGGTATTGGTATATAAATAAAATAATGCAGTAATCGTTACTGTAACATCAGGCCCAGCTTCTATGAACTTTCGTCCGTCTCCTTTGGGCGAATTTCTTACGCGATATATTTTTTTTATAGGATAGGGTGACAAACGAGCACACAGTCCACCTGATGGTAAGTGGTTGCTGTGACCCATAGACATCTACATCTATCCTCGATTACGAATCAAAATGCAGATGCATTGTCACCCGTGAGGACTAAGATGGAATGCCTCGTTTCCATTAAAAAGGGTCTCCGGTTCTCTACACTCACCATACGAAATACAGCAGCATTAAGCTACTATTTCACGCTGGTATTCTGTGAGAGCGTGGTCCTTCCCCGGTCGAGCCGACCCATTCGTGCTACAACTATACTACTAATATAACTGCAGCATGGCTCTACCACGTACAAAGTTACTACTACTCTGTACTAGTCTACTCTGTACTATTATTGTAGAGAGAGCGCGTGGAATGACAACCGAATGCTGCAGGTCGTTCGCTAGGAGTAGCGCTTTAATTGGCCTCCCCTTTAGATTGTCTTGTAGGCTTTTTCTATAGTTGCCACGCTGGCAAGGCGGGATGGCGAAAGAACAATGTTGCTGCCTATATCCTATCCTGTTTCAGTTTCCCTCTATCCCCACTTACGACACCTACGACAGGGGTCAGCAACCTTTTGAGTCGGAAGAGTCAAAATTACGATTTAAAAAATTTCAAAGTATTTAAAGAGCCACAAATTTTTTTCTTGCCAGGCATAATAGTACTTGCATAAATAAATATTTTTGAAAAAAAATATACATTCAAGAACTTCCGGGCTTTCGACGGACTTACGACAGTGACGACGCGTGTCACCGGGGAGGGGTGCGGTGAAAAGCGACTACAAGTGGTTGAGAGATAGAAATGGTGCCTAATACCTACTCGTTAATCGATTCAGAAGGATTTTAAATATTTTATTTTATAAAATAAATAATATTTGCGTAAGGAACTAAAGAGTCGCAGCTTCACATCCAAAGAGCCGCATGTGGCTCTCAAGCCGCAGGTTGCCGACCCCTGGTCTATGGTACCGAGTTAAGCTCTGGGATCGTTTCGATGGATGTTATCAACAAACGGACATCTTTGAATATTGCCACGTTTAGGATGTCCAGCAAATGGGCAGCGGGTTAGTAATCTTGTGAGGAACGTCGGAAAAAAATGATTGCACTTTTTTTCTCGCGTATGAGTCCCGCTGACGCAGTCCCACTTGAAGATCAAAGAAGTGTTAATGCCCAGTGGTACAACACCATTTGTTTACCCGATGTTCTTGAAAAAGTACGAGAAAGAAAAAAAGATCTTGAAAAAAGACGCCGCATCTTCATAAGCGTAACATCGACCATAACAGTAACATCGAAGTTTAGTCGCTCCGTGACATCGATCAATGCATCGCCATTTAGGTTGTTTGCAGGCGAGTTTCAGGAGGAATGCTTACTGTTGTAGTCTCCAGCTATTATGACACTGGGGCCTAAAATGTCTGAATCTATAATAATATAATAAATAGTAAGTGGCGGATGTCCAGACATAGCTACGTTTTTATATACAACGCTGGATGTTCGGTGTCACCGGCCAACTATACCTCTATTTTGGGAGCTTCAATGCGCCGAACGTTGAATATCTCCTTGCCTTACCAGTGTACTAGTTATATTTGTTTTACAGAAGATGGCCTTTGGAGAAATATATTATTTAAAACCAAAAGAGTCGCTCAGAAAAAAAATTAAGGAAATTAATATATTACGAGGGTGGCACTGAAAATTTCGGGAATCAAGGAAGTGACACAACATTACTATTTAAAAATGTATTTATTACTTTTCGAAGTATTTTCCGCGAAATTTGACGAATTTTTCCATACGATGGAACCAATCATTGAAGCAACCATTCCATTCGGAAGCTGGGGTCACCAAAATGGCCGTTTTGTAGGCGTCCACAGCTTCTTAAGGTGATGAAAATCTCGGTCCACGCAATTTATTCTTTATTTTAGGGAAAGTATAGAAATCATTAAGGCTTAGGTCGCGGCTGTACGGCGGACGGTCTAATAATTCTATGTTTTCTTTCTCTAAAAACTCTTTTGTTCTGTGTGCGGTGTGAGAACTCGCTTTGTCATGATGGAGGATGATGCGGCGGTTGCAGTTCTCTTTACGGAGTTCAGAAACGACCCGTGGCAAACAAATGCTAACATACCAACAAATGCTAGCGTACCATTCTGCATTAACCGTTCTTTGTCCCTCAAGAGGAATAGTCATAACATAGCTGGTTTTGGAGACAAACGTGGCCACCATTTTTTTTTTGCAACACTCCGTGAACGAACAATTTTTGTTGGCTTTAACTCATTTTCGAACACCCAAACTCATGACTGGTTTTTTGTTTCGGGTTCGTACGCATATATCCAGGATTCGTCACCTGATACGATGTTGTATACAGAATTTGAGGATCCTGCGTGCAATCTTTCGAGAGTTCTGATGCACCAAGTAACGCGAGCCGCTTTTTGCTCTTCACAAAGCGAATGCGGTATCCATCGGGAAAACAACTTTTTTACACCTAATTGCTCATGCAAGGTTATTTGTATTTGACTCATGCCAATGTCTAAAGTTGCTTGAATTTTGCGGTATGTCACATGTCGATCTTCCTCAATCAGCTTACGCACAGCATCGACGTTTTCTTGGGTGACTGCAGTTTTTGGACGACCTTGACGGGGATCATCACTGAGCTTGACACGTCCACGTTGAAATTCAGCAAACCAGCGATAAATTGTGGTTTTGGATGGGGCTTCATCACCAAATGCAGAAATCATCCGATCAACACACTGTTTTTGTGTTAAACCACTTCAAAAGTCGTAATAAATCATCGCTCTTGAATTTTCTCGAGTCAATTCCATTTTCTCAACGACTAAACAAGTTTGACAAAACCTTGTGACAAGACCGAGAATCTTTTTTTAAATAAATAAACGGTATTCGATTTTTAAAACCAAGGAGTTTTCAATTAAAAAGATTTTAATATGACAGGAACAGTGGAAATATTCCAATCCCGATACTTTTAGTGCAGCATAGGTAATTCTGGCCTATCAATACATTTATGAAAATTTAATATACGTGAATATAAAAATAAAAGTAGTTTTGCAAAAATAAGCGATATTCATTCTGTAAATACTAGGAACAGACAAAAGCGAGAAGTACCAGTTACTCGACTCCACTGAGTTGGTAATTTATTCTTGGGGCGATGTATACGCTTTTACAACCAAATCCCAGAAAATATACAAAATTTGACATACACAAATTTCAAAAACTTTATTAAACTAAGTTTGTATAAAAAGAATTAAGGCTTCCCAGAGGTTATTATCATCCATAAATTAAAGAATTTATGGATGATAATAACCTCTGGGAAGGGTGATTGCTACCAAGCTATTTCTAATTTGTGTTGTAACATACAAGATTGTAAGCTATTAAAAAAAATTAGTCCTGCTTGGTTTCTTGCTGGTTCTTCTTAGGACAGAGGTTTTTTTTTTGCGAACCAGTGGTAAACTAAAAAAGTGAATTTCAATAAGTATTGTTTATAATCTATATTAAATAAAAAAATCTGTTTCCGTTTCCTTCTGGAGACAGTTGCAGAATGACAAGGCACAGATCTAGGAATCGTATTTTGTCGGTCTGGTGTTGCATGTGCACTTCTCGGACCTGGAGATTTTGGGCCTTGAGATCGTCTAAAATGTGTATGATCTCCAGTTTCTTTGGGAGTCTTCGAACGACCACACGAAGATTACGATCCTCTAGTAAGTAAGCGTAAGTTTAAAAACTAATTTCTAATGACTAGTCACGTGTACAGGAAATTCGTTTTTATAAATGTTCTGATGCACTGACCGGCGTTTTGCACCTTTGGGCAGTACATTTTTTGGAGTTCAATCTGTCGGACACATTATTCCACTTAGATTTGTCTTGTATTACTATAGGTGGCGGCGGCTTTTCTCTCCGTTCTTCGGTCCCATTCGCTACGGGCTTGGTCATGGACTTGGGGGGTTGAGTGGGCGCTGCGGGGGCTGACTTATTAGCCGGCGTAGCGGTGGAGGACAAGGGGGCCAAGTTAATATTGACTGCTTTTTTCGGGGTTGCGTGCTTGCACTTTTTGCCCTGGACGAGGGTGAAGCCATCGTCTTCGGGTTTGAGCGCGGCACGCGTGAATGCAACAAGCAACAAATAAAATTAATATATGGCCTCTTCTGAGGCGCCAGGTCTGTTTCACTCTACTTACGGTTTGCCAAAAACTGGGAAGTCAGGTAGGAGAGTTACGCACAAAACACTATTTGCACCACATGCGTCCGATTAACTTCAGTTCAGCTGTATATCCTAATGGCTTCTCTCATACTAAGAAAAATATGTCATAGTCTCCAAGCTTTAGTAAGTATTTTAGTACCAAGTTATTTTAGTGACATTAAATTCGCACTATGTAATTCTAGTTCAAAATTTTACGTGTTATATAAAAATAAAATAAAATAACAAATTAATATAAGTGGTAAAATTAAAAAAAATTGTAGAACCAACTTTACATCGTCAATGCATTCGAAGTCGCATGTGTCGAATACGCATTATTAAAAATAACTCAAAAACTACTGGTCAAATCTTCATCAAATTTAAATGGGACCACATGCGAAACACCAGTTTTCATCATCAAAATCGGTTCACCTAGTTCTAAGGTAACACATAAAAAATACCGTCGAATTGAAAACCTCCTGTTTTTTTGAAGTTGGTTAAAATATAAAAGTGGGACATTTTTATTTTCTAAACGCTATGTGCTTGTAGCAGTATTTGAATTATTTAGTGTAATTTATTTCACAGAATCTCAGCGAGATCTCTCAGTGCTCCAATACTCGAATGTCATTTCAATTTTGTAAAAGAAATTAATGCAATACTAAACCCGGCTGCGCCTGTATGGGATCTACTAATGTTACTATATTACGATATTTAGATTCGAGATAATAAAAGGTATTGTATCAGTTTTTTATTTATTCAAAGAAACATCGTGTTCTTTCGATAAAATTTAGCTCCTTCACGGCATTACTTTTTTTATAGGACAGAGTGACAAAAGAGCACACAGTTCACCTGATGGTAAGTGGTTGCTGTGGCTCATAGACATCTGCATCTATCCTCGATTACGATTCAAAATGCAGATGCGTTGTCACCCATGAGGACTTAGGTGGAATGCCTCGTTTCCAGTAAAAAGGGTATCCGGTTCTCTACACTCACCATACGAAACACAGCAGCATTAAGCTACTATTTGACGTTGGTATTCTGTGAGAGCGTGAACTCTCTATCGGTTTATAAAGCTTCATCACAATTGATTCACACATTCCAATGATTAGCCCGGACAGACAGTCAGTTTTAATATTATAGGCAGACACTTCGATTTTATTTATTTGTATTGATTGACGACAACTACAGTAGCCGACTTTGAGTAGTGAAGTTTGAGTATTTAGATCAGGGGCTGTAATACTGTTGCGATATCGCACACAATCCTCCTTCATTGTAATTTAAATAAGCATAACTTTTGTTTTTGATGAGCCTGATTACAATTCAATGAGTTATTTATAACTTTCTCCATTATCAACCTTTTAAGAAAATGCTAATAAGGTTTCAAGACTTGCCGCAACGATTTAAACTTTTTAATAATTTCTTTGCTTAAGCGTTTCTATGCATATAAAATATGTATATTTTAAGAAATATTTATATAAACAGAATTTAATTTTTTTTGTTTAAACTTGATACCCTTGGCGGGAGGCAGCAATACAGATTGGAACTCGCTGTTGGTCTGCTACACTGCATTCTGCATTATTTAGTAGAACTTAGGAGAGGCTATAAAATACCGGATGGATCGAGAGTGAGCGATAGTGCAGGCAAGGAAGATGGTGTCGCCTAGAGGCTACTTTGTGTTACACTGGGCTGTGTAGTGTTGATGCTTGTTTGCATACTCTGGTGTTATCATGTAATTACGTCCCTTACTTTACACTGCTGTGTAATTGTTATTATTTTAAAACAATTAACCTTCTGATTCATTCTTGGGTCGGGGTCTTAATTCTTTTATGCTTTATATCTTAGCACCGACTTCAGAATGTGAAATTAATTTATATTTTTTAGTTCTTTAAAGTTCGTTTTTACAATTTGTATAATATAGTTTAATAATTACATTATGAATACGAATTTCCATTTTGCATGGCCTCTCGCTCCTTGCACATCCATATCTATACATTAATTATTTTTGAGTTAAGTACATTATAAATTTGGGCCATCTAACATGAATAATGACCTGGTAAGAAATGCAGTAAGTCGATGGATGCAGGTGGCTCTGGCCCGCGCTTTGTGGCTTCCTTGGGGGATCCTCCCCTATGTTCAGCAGTGGTATTGTGAAGGCACCAATGATGAATAATGATGATCTTAAGAAGTTAATAATATTAAACAGATTAGTATGATATTTTAAGTTATATCGATGCATGAATTTGTTGATGAGCACGTAACCCATCAGAAGTAAATTGCCGATAAGGTCTTCCCTATAGATTGCCACGAAGTACGATTCTTAGTCACCTGCATCCATCGACTGACTGTTTATTTAATCAGGTCGTCACGATATCTAGTGGCCGTCCTGTGCTTTACTTATATCGGTATGAGGCTTCCACACAAGACCCTTTTTACGTAATCGGTAACCGGTTTTTTGGTCAATATGGCCATTTATCATTGCTTCAGATTCCTGAGACTTACATTATAGGTTAGGTTTGATCTATTGCGAATATAATATTAAGCAACCTAGTACACAGGGTAACTTCCAGTTTAGGCCTCCTCATTGGACGGTGAGTAACGTAAAGCTTCGTGGTAAGGCCAACAGTGTTAACGCAACATGCGGATAGATGCACGTAGCTCAGGAACGTATTCAGTAGTAATATTCAGGTATTTCCTGCGAATGGCATAAGTTGTCATACGTTAGATTGGGGTGTAATCATGATGATGATTTTGTAGTGATGAACGTGAAAATTTGGTTTTTTTAAAAAAATAACCTTAAAACTACCTACTATAGATTGGGTGCGTTTGGCAGAAAAAAGCGCTAGCAAGCGCTTGTAAGCAAAATGGCGATCGTAAGCGGTAAGCGCTGTCAAATCGTAAGTAGCTATTTTCCTCCAGGACACGATGTTAGTTTTAACCGGGGAACCTAACCTAATTTAAATATATGTTTGTAAAGTATTCATATTGTTACGAGCTTGAGGTTCGTGACAATAAAAATTGCCGATAGAATTACCTAAATTAACACTTTAATTTACTTTATACAAATTAAAGTTAAAAACACTAATAATTAAACACACTAATTCACTTAATTTCGCTCCGAAGCTTCGCTTGTGTCGGCGAGTTAAACTCTGTGTGCCGCGATCGCATCTTGCAGCGCCTATTTATTTAAATTAGCAAAGAAACATCCCGAATCTTCAGGTAAATGCGCGCAAAGGGACGAGTTTGCGAGTATAGATTTTCTAGAAACTTAGTTCTTCGGATGGCGCTGTCGGTTGAGAGTGTGATGTCATTCTCTGCAGAGCTCCCCTCGCTCTCGTTCCTGACACTAGATGGCGCTAGTTGACTTATTCACACAACACTGCCCCCTCCTAAGACATGCTCGTCCCGAGCATTATCGGTCCCATAATAACGCGCCAAACGATCCACATGGACGATCTTAGGAGTCCCTCTTGCGCCTTTCTGTAACGGCTCCGCAATGTCAAGGGCTGTCCTATCCCGTGGTGCACCAGTATTGTACAATTTCGGTGCTCCTCTACTACGTGTCTGAGATCCCCGCACAGCCGCACAACTTGTACATGTACGACACCAATCCTCGACATCGTCACGATAATGGACCCAGTAAAACTGTTCTCGGACCTTCAGCAGAGTTCGTTTAACTCCCAGATGGACTCTTGAACGACCATTATGGCACAGCTGTAGAACATTCGGCACTTTAGCTTTAGGGACAACCAATTGCAAACGGCAGCTGTCTCTTCGACCATTGTCCCATTTACGGCACAGGACTCCATCCTGAAGCAGCAAGCTGTCCCATTGGGCTCAATAGCTTTTCGTGGTTGAACTCATCGCCGAGACGTCCCTCCACTTAGGCTTGGTAGCACGGGCCTTCATCCATCCCAAAATCGGCTTGATGTCTGGATCTTCCTGCTGTGCACGTCGTAGGCTGTCCTTCCACCCGTTGCTGAGGTGGTCTGTCCTGAGCATCCTCACGGATACCACTTCCTTACTCTCTTGCCTACTATAATGGTTGCAATCTTCCGGACAAGGTCTTCTTGACAATGTATCTGCGTTGCCGTGAGATTTCCCGCTGCAGTGTCTGATAGTAAAGTCGTATTCCTGCTGCTGCTGGGCGGTGCTGTTAGCCGCACTTCCTTCCTGAGACCGTTCGCCTTCCCTTCCTAGGGTGTGCTTAGGGCAGCTGGACCGAAGATGGCCCCTTTCCCCACAGCCATAGCACCTCGGGCTGTATTTTTTATTGTGGTCGCGAACCGTAACTGCTGTAACCTCCCTAGCGTGAGGTGAACGATGATCCTGTCGCCGCCAGGCAGTGCCGTTAGCTGCACTACCCTCTCGAGGTCGATCAACTCTCCTTTCCACGGTTCGCTTAGGGCAGCTGGATCGAAGGTGGCCCTTTTCCCCACAGCCATAGCACCTAGGGCTGTATCCCTTGTTGCGGTCGCGAACTATAGCTGCTGCAACCTCCCTGACGCGATGGGAACGGTGATCCTGCCGCACGGCTTCCACTTCCAGTGCATGGGCCAAGGCGTCCTTAAGCGTCTCGTGGTGCCCGAGCCTCACAGCAGCTCTGACTTCCAGGTCGCGGATGCCGTCTATGAATGTCTGCACCAGGTTCCCTTCAATGAGCGCAGGTACAGACCGGTATGCTTTTCGCACCAGCTTCTCCACTTCTAGAGCCCACTGCTGCAGGTTTTCGTTGATGCGCTGCACACGATCTTTAAGCTGCGCACGAAAGACGTGTTCCAGGTGAGCGTCGCCATATCTCGCCTCCAATGCCTCAAGGAGTTGCTCATAAGTCACTTCCTCACCGAGAGCTTCCAGAACTGTTAAGGCCTGGTCGCGCAGGCCTAGTGTGAGAGCAGTCATTGCCTGACTTTTGTTCCAGCCGTTCGCCTTCATAACAGCCTCGAACTGGATTTTGTAGGCTGACCAGGAAGAGGTACCGTCGAACGGTGGCACCTTGAACCCGCGTAGCGAAGGTGTTGTAGCTACTACGGGAGCTGTAGCTCCATCTCCGAGTTTGAGTTCGTCCAGTGATTTCTTCATGTCAGCCATTACATTGTCAACCCGATTGTTTACTTGGTCGATTCGGGTTTCAGCTTTCTCGATTCGGTTTTCAGCTTTCGCGATTTGGGTTTCAGCTTCCGACAGGCGGTTGTCATGATGAGCAACCCTATCCTTCACCTCCTTTATCTCCTTCCCGAAGGTAGCGTGAAGGTCCTTCATGAGGAGCATCTGCTCTTCCAACCGACGGGCCTGTTCCTCTTGTCCGGTCCGCAGCTGCTCCTCCAAACGACGAACCTGGTCTTCCTGTCGGCGGGCCTGTTCATCCTGTCCACCCCGCAGCTGCTCTTCCAACCGACGAACCTGTTCATCCTGTCCACCCCGCAGCTGCTCTTCCAACCGACGGACCTGTTCCTCCTGTCGGCGAGCCTGCTCCTCCTGTCGGCGAGCCTGCTCCTGCAGCATCACCATTAGAGCACCTAAGTCAGGTGCCACAGACGTAGAAGCTGCTGACGGACCGGCTTCCGTGGCCGGCGGCTGGCCCTCAGACATCTGCGGCGTTGCACCACCAAATCTCCTCTGGTCCACTTCTAGAGCCCACTGCTCTCTCCTGCTGGCGTTGACTTCGGGTACGGACACCCTCCGTTTCCTCCTTAGGTAAAATCGGCATTATTTTATCCCACTTCTGACACCAATTGTTACGAGCTTGAGGTTCGTGACAATAAAAATTGCCGATAGAATTACCTAAATTAACACTTTAATTTACTTTATACAAATTAAAGTTAAAAACACTAATAATTAAACACACTAATTCACTTAATTTCGCTCCGAAGCTTCGCTTGTGTCCCCGAGTTAAACTCTGTGTGCCGCGATCGCATCTTGCAGCGCCTGTTTATTTAAATTAGCAAAGAAACATCCCGAATCTTCAGGTAAATGCGCGCAAAGGGACGAGTTTGCGAGTATAGATTTTCTAGGAACTTAGTTCTTCGGATGGCGCTGTCGGTTGAGAGTGTGATGTCATTCTCTGCAGAGCTCCCCTCGCTCTCGTTCCTGACACTAGATGGCGCTAGTTGACTTATTCACACAACAATATTAAAAACTTACCAATCATGATTTTTTAATAGCATGTATATGTTTATTCATGTCATTATATTACTTAAAACTAATATTGCACAAAACAATTTATAAAATCAAACAAACAATTAATAAAAAGAGCTTGCTAGCGCTTTTTTCTGCCAAACGCACCCATTCTAGAACGCACACACACACACACACACACACACACACACACACGCACGCACGCACGCACGCACGCACGCACGCACGCACGCACGCACGCACGCACGCACGCACGCACGCACGCACGCACGCACGCACGCACGCACGCACGCACGCACGCACGCACGCACGCACGCACGCACGCACGCACGCACGCACGCACGCACGCACGCACGCACGCACGCACGCACGCACGCACGCACGCACGCACGCACGCACGCACGCACGCACGCACGCACGCACGCACGCACGCACGCACGCACGCACGCACGCACGCACGCACGCACGCACGCACGCACGCACGCACGCACGCACGCACGCACGCACGCACGCACGCACGCACGCACGCACGCACGCACGCACGCACGCACGCACGCACGCACGCACGCACGCACGCACGCACGCACGCACGCACGCACGCACGCACGCACGCACGCACGCACGCACGCACGCACGCACGCACGCACGCACGCACGCACGCACGCACGCACGCACGCACGCACGCACGCACGCACGCACGCACGCACGCACGCACGCACGCACGCACGCACGCACGCACGCACGCACGCACGCACGCACGCACGCACGCACGCACGCACGCACGCACGCACGCACGCACGCACGCACGCACGCACGCACGCACGCACGCACGCACGCACGCACGCACGCACGCACGCACGCACGCACGCACGCACGCACGCACGCACGCACGCACGCACGCACGCACGCACGCACGCACGCACGCACGCACGCACGCACGCACGCACGCACGCACGCACGCACGCACGCACGCACGCACGCACGCACGCACGCACGCACGCACGCACGCACGCACGCACGCACGCACGCACGCACGCACGCACGCACGCACGCACGCACGCACGCACGCACGCACGCACGCACGCACGCACGCACGCACGCACGCACGCACGCACGCACGCACGCACACGCACGCACGCGCACGCACGCGCACGCACGCGCACGCACGCGCACGCACGCGCACGCACGCGCGTGTGTGTGTAGGTGCAGGTCTTTGTTTAGCCGGGAAATTTTTGACAGGCTAAAATAAGTAAGTAAATGAATGAATATTTGGTATTCAAAAGTTATTAACGTTAAGTAAAAGCATAATTCTCTCAAACGACATTTTACAAAGCACGATCTGCTTGTTACCTATATAGCTGCTATTCATGTTGCGTGGAACCGAAGGTTTCATTTGTTTGTGAAATTTTAATAGTTTATGATTTCTCCTAAAGGTGTTGTTTGTGCCGACTTGATTTAGGACACAAAAACATTTGTTTCGTTACTTATTACATTTTCCTGTGTATCAAAGCTCATTCTCTCATAAGTGGTGTACGGAGTACGTGAGGGGACAAAATTATAAGAACTTTTGTCGCTTCGGTACATGTTCGAATATTAAGGTTTATTTTCCTAGAATAAACCCCTAATTTTAAAGTGTACTTTGAATTATATAAGTGTTCAACTTCATATTCAGATTTGGCTTTGATATAACTTCCTAATATCAAGATTTTTTTTAATATGCACCTCATATCATTTGGTTCATCAGCATTTAAAATTGCAATTCACAATTTCATTGGTACTAGCCCGGTAGTGACTCTGTCAGCTTACGTTCTGTTTAAGTGACGTGGCAAGTCCTGACCCACCACTTACCCACCTACCAATTACCACGTCTTTAAGATTATGTGATCTCAGCTGCCAGTTGTCACACTGATTCTATTACCATTCAAATAAATAATTGCAACAAATTATAGGAAAATTTTTAATTTTAAATGTGGTTGCGGTTCTTCTCCAAAAAAAGGTATTTTCCAAAGCTGTGGTTAATAAAAATACTTTCAATAAGTATAATGTAATATTCTATATTGAGTAAAAAATATCTATTCGCTAATATGTTATATATATATATATATATATATATATATATATATATATATATATATATATATATATATATATATATATATATGTTTATATATATATATATATATATATATATATAATCGGGATCTCGGAAACGGCTCCAACGATTTTCATAAAATTTAGTGTCCAGGGAGTTTCGGGGATAATAAATCGATCTAGCTAGGATTTATTTTTAGAAAATGTCTTTTTGTCCGTGTTTTTAGGCATTGAAAAACTGCTACAATATCGTTGGAATAAGAAGGTAAATTTTGACGGATTGTTAGTGATTACAAATAGCTTAATTCACAGAATCTTAAAACCCCGGTTCGAGCCCAGACCGACCGACCGACTTTTTTTAATTTTTTTTTCATGTTCTACTCTTTTTTGAGAAATCTATTTTTTCGAGCCCTTTTTTTAGTATTTTTTAAAAACACGAAAATTTAAATTAAAATAATTGCACTCATGATTTTTTATTCGAATAACCAGTTCCGTTTTTTCTGTTATGACGCTAAGATCAAAAAATATTATTTATATTTCATCAGTATGTAATTTGTATCTAGATATAATTTCCAAAACACATGAATTAAAAAAATCGAGCGAAAAATACCGAGCAAAGCTCGGTCAACCAGGTACTATATATTATAGTATTATAAATTTATTACATTTCAACTTTAGAAAATTCGTGTCTGCAATTCTAATGTATCCTGGAAAAAATAAGCCCAAGGGACTAAATAAGAGATGCTGAAGCCAAATGAAACTTTTATATAGGTCTGTCTGTGTATTAATAAATATTGTATTTATTACTTATTAAATAATAAATAAGGATTAAAATAAGTTCGTCGTTGTAGCTTTTAAAATCAGTGACATCTAAGTATTATAAAAAGCAAGTAGGAAATTATGTTGCCTTCAGATACAACGTGATTAAATATTACCACTAAACATTATTACACATCATATGGTACTGTTCTATTTTTATGCACTACATTTTCTTCACCATGTTGCAATATTTTTATATTTACATCCATAATTCACACTATTAAAATAAATTACATACGCATAACGCAAATCTGCATATAATATCAATTCTGAAAAACTTTCTCCTGTAATCCTGTAGCTTATTTTAACTTTGCCATATTTCAACTTCACAGACTTCGAGACACAGACATCGAGGTGACGCGAAGAAGCAGTGATGATGTTCCTAAATTGAAGCCGCGGGTAAAAAGTTAGTTTCTCAAGTTATAGTTTAATTTATTGCAAGCTTGATTGTTCAATCGTCGGGAAATAGTTAAATAAACTATAATATAATTTATAAAACTGTTATCATTAATTTGTTTTCTTTTTTCTACACCTATTTAACTATTAATAAATTTTATCTGAGTATTGAAATATCGGCCATAAATTACTTTATTTTTTTAAATAACTGCATAATATTTCACTTCTTTCTTTCTCATATATTTTTATTTTATATTACCATTTGACTGAGGTAGCTTGGGGGCTGGGCAATATCCACAATAATTAAAAAAGTAACGGACCACAACCGGTGAAAACTGATTTCTCTCCGGTTGTGTTAGATCTAACTCCGGGCTGCTACTGAATTTTTTGACAGAAAAACCTTTTTACTGATTTGTGATTCGAACCCATGATCATTACGACTACTATATCAACGGTCAACGAGACAAATTGCTTTTAATTAATTTGATTTTAGGTTCCGTAAGTTATCAGTTATCATAATTAGCAGCACCAATTCGTAATATTAATGAGTCAATTGGTTTACAGTTTTGTACAACAATAAATCGTAAATATACGTAATTGTTAAAATAAGATGATCTACTCTTTAATTTTATATTAGTCCAAAAAGAGTTTCACTATATCTGTTAAATAAAAAATAAAAATATCAATTTCTTTGCAACTTTCCGCTAAACATATAAGATGATGTGTCTTACCTGGATTGAAGCGCACCTCCCGCCCTTCCTCAATTGCATACACTAACTCCGTCACCATTAGACCAAGCACCACTACTCTCAACACCACTATTCCAGGCAAGACACACCATCGACGATAATACGACACGTGTTTCGCCTCTACACGAGGCATCCTCAGGTAATATAGACTCTACGGCGGCTGACCGCTAAGTGAGCGGCGAGTCGAAACAGTTGCTATTTATACACGCTGACACAATCGCTCCCTACCAAAGTAGCGAGTGACCGCGTCGTGCGATAACAAACCTGTCAACAGTTATTATTATTGTTATGATTATTTTTAAATACTATTATTATTATTGTTTTGAGTGACCGCGCCGTGCGATAACAAATCTGCTACTAATTATTATTTTTGTTATGATTAATATTTTAAATATTATTACTATTATTGTTTTATTGATATTATTATAATTATTTATTATTATTAATCTTAAAATTATTATTAAAGATTGGCCTTAAAGATGTTTAACAAAGGTGAATTAGAAACATTTGTTTGTTCATTCAGCAGTGTATAATTACCATTATTACTTTTTAAAATCTCCAACTGCTCCAGCACACACAGTCGCAGCCCCTTATTACAGGTATGTAAGACTTCAAAGGAATGGTCGCTAGCTAGGTTGTGTCCAGTGTCCAAGAGATGTTTAGCAAAATGGGATTTATCAGGATTGCAATTTCTGTACGCGGCCATATGTTCTTTATAGCGCGTCCCGAAATTGCGACCAGTCTGACCCACGTAAACGGCGTGGCATTCGTCACAAACAAGTTTATAAACACCCGATTTTTGACTAATATTTAACTTATCTTTATTGTTACAAATATTCCTAAGCGAATTGTTTGTTTTGAATGCCACGTTAATGCCGTTTTTCTTAAGACTATTAGCTATTTTTTCCGATATGGGGCCTAAGTAGGTCAAACTACCCACATACCGCCGGACAGTTTGAGATCGAACCACGTACAAAGAATTGCGAACAACATGCTTTTGTTTCTTTTTAATAAGATTATCAATGAGACTTTTTGAAAAACCGTTAGAGACCGCAATTTGATAAATTATATTAAGTTCTTTTAAATAATTTTCTTTATTTAATGGAACAGTGGACAGACGGTTAATGTAACAATAAAAAGCGGCTAATTTATGTTGCCATGGATGACACGATGATGCGGGGATGACCGTGTCGGTATGAGTTGGCTTTCGATAAATTTGAAAAACATGTAACGACTCTTTTCTTGTTATTGTTAAATCAAGGAAATTAAGGGAGCCATCTTGTTCCAATTCAAGTTTAAATTTAATTTTTTCGTGGACTCTATTTATTTTATTAAGGAAAACATCCAGTTGTCTCCTTGTGCCTGTCCAGCAAATAATTATGTCGTCTACATATCGATAATAGTATAAGATATTTTGGTTAACAACTATATGTTGTTTTTCGAAATCATCCATGAAAATGTCCGCCATAAGTGGACTTAGAGGGGACCCCATAGCTAACCCTTCTTTTTGTAGATAGAAACGGTTATTAAACCGGAAATAATTTTGTTTCATACAGAGAGAGGTTAAATTAAGAAGATCATTTGTCTCCCAAAGATCGTTAGAGACTGTAGCCGTTGACGCGGAGGTGGCTGTTGTGATCGGGAAGAAAGATAAATTCAAATTCAAATTCAAATTCAAATTCATTTATTTGCCAGAATGTATGTGTACAATAAAGTATGATCTTAAATTATGAATAATGGCCCATTTACATTCTACCATTTTATATGGTGTGCAAATATTTAATTAGTATACATGCAAAAAAAAAAAAATTACAAATGGGAATTCAATTAAAATGCCACTTTGTTTAATGGTAGTTCTTAAGTGTTAATGTCCATACTTTCATTTTGTTTGTAATTAATTAATTATTAGATATATATCAATATTACTGCCTTCGGATTTATTTTCCACTAAAAGACATAAATTCGTTTAGATCGTAAAAACATTTTTCTTTTAACCATTGTATTAACTTTTTTTTAAACGTGGTTAAAGGTAACTCTTTAAAGTCGTTGGGTATTTTGTTATACACCTTTATAGCATTTACGTAAGAGTTCCTTTCATACAATTTGAGCCTGCATTGAGGTAAGTATAATTTATGTTTATTTCTAGGAGCTACATTTCGTTCAGTTACATCTATTTGCCTTTCAAAGTTCAACATCACAAACATCGTTAAAAGTTTGTTAGCTAAAGAAATTCAGGAGGCACCCGCATCTTCCCATTGCAATCCTGAGTTCCCCATTTTTATGTCACTAAAACATAGAATAAAAGACAATAACCTTATTGTTACTAAGGCCGACAAGGGAAATACTGTTGTCATTATGGAGAGTAGCGGGTATAGCCAGAAGGTTAACGATGTTATCCAAGGTGACGACTTTCAGCTGTTAGAGTCTGATCCAACCAAAAAGTTTACTTCGGATATTAAAGCATGTATACAAAAGTCGTCATATGTTTTTCCCGATCACAACTTGTCTCGGAGCAATCTTGTTCCAATGAATCCTCAAGCACCCACTTTATATGGGTTACCTAAATTACATAAAGAACATGTTCCTATTCGTCCAGTTGTCTCATATATAGGTGCACCAGCTTATCCCCTTGCTAAAAAATTAAACTTCCTCCTTCGGGAGAAATCTGGTTTCAACCCCACTTACAGCCTTAAAAATAGTTTAGAACTTATTTCCAAAATAAAAGATATTCGTATTCCACCTAAATCTATGTTGTTGTCTTTAGACGTTGATAGTCTTTTCACAAACGTCCCATTCCCTGACTGTTTGCGTATACTCTCAAATCTCTTTAAAAAACGTCGTCTGCATCCCGGGGAAACAAATGATCTTCTTAATTTAACCTCTCTCTGTATGAAACAAAATTATTTCCGGTTTAATAACCGTTTCTATCTACAAAAAGAAGGGTTAGCTATGGGGTCCCCTCTAAGTCCACTTATGGCGGACATTTTCATGGATGATTTCGAAAAACAACATATAGTTGTTAACCAAAATATCTTATACTATTATCGATATGTAGACGACATAATTATTTGCTGGACAGGCACAAGGAGACAACTGGATGTTTTCCTTAATAAAATAAATAGAGTCCACGAAAAAATTAAATTTAAACTTGAATTGGAACAAGATGGCTCCCTTAATTTCCTTGATTTAACAATAACAAGAAAAGAGTCGTTACATGTTTTTCAAATTTATCGAAAGCCAACTCATACCGACACGGTCATCCCCGCATCATCGTGTCATCCATGGCAACATAAATTAGCCGCTTTTTATTGTTACATTAACCGTCTGTCCACTGTTCCATTAAATAAAGAAAATTATTTAAAAGAACTTAATATAATTTATCAAATTGCGGTCTCTAACGGTTTTTCAAAAAGTCTCATTGATAATCTTATTAAAAAGAAACAAAAGCATGTTGTTCGCAATTCTTTGTACGTGGTTCGATCTCAAACTGTCCGGCGGTATGTGGGTAGTTTGACCTACTTAGGCCCCATATCGGAAAAAATAGCTAATAGTCTTAAGAAAAACGGCATTAACGTGGCATTCAAAACAAACAATTCGCTTAGGAATATTTGTAACAATAAAGATAAGTTAAATATTAGTCAAAAATCGGGTGTTTATAAACTTGTTTGTGACGAATGCCACGCCGTTTACGTGGGTCAGACTGGTCGCAATTTCGGGACGCGCTATAAAGAACATATGGCCGCGTACAGAAATTGCAATCCTGATAAATCCCATTTTGCTAAACATCTCTTGGACACTGGACACAACCTAGCTAGCGACCATTCCTTTGAAGTCTTACATACCTGTAATAAGGGGCTGCGACTGTGTGTGCTGGAGCAGTTGGAGATTTTAAAAAGTAATAATGGTAATTATACACTGCTGAATGAACAAACAAATGTTTCTAATTCACCTTTGTTAAACATCTTTAAGGCCAATCTTTAATAATAATTTTAAGATTAATAATAATAAATAATTATAATAATATCAATAAAACAATAATAATAATAATATTTAAAATATTAATCATAACAAAAATAATAATTAGTAGCAGATTTGTTATCGCACGGCGCGGTCACTCAAAACAATAATAATAATAGTATTTAAAAATAATCATAACAATAATAATAACTGTTGACAGGTTTGTTATCGCACGACGCGGTCACTCGCTACTTTGGTAGGGAGCGATTGTGTCAGCGTGTATAAATAGCAACTGTTTCGACTCGCCGCTCACTTAGCGGTCAGCCGCCGTAGAGTCTATATTACCTGAGGATGCCTCGTGTAGAGGCGAAACACGTGTCGTATTATCGTCGATGGTGTGTCTTGCCTGGAATAGTGGTGTTGAGAGTAGTGGTGCTTGGTCTAATGGTGACGGAGTTAGTGTATGCAATTGAGGAAGGGCGGGAGGTGCGCTTCAATCCAGGTAAGACACATCATCTTATATGTTTAGCGGAAAGTTGCAAAGAAATTGATATTTTTATTTTTTATTATAATGGATTTCCGCAAAGTAACGCCTGATTCTATCAATTATATCTGTTAAACATTTAAAAAGCCCCAAATGTTTTATTGCATCAGACTCAACACGGAACGAGCGAAGAGTACAAATTTATTATGCGTCCATTGCGTCCACGTGTTGTTTTGAAAGTATGACGTAACATAATGTGTGTTAATTTTTTTATAGAATGTAGGTGACAAACGAGCACACATCCTACCTGATGATAAGTGGTTGTTGTTGCCAACAGACATCTAAGTCTATACTCGATTACGAATCAAAATGTAATGGTGTCACCCCTAAGAGAGATAGAATATACCCACCATACGAAATACATTGACATTACTACATACTATTCATTACATTACACACTATTCTACGCTTAGTATGCTAGATAGACTTTGTACTCGTTTGTCATCTTATTCGTATAAAAATATAAGTAATAACACAAATTTTCACAAACAATTTTTCTAAAATAAATTGTGTACATACATTCTCCGAACGGGATAACATGGATAAGTCAGATAAATTTTTTACTTATTTGTCGGGATATTCCGTCGCAGGAACATATTGAATGGAAAAAGTTACCTGGAAAGTAATATGTATTGACAACTCACTCATATTCCAATACAAAAAATTAGAACCTTACTCTGTTTTGCACTTTCTTGAAAAGGTTTGGTATAATTTTCACATTTTGTCATCAAATATTATCTTAGTTTTCGGAGAAAGAAAATACAAATGTTATTTTCAATTATTTATGTTTTGAGCCGGGATCCATTTGTATTTGTAGACCACAAATATAAAATTTGATTTATTTTATTTCTATATATATTTTACCGTCTTTCGATTTAGACAGTATAAAAATCATTGACAAAATTGTTTTCTCACGAACTTTACTCTAGGATTTTTTCTAGTTCATGTACCTTGTAGATTTAGTGGCAGTGTAAGAGAATTCTCTTCTCCATATCCAAATAATACCTCATATCATTAGAGGGAAATTGAATGGAAGATGAGCAGTATCATGTTCCTGCTGCAGTTTCCAACCTCCTGTCCACCATGGCAACAAAGTTAAACAAGTAACCCCTTAAGAGGTCATTTATTGGGAAGTCCTATATTCAGCAGTGGATTTTGGATAGGCTGTAATGAATGACCTTGGAAGTATATTACGCACATAAATTACATAATATACGAGTACGTTCAGGAACAACATAATTTTCGAAACAACTATTTGTAGGCTACTCAAATACCTACTATGTGTAGTAATTTAATTTCGCATACAAACGTATTACACAATTATTACTGTGTTGCAATAGCACTATTACGGCTGATAAAAAAGAACAATGTGTAATGAAAATATGATTATTAAGTAGATTTTCTCTCTTATTTTAATTTTATCGGAAAGTGAAGTCAACTGCTGGATGAATCCTATTCTCATTATCAATATCTCATTGTCAGGAAGATTTTTCGTAACCAAGACGCTTCTTCACAGGACAATTTTCGTTCTAGTACGTCTGACTAACATTTAGTCGCCTCTTACGACACTAACGGGACTGACTGTGTTTTCTATTTTTTCTTTCTCTTTAACAACGTGTCCACTTTGTCCAAGTTCATGACGATACACGGGCCTTTCCCGTTGTAAGGAGGATTTGCCTGATCGTAACGCTTGGCAGGCGGATGGGTGTGTACAACACACCGCATATTTTGATGCTGACACCTGTTGCCGGCTGGGTATATAACGTTTCGTAAACGAGTTTGTTAAATACCATCTATCGAAAGTAGCATGATTCTTACGTTTCTTATAATCGTCTTTTACGACATCCAAGGGACGTAAAAATATTTCCTACACTCACCGATATTAAATTCATTTATGTGCCAAAAACGGCATAACTATTCACAATCAGGTGGGGTCGCAGTAAAGCACTGGCTCATAATTTATAACATGAATTTTTATGCACAATTCTATGTATTTAATGTTAGTAAAATATTAAATGGTAAAGTGTCGATACTCGTTTGGACTGAGCGCATTAAAATCGCGTTACCGCTTAAATAATTAATTTACGAGTATGCAATTTATCTCAAAATAGTTCGTTAGAATAAATGAGATTGTAAATAATATTTCTAAAGAAATCTGAAGTAATATTCTTTAAGTATACAAGTCTTTTTCCTAAATAATAAGGTGACATACAAGCAAACTGACACAGTTCTTCTAATGAGAGTACTATTATTTATTCTGTGCTAGTGATTAGTGGATGTTGTGGTCCACAGACATCTGCATCTATCTTAATAAAAAATAAAACTCAGATACGTTGTCACCACTGAGGACTTATAAAGAATGCTTACTTTCCAAGGTCTCATGGTCTCTAACTATAGCATATGAAACTCAGCAGCATAAAGCTGTTATTTTACGCTGGTATTCTGTGAAACTATCGTCTTTCTCCGGTCGGGTCGACCCATTCGTACTACAACCATAACATCGCTGTAGCATGGCTCTATCTTGTATAAAGGACAGTTAATTCAAAAACCGATTTTTCTTTACACAGTGAGCTCCTCCGTGTTTCTGATTTTTTTTCGTTTGGCCGTAAAAAAATTGGAGATCTCCAACTGGGCATTGTGTTCAGCCCGTGGAGCGGCAAACGCTCCGTATGTTAGTACAAAGCTGCTTACTGCGCTATATATAGCGCTGCGCTAACCAACTCGTTTATCAGATGTAAAATAAGTAAAAGGCGATAGAGGAAAACCGAAAAAAACAAAGGAACAGCTAAGCACAGCACAGTTAGTAACCCGCATGCCAAGCATGGCTATGGCAGTATCCTTCCTATTAAGCCTAAGTTCTGCAGTGGACTTTACGTCTACGGACTACACGTCGTTAGTTTCACGCACTAACATACTGGTTGCATAGAACGGAAAAACGCAGGAGTGTCATCGTTCCCCGGTCGAGGAGACCCATTCGTGCTGCAACGATTCAGCAGGGCTGTATTTTGTAAGGCAAAGAAATTATATTACTACAGAATTAAATAGCTTGAAAAAAAAATAAGTTAACAAGCCCTTAATACGTGTGTATAAGTTATAATTTTCCGTGGGACAAGTATTTACAGTACGACCGTTCCATTTTGAACTGTCGCTATTTCTACTTAGTATCTCGTGTGACAGAGTATTGCTGGCGGCGGCTCTCGCATGCAACGTCGACACAATTAGCAAAACGCCCCTGGCAAGTGCGGTAGCCTACCGCACAATTTGTCGCTCTGCATTTAAGGTTGAATTTCGCTTGCAACGTTTCCAGCTATACGACCAACGTTTCATGTCAAAAACTTCAATCTGTTTTTAGGACAAACAGCTTGAATATTTTATAAACTTCACAATAATGATATCTCCTTTTTTTAAATATTAAAAAAATATGAAAAGAAATGTTTGTGTCACCCCGTCTATCTTAGCAATGGAATGTGGCCATTCATTCAAGTTTCTGTTATTTAAATCTTATTTACAGAAAACTTATTAATGAGATATTATTTTAGAAGATGATTTCGATAGTTCCGCGTATCATCCTTGGTAGCTCAGCGCTCTTTTATGAGGACTTGTGGTTAAATTTGATGTAGTAGGATATTTAGCAAAACTTAATATTTTTTGTAGTGATCTATTTTTTAAATTTACCATAATAATTACTATTTATCAATTTTATTATAAATTTATTGTATATATACCCCTATACTCTACCTAATACCTATATAAACTAGCAAGCTCTGCAGCTTATGCTATTAAAAAAACTAGAAGTCTCACTAGTATTAAGACAGCTAGATTAGTTTCTTTCCATAGCATAATTTGTTATGTGATTATGCCGTGAGAAAATGCGGTTGATTTAAAAACTATTTTTTTGTTTTGCAGACGAAGGCCGTAAAAGTTATTTCCAGCCAGATTAATGATGAGAAAAATAAATGCAACATTGGCCTTGCAATACTTTACGAAAATTTAATGCATGTTCGCAAAAACAAAAATAGTTTTAGTAAAAAAATGATACACACCTTGTAAGTATCAGGAAAAAACTATAGCTAACGATACCAGTTTCTTGACTCCACAGAGGCAGTAATTCACTTACGGAGCAATATACTTATTACAAGTCCCAGAAAATAAGGATATTACCTAGTTTTAATATTTTATTAAATAAAAACTGCATGAAAAGGGTTATTATAATAAACGTGAATATAAATATGATAATATCCCATGAGAATGAGGTGATCGCTTCCAAGCTGTTTTCCTAAATTACTTTTGAAGTAGTTTGTACAACCTGTGTTCTTATTGCATAATTTTCCTTACATCTTATTTTCTATACAAAACACCCAAAAAAGTGTATATAAAGTAAAAACATACAATAAGTTTATGTAGAGGTAACTTGACCAAAAAAAATCTTGTGATCACGCGGAGCGCTAACCCATAAATGACCAGGTTTTTACGAGTAATAGCGTTCTGATAAATGATGTATCTTGTCAAATATGCGAACGAGACTAAGCAAAAAAGTATATGTTTTTATTACTCAATTGATAAGTTAACAGTATATAAATGATTACAAGAAAAGCTTTTTGTCGATATCATTATCGCTACACGTAAATCTATTACCTTTAAAACAAGATAACCGTAAATATTAAGCATTGGCCAAAATTTATTACTTTTATAGAGCAGTGCGGGTTCAATTCCCGCCAGCACCAATTAAATTATAAATTGCAATTTGAAGTGCTGATTTCTACGTATCTCATGGATACATCAGGCATGTCTAAGGAACAAAATATTTCATACACATGTGAAGTCCACCAACCCGCACTGAAGCACCGCGAACTAATTAACTCCTAGCTCTCTTGCTTGCAGAACAATTAACTACATGATCTGTAGCGTGAAGCTGTATTGTATGTAGGACGTAAGGGTGAGGACCGCGTTCTCGCAGAACACCAGCGTGTTAAGTGCAGATAACCGGGGATGCATTTTTCTGGAAACGACGTATTCCATAATGGTCCTCAGGATGACAGCGCATCTGCATTTTAATTCCTGATTGAGGATAGATTTAGCTGCTATAGGCCACAGCGTCTGCTAATATAGGGTGGATCGCGTGCTCGTTCATAACCCTCATTCTATATTAAGAAAAAATAATACTTCATAAAGCTCCTGGAAACGAGAGGAGAAATGTGCCCTGCAGTACAGAAGCTGTAACATAACGTTGATCAACTTCATCTCTAAAAGACGGAAACAGACAGTTATCCTCGGTGCCCGTCTGTCAGTCCCAAAATATGTATATCTATTATTATAACCAAACACTAGCAGAGCCCTGCCGTCAGTAAAATAGAGTTTTCTTAATTTAATATGGAACTTCTGCAAACATCTACTCAATTAAAAGCCTCCGCCAGCTAGCTTAAATTAATAAAAGTCTATTTGCATTTTTAGGCCGGAACAACATTTTAATTTAATTATTTTATTAGCTTTTGGCTGCTGAATTCTTGCGTATTTTTCTGAAAAATTCACATTGCGATAAAACAGAAAGCTCGTCTGTAGTTCGGTATGTAAACTTTTTAAGGTCGTTCTTGTATTTTGCTTTGTACGTAAGTTTTTTTTTTCATCTTTGCAGTAGGTAATTTTAAAGCTTTTCAAAATTTTATTAACGATGCCCTTTACCAAGTATTAAAAAAAATGATAACAAACTCATAAATTGACATTTGTCATTTTGCAATGATGTTAAGTACACAATAATATTAAAGGTCACAGAAACCAAACACAAACAGTGCTTTCCGCATATTTTGATATGATTCGGCGAGGAATTCGATCACATAGCCTAAGGGTAAGAGAAAAAAATTGAATTAATTGTAAAAAAAAAACTTTATGTACCGTACCGAAAATGCAGAAATAGTTTCATAATTAAAATTACTCTAAATTTTAGGATGACCTTGAGGAAGAGGGAGAATTTGAGGAAGGTTATTTTTGTGCTGCAATTAAATTGCAAATTAGGTAATGTAAAATGTCTTGGTTGCCAAAAGAATCTTGTTTCAAATAAACAAAACCGAAGACTGATATTTCCGCATTTTCGATTTCATTCAACTAAAACCAAATAATTATAAATTAATTGCTAAAATGCATCATAAATTTACTTTATCTGTGGCCCCTGACCGGTAATGGAGCCCGAGGCCCGTAGCGTCGCAGCCAAATGCTTAGTCACTACTGGATAGCGGTTAATTTGCAATGAAATATAATCAATGTTATAATTATTGGTTCTTGTTTCCGGGTAGGAATCTCGGGATAGGCCAAAACCAGTTATTAGGTTTTTCTATCAAAAATTGTTAGTACTAGCCCGCTGTCATAAAGCTGGCAGTAGTTTACTTTCTTGCCTCAGAAAACACCTACTGACTCTCCGACCTTGTCGGATAACCGTCCCATTGGACTATAAGAGTAAGAAAATTAAGAGTGCACCGGCGCTTGCACACTCGAGCACTATAATGCTGTCCAGCGCAGATGGCTAGTCTCCTTTACTTTTTATATTTAAGGTTTTATATATAATGAAATAAGCTTTTTGTTAATCAACTGCTGATAAGTTCAGGCATCCCTAAAGCCGCACAATTTAATGAGATTGGAGGGATTGACCTCAATCAGGACGCTGGATATTCTAATTGGTGACCGCTGTTTAGAAACAGTTTACAGTCAATACTTTGGCAATGAAATTATCTTACAGAATACAAGCCTAACCTAAAAAAGCCTAACTGATTGATGATATATCGTTTGGCAAAATCCGACGTCAGAATTACGGGCGTACATATAAAGGTGGATGTCGGTTTCTACGTCCGTCATAACAACCAAAATTATTAAACTCCATTTGAGTTATACTGTAGCTGGACAAAAATATGTAATTTATGTATAAAAATTAACCGGAGAAAGAAGTCCTTTATACTTATAGCCAAAACTAACCTAACCTGAACCTATAGTAACAACAACACATCTGAATTTTAATGACTAATTGACGGCTCGGTAGACTAACGTTTGGTTACGCTTGCAGGTTCAAATCCTACATGGATCTAATATTTAAATGGCCTACAAATTATTTTTCGCGGTCTGGGTATTGTCCATGTGTAATTTATGTATACAAAATGCTTTTAAATCATACCTTAAGAAACGTAAGTAAATGAGTTAAATTTTCTATGAGAACAAAGAATCCCCTTACCATTAGTTAACTGTGAGATCATTTGTCACCCTTACTTCATTCAAAAAAAGCCAAATGGTGTGACATGAATAACTTCTGCCTGGATTATTATATCTACAGATATTTTTTTAATAAAAATTTAATTTGCAGCATAGTAGTGAGCAACAATTTAAAGCAACGTGCGAAGTTTCTTGTATTACTTTTAAAATAAACTTAAATTATGTTTAAAGTTTTCTTAATAAAGAGTTGAAGTATGCAGAATGCTCTTGAGATTTATGTGAGAATTTTTCGTTTTGATTGTAAAAGTTGAAGCGTGTGCTCATCGAAACATGTTGGTGTTTTAATCTAATTTTTAGAATTATTTTTGGCATCTTGAACATGTATTGGTATTATAAGTTGCTGTTTTTTGATTTTACGTGGTTACTTTTTAACTTTTTTGGACAGTCATAGTTATAATGCATTTATATACAAGCCTGATTAGTGGAGTTATTAAAAAAAACATTCTCATTCCAACAGGCTGGCTTTCTTAAATTGCTCTTAAAAGGGCTAGCTTCCACGCAATTTGTAGCAGAAATTTTATAGTAATAAATCCCATGTCTTATATTGTGCAATTCAATATAACATATTCATTTCTTTTTTTTATAATATTGCCCACAATACTTGGATTTTCTCCTGTACCGTGGTGGCAGTTCACATGCATAAACTGTACACGGACAAACAGCCAGACCCAGAGCAATTATTTGTAGGCCATACAAATACTTGTTCCGTGCAGGATTCGAACCCGCGATCCTTAGCGCTGCAACTCAGTGCTATGCCACTGCGCCACAGAGCCATAAAAATGTTGCTTAGCTTATGGCCTCAATCACGTTTATGAACTCAATTGTTCAGTGACACAGTTTGAAACAATAATACTGAAATATAATATTGGTGTCACCCATAAGCTCCTTAACACGCCTTTTCGTCGAGTTCCTTTCCATTAGTTAATTTACCAGATTTTGTTATCACTATCAAAATATAAAAATGTATGTTGTGAGCCTTTAGACCTTAGTTAGTGGAATAGAATAGAATATTATCATTTTTATTTAATACTAGCGATACGACTCGGATTTGCACGGGTGATTTATGGCTCTCAAAAACAGCGCCACCTACCGGGTACAATTGAGATTTAAACTTTCTAAATATCCATTCAAATAAACACAAAAAATGTATCAAAATTATACGATTAAAATTAAATAACGGTTTATTGAAGAAGTCCCCATACTATTCTATATAAAATAAAAGTCACCTTAACAGTATAGTAAAACACATTCATTTTATTTTATTTATTTATTTATTTAATCTTCATTATACACCTTATATACTAAGGAATATAAAGGGCGGACTTAATGCCTTACGGCATTCTCTGCCAGTCAACCCTGGATGATTTGAGAAACTGTGGCAGGTGTAATCAATCACTTCATAAATAAATAATAATGATATAAAACAAAATAAAATGCAAATGAATAGAATAGACATATAGTTAGTAAAATATACATACTTACTTAATATATAATATAGGATAAATAATAAATATATAAACGGGTCCTTCTATACAAAACTATAAGTAAATAAAATATTATGAGACAAAAAATAAAATAACACAATACATATTAAAATACATTATTCAAAATATTACTTATAAAGTTAAAGAGAAAAAAAAACACAAAAACAATAGTCGGATAGTCAGGTGGTATTATTCTTACGACAGAATTCTCGAACTAGTCTTTTAAAATAATTCTTGTTATTAGTTTTCTTGATATAAACAGGCAAGGCATTCCAGAGCAGTATAGACTGCACAGTAAAAGAGGAATTATAGAAACCACTCCTATGTGGTGGAATACGAATTTTAAGACAATTTTGGGAACGGGGAACTCTATCGTTAGTGGAATACAAATATTGAAAGTTATCCTTAAGATAAGAGGGAGAATTGGGGTCATTTAAAATTGAATGTAGTACTTGCAAAGTTCGGGAGCTACGCCTTTGACGAATAGATAGCCATTTAAGCTTAGATCGGTACTGGGAAATATGGTCATACTTACGTAAGCCGAAAACGAATCTAACGCAATTGTTGAGAAGGCGCTCCACCTTATCGAGAAGATATTGAGATAGATCCGGGTAACACACATCTGCATAATCAATAATGGGTAATATCAAAGTCTGGATTAGCAGAAGTTTAGTTTTAAAAGGCAGAAAGTTTTTAGACGACAAAGAAAACGTAAGGTGGCAGTTACTTTACGGCTTGTTTCGGCAACTTGAACTTCCCAACTTAAAGTATGGTCTATATGTAAGCCAAGATTTTTGACAGACTTACAAAATGGCAACAACGTGCCATTGTAAAATACGGGAGCAAGGTTATCGTTATTAATCTTAGCTAACATTCTCCTACTACCACCATTGCTTTGCATTTGGTTGGGTTAACTAAAACACCATGTCTGTACGACCAATCTCTAATGGCATCGAGGTTGTGGTTGAGTTTATGAATATTATCATTAAGGTCGTTAACACTAGATTGCACATAGAGCTGAAGATCATCTGCATACAGATGGTACGAACAGTTGAGAACTGAAGTGATAGAATTTATGAATAAAGAAAACGTTAAAGGAGAAAGTATTCCACCTTGCGGCACGCCTGTTTCAATGTCAGCCCATCTTGAGAACTCTTGTCCTAATCGTACTGATTGCTGGCGGCCGCGAAGATAGGATGAAAAGCATTCCAAAGCTGGGATTGAGAATCTAAGATTAGTTAGGAAGGCTATAAGGATATCGTGGTCGACTGTGTTAAAAGCATTTGAAAAGTCAACAAGCACTACCACCGTAAGCTTTTGCTCATCCATTCCCATTCTAATATCATCTGTAACTTTTATCAATGCAGTGGTAGTACTGTGACCTGCACGAAAGCCTGACTGATATTTATTCAGCAGATTGTGTTTGGTTATGAACATAGAGATTTGCTTGTGAACACAGGCTTCCAGAACTTTAGATAGGTATGGCAATATTGAAATTGGTTGGAAATGGGTAGGTAATGAGGGATTAGGTATTTTAGGAAGTGGTCGCACAAATGCTTTTTTCCACTGAGTAGGATATTGACCTGAGTCAAGGGAATAGTTTATGATATGTGTGATTGCAGGCAAAAGGCACTCAAGGATCATGGATACCATAACCTTACTAACCTCATCGCAACCCACGGCCTTGGATTTAATAGCTAGTACAGATTTCTGTATCTCATCCTCAGTCACAGGTAAGAAGTGAAAAAAGGAATAGGAGGAGATGGCATGGATTGAATGGAAGCTATTGTCGTAGAACGAACTGCGGGATCCAAAGGAGAAGTAGAAATAAAGTGACGATTTATTTCATCCAGAGTGATTGATGGACCACGGTCAGATGTAACGGCCTTACTAATACCTAGTGTTTTAAGAAATTTCCACACACCAGTGGTTGAAGAGTTTGCAATATTACACAGCTGTCCTGTGTACGATGCTTCTTAAATTTCACAAATGCTCGATCTCGCCTAGTCATTGCCAACCTTACGGCCTTAGTCATCCACGGGGCTGGTGAACGCTTCACTCTTACTTGATGTTTGGGAGCGTGTTTGTTGTACAGACCAAGAACTATATTATTAAGGATTGAGACTTTATCGTCAATACAAGTTGATTTAAATAAAGAGGTTAAGTCAATACGATAGGCGTCACTTTTAAGTTTATCAAAATCCATTCTAGAGAAATTACGAATGTATAGTACGACGGGATTGAGTTTAGGAGAAATCAGCTTATATAATATATAAATAAGATCATGTCGTGAAAAAGCCGGAGCCGATAGTTGTCCGTGCTTAATGACATAATCGGGAGAAGCCGTGATAATATGATCAATCCATGAGTCATCAGTGTCAATATTGTGGTAAGTTGCCGCTAAGGGGAGAATTTGGAGATCGACTGACTCTATGATTGACCGAAATTTTTGAGAACGAGAACAATTTCTCAACAAATCAGTATTGAAATCGCCCATTACTATGCAGTGCGTGTACTCAGATGAAGTGGAAGTGAGGGCGCTTTCAAGAGCGTCGAAAAAATTAACAGCAGGTGGACAGTATACTACCCCAAGAATTGCCTTTACACCTTTGATATCAATTTCCAAAAACAGAAACTCCACTGAGGCAGAATACGCAGATGGAGAAGCTAAAATTATTTTATAAGGGATGTTTGCTCTAAGGTATATGGCAACACCACCGAGAGGGCGCCACCTTGTAACTGTTGATATCGAGCTCCTACAAAAATAAGTTTTAAAATTTGTAAAGCGTCTATTAAACAGTTTTAAAAAGTTGTGTTAAGAACATGTGTGTATCAGTGTAAAAAACATGAATTTACCAGTGAAAGTACTAAAAATAGTGTGAGAAACTAACTTTTAAATCATAAACCGTTATTTATAAAATTTGAAATTTTACAGTGCAAAATTCATTAAATACTAAAAAAAGAGACCAAATGTGTGATAATCTCTACATACTATTCCAAAAGGAAGTGTTAAGTAGTTTAATTTTAGTTGAATAAACTTCTCATGTGTTTCATAACCTAAATCTTTGTTAAATTACACTTAGGACGATAATTGAAAACTTGATAATAGCGCCATCTACTGTTAAATTGCCGTATCACTTCAAATTATTATTTTCGTATCTTGGAGCATTTAATCAAACTTGTTAATATACACTAGAGGGCGACAAAATAAAATAAAACATGGAAGAAATCACTAAAATTTTAAGAAGCATTCAAGAAGATATGAAACAACAAAAGCAAGAAATGAAAAATATGAAAGATGAAATTACAAAATCAATAAATGAAAATAAAAACGAAAAGGTTAAAAATATCGAAATAAAAAATTTGTTGCTGGAAGAAAAAATTGAAAAACAACAAAGAACCATTGAGAGTTTAGATAGATGATTGCGCAGAAGAAATATTATATTCTTTGGTATTATTGAAGAAGAAAAAACCTACCATGATCTAGAGGAAAACATATTAGAGTTAATAAACACACACATGAAAGCAAACTGTGGAGGCAAAAACATAGAGTACGTTAGGAGACTAGGCAAACCGAGCGAAAAAGTAAGACCGGTGATTGTAACCTTTACCACGATGGGTAAAAAGATAGAATTATTAAAAAAGAAAAAACTTCTAAAGAGCACACCATACTACATACAAGAAGATTTTCCATTAGAAGTGCTTCAAAAAAGAAAAGAACTGCAAGTAAAGCTTAAAGAAGCCCAAGAACAGGGAAAAAGAGCCTTCCTGAAATACGATAAAATAGTAATATTAAAAGAAAATAAAAACGCTGAGAAAATAAACTATACTAAAAAAACGAACAAACGAATTCTATCAGAATCTCCAGAAGTAACTATTTCGGTAGAGGAAATCGACAAACCAATTAACAAACAACCCACAAAGAAAAATAAAAATAATATGAAACAATACTTGACACAAAATTCTACAGAATCAGAAAACTCTAACCGAATAAGCAACAACACAAAATAACAATCACCTGCCCCTCTTCCCCTTCCTCTCCCAATACGGCGAGTCCCCGCGGGAGAGAACGACTGTAACCCTCCATCGCAAAAACTCTACATCTGTACATATAATATACGATCTCTAAAGTCACCAGAAAGACTGGCACTTCTTAAAACATCGCTAGCTAATATAAAATACGATATAATAGGACTATCAGAGATACGAAGAATTGGGAACCACATAGTAGAAGATGAAGACCATATATTTTGCTACACAGGTATATCCGGAGGACTCTATGGCGTGGGATTTCTGGTAAAAAAGGAGTATAAATATAATATACAAAACTACACAGGGCTTTCGGAAAGAGTATGCGTACTTAAATTAAAGTTTCAGGAAAAAGAACTGTCCATTATTCAAGCGTACGCACCTACATTAGACGCAACAGACCAAGAGATGCATGAGTTCTATGACACAATACGAAAAGCGCAATCTATTGCTGCAAACAACCTTATTTTAATGGGCGACTTCAACTGCAAAATTGGGCAGCGGGAATGTAAAGAAATTAAGGTTATGGGACCTTTCTGTTATGGAAAAAGAAACCACAGGGGTGACTTATTTCTTCAATACGCTCTGGAGAACAAACTTCAAATAATAAACACTTTCTTTAAAAAAAAATCAACATCCCCGTGGACATGGATTTCCCCCAATAAAAAGACAAAAAACCAAATCGATTTCATTTTAAGTAACAATTTAAAACAATTTACAAACATAGAAGTAATAAATAATAATATATTTCCAACAGATCACAGGCTGGTACGAGGTACTATAAGTCTTGGAAAACAGAAAAAAACGAGAAAATATTTTAGCTCCACGAACTCTATATTAAAAGAAAAAGTTGCCCAAAATAAATACCAGAACACCCTTGAACAAAAGTCAAAAGAACTATACTTTGGAGAAAACGACAACATAGAGTCTTTTTATGAAAAAATCGAATCTTTGATAAAATATTGCATAAATCACGCGAAATCTCAAGAACCGTTACAAAGGAACTGTTTCATCACTTTAGAAACTAAATCATTGTTAAAAAGACGTGCTGAACTTCAACATAAAAAACATCTCAACTCTGAGGAAAAAAAGAGCTATCACAATTATTCAAAACTGCAAACAAAAAATTAAAAAAAGATTACCAACAACATAGAATACAAATATTAGAGGAGCATCTTAATAACACTGGGAGTCTAAAAAAAGCCGATAAACAATTAAATAAAAATAAAAATTGGATACCACAACTTAAAACAAATAAACACGGAATTCAGACAAGGAAAGATGTTGTCAATATCGCAACAGAATTTTATAAGAACCTCTATGAAGCGCAGACTATAGACACTCTGGAATCTGAGCAAACACTAGAGAAGGTCTATGACTCCACAAGTATTAATAAGTTTACCGAAATAGAAATCATAAGAAACATAGACAACCTGAAAAATGATAAAAGTCCCGGTCCTGACGGTATTCCTAACGAAGCTCTGAAACTTGGCAAACATCTATTAGCTGCGCCTCTCATGAAACTGTTTAATACAGTTTTAGAAAAACGTAGTGTTCCCAAAAAATGGACAGAATCAAGAATTATTCTCTTGTACAAAAAAGGTGACCCAACGAATGCTAGCAACTATCGCCCTATAAGTCTGTTACCTGCGATGTATAAACTTTTCGCATTGTGCCTAGAAAAACGGATAGGAGGTCAAATAGACGAACAGCAACCTACAGAACAAGCGGGCTTTCTTAAAGGTTTCTGCACCATAGATCATATCCATACCTTAGATTTAGTAATTGAAAAATTTGTAGAGTTCAATAAACCTCTATATCTCGGATTCATAGACTATGTAAAAGCATTCGACTCTATATCCCATGACAGTATATGGAGAGCTCTCAAACAGCAAAAAATACCACAGTCATATATAGCTATCATAAGAAGTATCTATGAACAAAGCACAAGCCGAGTTAAACTTGATCGTACAGGACCTGAGATCAAAATACGTAGAGGAGTAAAACAAGGCGATCCTCTTTCACCTAAACTTTTCATAGCGGTACTACAACACATTATGAAAGACCTATCCTGGAATAAAGCAGGAGTGAATCTCAATGGCAACTATTTGAACAACCTTCGCTTCGCCGATGATATTGTTATCTTCTCCGATTCACATAAAAACCTTGAAGCCATGATACAAGAAATTAACAATGTAAGCACAAAAATAGGCCTAAAACTAAACACTGAAAAAACGAGGGTATGCACAAATAGCACAAAACACCCAATAAAAGTAGATGACATAGAGCTTGAATATGTAGATCACTATAACTACCTAGGCAAACTAACATCTTTCAAAATTTCTAGAAATCAAGACGAGATCGATAGGAGAATTGCTATAACCTGGAATAAGTTTTGGAAACATAAAGAGGTACTCAAAGCAGATCTACCGCTAAATTTAAAAAAGAAAGTCATGGATTCCTGCATACTTCCCTGTCTCACATATGGCTGCCAAACATGGATCTTCAATAGACAAACAAGGAATAAAATACTAACATGTCAACGTGCAATGGAAAGAAGTATCCTAAACCTAAAACTAAAAGATAAATGCAAAAACAATGACATTCGCAAGAAAACGAGAGTGATAGACGCATTACATTACTCTCAAAAATTGAAGTAGAAGTGGGCAGGTCATGTAGCACGATCCACAGATACCAAATGGACTAAACGAGTAACCATGTGGACAGGACCAACAGGCAAACGCAAGCAAGTAAGACCGAAAGAAAGATGGGTCGATGAGATTGAAAAGACAGCAGGAAAAAATTGGTTAAAAATAGCACAGAACCGAAAAGAGTGGGAAAAGATGGAGGAGGCCTTTACCCAAAGGGGGGTCCTTAATTGAAATATATATTTTATTTTATTTTCTAAGCGTACATATAATTGTTGTATTGTAAATACCTTCTATTAAGGAATAAAGAGGCTTTATTATTATTGTGGGGTATCTATATAGTTTTCTCATCTGGTTGGGATGTATAAATATATAATTATAAATGAAAATGAAAATGAAAAGATAAATATACATAAATATCAATAAAATAAAATAAATACAAAAATACATAAATAAATAAAAGCCCAACCAGATGGAAGCCCTCGGCAGGGGAGACCAAACGGCCAAGGGTTAGGGGGAAAGGGAAAGAAACCGGCGGACGATGCGGGCAGTATCAAGGAGCACCGCCTTCTGCATTTGAGCCCGGAGCGGTCCGTGACGGAGTCCCAGTCGCCTCAGATGACCAGAGAGGCTAACTGGGATTAGCCCGTTTGCAGAGACGACTACAGGAATAATTTCGGTCGGCAGACCACCCCACATGTCGGTCACCTCGTGAGCCAGGTCCAGATATTTTGATCGCTTATCTGTTTCGGCTTTCACGAGGTTCTCGTCATACGGGATGGTAATATCGACCAAAAATATCCTTGACTGTGCCCGGTCCATCAGCACAATATCAGGCTTATTCGCAAGAATAGTCCTGTCTGTGATGATGGCCCGGTCCCAGTAGAGTCTGGCGCGGTCATTTTCAAGCACGGCTTCCGGCAAGTACTTGTAATACGGCAATTTCCGGTCCACGAGACCGTATTTCAGAGCGAGCTCCTGGTGTAGAATTCTGGCTACTAGGTTGTGCCTGTGCAAGTACTCAGAGTTAGAAAGCGTCGAACAACCGGAGATGACATGCCTAAGTGACTCACCGGGATGGCGACAAGCTCGACAGACGTCGACGGTGCCATCCTTTAGGATGTATCTCCGATAGTTGTTGGTCTTAATAACCTGATCCTGTATTGCACAGACAAAACCCTCGGTTTCCCCGAAGAGGTCACCGAAACGTAGCCAGTTGAGGGAGGCGACTGTATCTACGAAGGGCTCATGAAGAGCCCTGTAGTACCTCCCGTGGAGCTCTTTCTCCTTCCATACGGTCTCCCGATCGGAAATGCTAAGCACTGCTGGGTCCTGCCATTGCTCGTGGGCTAAGGATAGAGGGGTAAGCCCTTTATCACTAGAAATGACGTCATTATAGAATGGATCATCCGATCTCGTCAGGAAGTAATTACGGAGGCTGCACACTTCGCGATTATGCATGGTGAGCGCGCTCAAGAAGCCATGCCCACCATGCTTTCGCGGCAAGTACAGCCTCATTACCGACGATCTCGGATGATGCATCCTGTGGGACGTCATGGTAGTGCGGACTTTTCTATCCAGGGCGTTAAGTTCAGTCTGAGTCCACCTGAGTATGCCAAAGGTATACATGAGGACAGGCATGACCCAGCCGTTATATGCGTGTGTCTTATTCACACCGGACAAAAGGCTGTTAAGCACTTTGGTCAAGCGTGCATAAAACACGTCGCAAACTGACTGTTTCATACCAGCCTCATCGATACCGATGTTCTGTGACATACCCAGGTATCGGTATGTTTCAGCCTCGGAAAGGGTCCTTAAGTTAACGGGCATAGAGAAGTCTATGCCCTCAGAGTTAGCAACCCTCCCCCCTTCAACATGGAGGACCGCACACTTATCCGTTCCCAGCTCCATTCCAATAGAACTGCTAAATTCACAAGTGATGTTTAGCAGTTCCATAAGATGGGAGCGACTGGAGGCGAATAACTTGAGGTCATCCATATAGAAAAGGTGGGTCACTTTTGTACCTCCTTTCCTAAGCTGAAATCCCCTCCCGGAGCCCTCCAGTAAGGTACTGAGAGGGTTCAGAGAGAGGCAGAACCAGATTGGACTCAGACAATCGCCCTGGAAGATACCCCTTCTTATCCTTATGTGGTGCTCCGCAGCCATCATCCGCTCGCCCAGATGACAAAGGATCGTACTCCACTGCCCCATACACTGCTCGAGGAAGTCTCTAACTGTACAGTCAATCTTGTACAGCTCGAGTACCCTCTTTAGCCATGTATGGGGCACCGAGTCGAACGCCTTTCTGTAGTCTATCCAGGCGGCAGAGAAGTTCCGACGGTTGCGTTTCACCACTTTGCCTATGACCGCGTCAATGAGGAGTGGTTCCTTGGTTCCACGACCACCGCCCCGACATCCATTTTGAGCGCGTGACATCACCTGGTTTAGCTCCAGGTGCCGAGTGATTCTCGCGCTCAAAATGGATGTCAGTGTCTTATATATGGTGGGTAGACACGTGATGGGGCGGTATTTGCTCGGGTCTGTGGTATCCTGATCTTTAGGAACCAAGTGAGTGATCCCAGTAGTGAAGAGGCTCGGGAGCGACTTCTGGTCGAGAGCCTCTTGAAACTGTCGGGCGAGCACAGCGTGACACACTATGAACCCCTTCAGCCAGTAATGATGCAACCCGTCGAGCCCCGGACATTTCCAGTTCGGGGCCCTACGGACCGCCTCAGCCACGTCTTCCGGCGTTATGGTGATGGGGTCCATAGGCGTAACACTCGCACCCTGGCTCGCCACAACTTCCATCCAAGGGCCCTCGCTGTGGTTTACGGGCTCTGACCACAGGCCACGCCAGAATGCGATAATGTCAGCCTGATCCGGTCCTTGGCCCGCTCCACATACCTTTGGTCGCTCCAATGATTTATAGAGCCTCTTCTGATCACTCTGGAAGAGACGATTCTGGTTGAACCGCCTTGACCTCTCGGTAAATCGTCGAATCCGCTTCCCCCAAGCAGCGATCTTTTGCTTCAGGTCGTCTATGCGCTCCGTTAGTTTCTGCATGATATCCGGCTGGGACAAACTGATATTTGTCCCAGCAAACGCCATCCTAACGGTGCGCATAATCCTCGGTCTATTATTACCCGACCTGAAGCTTGTCAGTCTGCCGATAAGGGCCCTAGCCTTTGCGATACGGTCCTCGATTCTTTTTCTCCAGGCTGGGATGGCGCTACTTTGTGTAGTAGCGCGTCCAGCCATGGGAAGTTTGGCGCCAATAATACGGCAAACTGCCACTGCGGCGCCAAAGAGAATTGAGTCCGTCTCGCAAAGGTCCTGGCTGGCTTCCAAATAGGTCACCAGCATTGGGTTAAGAGCCCTCACGACAGCCCGATTTCGCTTGCTTAGGGAAGTCGCGGTCGATTTTCGAGAGGGGTGCTGCGCGTTTCCAAAATCGCCTCTTCCAATATACTCCTCATTTTCTCTAGTTCGTGGGAGACTATTTCATCGTCGTTCGAATCAACCACAACTGGAAGATCCATGGCGGCTTCCACGTGTGGATGCTGGTCTGTCGAATGTGGAGCTGCATCTCCAGCCATAGCCGATTCATTCGACGACGGAATAGCCTCACGTCGTAGTCGTTCGAGTTCGGCATCATCAAATATTTTCGAGCGCATGATGTACCGAACTCGGTCTGCCAGGTTTTGTTCCGTGACGGGGATAGAAGGCTCCAGCTCAGCAAAAAAGCTATGCATCCGAGACCTGTACGCTATTCCCCCAGTTTCTTCCCCTTTCGCCCTATAGTACGCCCGCAATGCGTTTTCGTTCATAGATTTTGTCCAACGCATGCGACGTGCTCCACCAGCGGCGGGTGCCGCTTGCTGAGTCCGAGAAGACCCAGCCGACACCAAGCCTTCTGGTGGGGATGATGGATGCGAGGGGCTGCTAGGTGATCGTGCAGCTCCTCGCGCTCGGCTGGCGGCCCGCATGCTGCCGCGTCCAGCGCCAGCTCCAGACGCGCCCCGGCGACCCCCAGGCAGCGGCCCTATGCGCGTTCCTCTTTGTGCCATCATCCATTTTATGGGCGCCAAATAACGGGAGACGCCCAAACCCGGCACCGTTTCGTGGTTGGGTCATATGCACAAACGGACCTTTGCACCTACAATTTTGCCTAGGCACGGCGCTCACACCTCTTGGCAGGATGCTGACTGACTGCGCCGACGTAGCAGTTTTGTCACATGACTGTTACGTCAGCGGGCGATGGGGTCGTCACTTCCCTACGCCATTTTATTATTATTATTATTATTATTATTATTATATGGCAACACCACCTCCTCCTTTTTCAATTCGGTCGTTACGCACAAGAACAAAATCATTTAGAGGATATAAGCTGGACATTAATGATGGTGTTAGCCAACTTTCTGATATTAAGATTGCATGAACACAATCTATAGAAAAAACTTCTTCAAAATAAAAATAGTGACTTGGAATGCTTTGAGCATTGACATGACATATATTAAGCAAGTTTTTACAACGAGTAAATAAATTGATTAGCTCATCGCGGAGGGAAGGCATACTACCACTACCATCACAAGACTCGAACGAGATATCTGAATCATGGGCAGAATAAAAAGATTCATCATCCGACATATCTAACATTAATAATAGAGATATATGAATAATAAATTTTAAATAAATAAAAAATATAATATAATAATATGTTATTAGTTAATATAATAATATGTTATTATTGTTAGACTAACTACAAAATACGACTCAATACATATTACACATCACCCAACAGTTGACTGATTGCAAAGAAATATCTAAAGCTTACAATGATAATAAGAATTAAAAAAAAGCAATTAACACTAACCTACTTGATAAAAGCATAATAAGACAAAAGTTTACTGTTATTTAATCACTAAGTCAGTCACTTAATTAACAAGATAACTTAATGGATACTATTTCACAACAAAATTCACCAAAACAAACAGTAATGCAAAAAGAACATATTTTTAACGGTGTGATACAAAAGAACTTAAATTTTGCTAACATAGCAGCAAGAAGGTACCACACAAAAACAAAAAAAAAAACAAAGGAATACGATTTAGTTTCGAAATACAAGATCAATAATGTACAATTAGTTTTCAGACACAGCTTATTCTATTCTTTATACAAAAGCTTACTCCATAAACATAGTAATTATATACTCTTTGTGTCGAGCTGTCACTATTAGATTATCCGCAGTATGTTTGTTTTATAATCAAGCAAATAATGTAAATAATACAATTACCGTCAACAAATGATAACAAATAATGTCAACAAACAAATGGAAAACCAAACAAACAAAAAAAAATACAATTTTTTTTTATAGAAGAAGGGGCAAACGAGCATACGGCTCACCTGATGTTAAGTGACTACCGCCGCCCATGATCAACCGCAACACCAGGAGAATTGCGGGTGTGTTGCCGGTCCTTTAGAAAGGAGTAAGCTCTTTTCTTGAAGGTCCCCAGGTCGTATCGCTCCGGAAAAATCGCCGGTGGTAAACTATTCCACAGAGAGGTTGTACGTGGAAGAAAACTCCTTGTGAAACGTACAGTGGTGGACCGCCAAGCATCCAGATGGTGGGGATGGTATCGGGACGTTTGCCGTGTAGTGCGTTCACGAAATTTGGCGGCTGGGATTAATCCGAACAATTCCTCAGAGCACTCCCCGTGATAGATGCGATAAAATACGCAAAGAGATGCAACATCTCTTCGCAGCGCCAGCGAATCGAGCCGATCGGAAAGCACTCGGTCGTCGACGATTCGAGCTGCTCTGCGCTGGATGTGGTCAAGTGGAAGGAGCTGGTACTGGGAAGCCCCAGCACAGAGATGGGAATAGTATTCCATGTGCGGCCGAACCTGCGCCTTGTAAAGTTGCAGGCGGTGTGCCGGCATGAAATACTGTCCCGCTCTGCTGAACACGCCAAGCTTTTTAGAGGCCAATTTGGCCTTCCCTTCCAAGTGACTACGAAACTGCACGTCATTCGATATGTCGACGCCGAGGATTCCGATACAGGCTGAGGCAACAAGGGGAGTGCCTTGAAACTAAGGGGATACGACAAAGGGGTTCTTTTTAACGGTTAACGCGCAAACTTGTGTCTTCTGGGGGTTAAACTGGACTAGATTTAGTCGTCCCCAATCCGAGACTCTGTTCAGCAAAGACTCGACTTCAGACACAAGTTTGTCCCGGCACTCGAAGACGTTTTCCCGAGAAATATTGGCTCGGCCGGTGTAAAGAGCATCACCAGTGCTATCATCTGCATAGCAATGAATGTTACGGTTATGCAACATATCATTGATATGCAGAAGAAATAGCGTTGGCGATAGCACGCAGCCCTGTGGAACACCAGCATTAATAGGCTTGCAATCGGAGCTTGCACCGTCTACAACGACCTTGATGCTCCGATCTGCAAGAAAGCTGGTGATCCAATCGCACAATTTCTCGGGAAGCCCATAGGAAGGGAGCTTCGAAAGAAGCGCTTTGTGCCAAACCCGATCGAAGGCCTTCGCAATGTCCAAACTAACGGCCAATGCCTCCCCCTTGAACTCTACTGCCTCCGCCCATCTGTGAGTTAGGTAGACCAGAAGATCACCAGCTGACCGACCACGGCGAAAATCGTATTGGCGGTCACTAATCAGCTGGTGATCTTCAAGGTACCTCATGAGCTGGCAGTTTACAATGGACTCCATTGTTTTGGAGAACAAGGAGGTGATGGCGATTGGCCGGTTGTTGGACGGGTCGGAGCGGTCGCCTTTTTTAGGGATCGGGTGGACGTAAGCTGTCTTCCATGATTTTGGGACTACGCCTAGGGAGTAGGAGTACCGGAAAAGACGCATTTAAACCGGTGCCAACTCTGGAGCACACGTCCTCAGCACAATTGGGGGGATTCTGTCAGGCCCACTCGACTTGTGGATGTCCAGGGAGAGGAGTGCTTTGCGAACCAAGCGCTGTGTGAGGTGCACTTCCGGCATGGAGCACTCACACCGCGGGATGGTCGGTGGCGTACTCCCCCCGTCATCGAGAGTCGAGTTAGACGCAAAGAAAGAGCCTAGAAGATCGGCTTTCTCCTTTGCAGTATGGGCCAGTGAGTCGTCCTCCCTGTGCAGAGATGGAAGAGATGGCTGACAGAAATTCCCCTGGACAGCCTTGGCGAGAGACCAGAATGCACGGGTTCCAGAAGGAAGGCGAACTAGTTTCTCGCCAGTTCTGCCTGTGTGCTGTGACTTTGCTTTGGCAATGACTCTTTTGAAGGACCTAGAGGCGGAATTATACTTCTTTTTTAGAGCGCTGGTGTTTACATCCCGGGACGCTGATGCATCAACCCAGGTTTGGTAGCACTCCTGCTTATAGCATGATGCTATTTTACAGGAGCGACCAAACCATGGCTGAGATTTGCCTCCAATGGGCACCACAGAGGAATGAATAAAAAGTTAATTGATAGAATCAGGCGTTACTTTGCGGAAATCCATTATAATAAAAAATAAAAATATCAATTTCTTTGCAACTTTCCGCTAAACATATAAAATGATGTGTCTTACTGACTTAGCGGTCAGCCGCCGTAGAGTCTATATTACCTGAGGATGCCTCGTGTAGAGGCGAAACACGTGTCGTATTATCGTCAATGGTGTGTCTTGCCTGGAATAGTGGTGTTGAGAGTAGTGGTGCTTGGTCTAGTGGTGACGGAGTTAGTGTATGCAATTGAGGGAGGGCGGGAGGTGCGCTTCAATCCAGGTAAGACACATCATTTTATATGTTTAGCGGAAAGTTGCAAAGAAATTGATATTTTTATTTTTTTATGGAATAAAAAGTTCCATACCCTGAAGTACCACGTCAGTAACAGAATCTGCAACAACGTTGGGATCATCCGGCGAGAAGCAAACCCGCCCCCAAGGGTAGGATGCAAAGAAAGACCGCATCCCATCCCAATCGGCTGACCTATAGTGCCAAACACGGCGGCAGGCTGCAGAATGCAACCGCGATTTCAGCGTGAGTGGCACAACACTCCGGACCAGACAATGGTCCGAGGAGCCTAAAGGGGCGTCGACGGAAATCTGATATCCGTCCGGGTGAGAGGTCAGCAGAAGGTCCAACAGGGAAGGCGCATGATCCTCCACATCTGGAATCCGCGTAGGCGAAGTAACCAGTTGTGTCAGACCATATGCCAAGGCAAAATCATGAACAGATCTCCCCGCATGATCGGTTAAACGTGAACCAAGCCATTCGGCGTGATGGGCGTTAAAGTCGCCGAGGATCACGATCTCTGCGGAGGGGATCTGCTGTAGCAACGAATCTGCAGCCATTTGGACGTGGTCGAAGAGTACGGTCTGTTTCGGCATCACCGCTATGGGACCTATAGAGGCACTCGTAGACGCGCTGATGGTCGTCGCTGTCTACGCGTAGCCAAAGGATGGACACGTCCGAACCTTCAAGTCTGCCGAGGTGTCGAGAACAGATGTCCTCTCTGACTTAAACGCAAACTCCAGCCCGAGGCACAAAAGAGTGTTCCAGTTTGTACCCCGGGCAGGAGAGATACGAGACATCAGCCGGATAGGACACCTGCGTCTCGGTCAGAAAGAGCAGAGCCGGCCTCGCCGTATCGAGATGGTAGTGGACGGCGTTTAGGTTAGTGTGAAGTCCCCTGATATTGCAGAAATTCACGGACAGCGTGGCAGGGGTCGCCTTGGTCTTGTTGCTCCGTTTGCCCCGAGCAGTTATAGTCTTGAGCGGAATTTTGCCCCCCCTCCCCCCCCCCCCCCCGAATACGCGGGGCAGCCTGAGCACCCACACTCAGAAGTGGAAAAACATGGTTGTGGATGTTCAGCGAGGGATTCTCCAGGGGTGTTGGTACCCTCCTGGGGTAGTCTATCATTATTTAATTCCGCTACCATGTTGATGGGGGGGGGGGGGGGATTTGGGCCTCCGGCCACCTGCACTCACCAGACGAAACGCGGAAGCAGTTCTTCCCCTTCACGCCGGTATTCTGTGAGGTCGTGGTACCACCCCGGTTTGAACCGGCCCATACGTGCAACAGCAAAGCTGCCGCGTGGCTCTACCACTGTTAAAGTGTAAAAACAATAAAAAGGACTTAAGAACTAAAGATAGAATACAAACTGCCGATTACAGAGGAATTATTTTTTGGGAACAACACGACGTGTCTTCTTGATTTCTACACTTTGAACCGCTGGGATGACTTGTCTACGCCTGGCCCCACCTTGCTGAGAACTGGTTTCTAATGGGCTTTTCTGCGCAGTGACGGAAGGAGAATTAGGCTTGGGCCATTTAGTAAGAACGCTATCAAACTCTTCCTCAGTGGAAATTTTTATGCGACTACTATCAGGAAGCCTAATGTTTATGGTTCCATCAAGAGTCCAAACATTCTTCATGCCGAAATGTCGGCGTGCCTTCTTATATGTACCCTGTCTCATTTTAGTGAGAAACTCCGATACTGTGTATGGTGTATTCTTTCATTTTGCCTTAGATCTCCAGACTTCAGATTTAGTATCATAACTTTGGAAATGAACAAGTACAGCTCTTGTCCGATCACTGCCCGGAACTCCCAATCGATGACAGCGCTTCAAGTAAGAGTTGCTTATATGTGAAAGGCCCAATTTATTATGAATAATTTCAAGTACCTCCTGTTCTACATTTAATCCAGACTCTTCAGGAATACCATTAAAAAGTAGTACCTTACGCCTTTGTCGCATATCTATTTCATCAACTGCATTAGTACACCTCCGAAATTGTTGCTGCAGAAGACTAAACATGTTGCTCACTAAGTCTTTAAAAGCATAAAATTCCTCACTTAGCTGAACCAAGGTTGGATTTGATGGGACTAAAGCAGCTTTTAAGCGCTTCTCAAACTCTGACATCTTTTGCATCCAATCAACTTCAAGTTCCTTCTGCACCAGATCAACCTTGGTGACATTTGCCATCATGCGTTAATCACTTTAAATGTATAAATATAGTTACTCCCTTGTAAGATGGAGCTGTAGGGTGATGCAAGTAAGTTCTTAAATCTTCTTTAAACACATATGTTTATAATAACAATGTAAACAAAAATGCGTTAAGTCACTGATTTGAAAGTAATTGAACTTAAATTAGATATTAAACAATTTTTATTTGAGTAAATAAAACGGAGCTAACAAATCAACTGTTAACTTTTACACACCTACCCACCAAAAAAAAAAACGTTTTTTTAAAGCTAAACTTTAGATAAAAATTTTGCGTCTTGTAGACGACTTGGAGACTTGGAGACGAGTTCTTTGAACTTCTAATATAATGTAATGAAAAGTAAGCATGTAGTTTACTTAATAAATTTTATTTAAAGTTAGCTACGGATAGTTTTCTAAAGCTCAGTTTCATTAACTTTAGATTTAATGCATTGCATTTTCTAATTTTAAAATTTTTAAAGGTACTTTTCTACAATTTGTTATTACAACCCCATTACATCGGTTTCCACCATACTCAGGTCAATTGTTATGGGGATTCCCAAGACACCTAAACCATCGACTTTTATATCACTTGTTACTTAAGACAGAATTTAAATTTAAGTTTGATACTACATCGATTGTTTTAAAAGTAAAGATAGAACCATAGTAACTAGTAACATAGATGTTTTGGATCAAGTTATTAACCAGGGAACTATTTATAATTATCAGGCAAAATTTATTTATAAATCCTAAGTTTTTATCATATTGCTTACACATTGGAATTTTTACAAACTGTCTGAACACTATAAATAATGCCCTATTAATCTCTTAGTCCAATATTTAGAAATATATCCTATACGAGCAATTCTTACACACATATATATATATATATATATATATATATATATATATATATATATATATATATATATATATATATATATATATATATAATCGGAATCTCGGAAACGGCTCCAACGATTTTCATAAAATTTAGTGCCCAGGGAGTTTCGGGGGCAATAAATCGATCTAGCTAGGATTTATTTTTAGAAAATGTCCTTTTGTCCGTGTTTTCAGGCAATAAAAAAACTGCTACAATATAAGAAGGTAAGTTTTGACTGACTACTAACAATCGTAATAACTCAGGTGGGATGTCGGTCGGGCGTGATATGCGAGTTCCGTGGTTCGCGTCCCGTCTTGCGTCCGACTTTTTTTTCCTTTTTTTTTCAAATTCCCTTCTTTTGCGAGAAAATCTATAATTTCGAGCCCTTTTTTTTAGTAATTTTTAAAAATAAGAAAAATTTTAATGAAACCAATTGCACTCATGATTTTCATTCAAATAACCAGTTCAGTTTTTTCTATTATGTCAATAAGATCAAAAAATATTATTCATTTAATTTGTATCTAAATGTAACTTAAAAAAAACCGAGCAAAGCTCGGTCATCCGGGTACTATACATATAGCCCGCATACAGAAGGTTTGTTTAACGATTGAGTTAGATCATGCGTCGATCGCAGCCTTGCCAACATTACTGCGGAGTAAGTTAAGTTGACTTTTTACATTCGCTTACGTTAATATAAAACAAAAATAAATAAGAGTATAAAAAACTTAATTATCACTTATTGGTTACCAGGTATGATGTGTGTTATCGGTTCTCCGTATTGTCATCGGTTCTACAAAATCGGTTCTTCAATACTTTAGATATTAAAACGTCTACAAGTGGGTGAAAACTGATTTTAGATTTCGATTACATACGTTCATGTTACATTATTTACTAAAGAAAGACAACTTGGGTAACCCTCCCGCGCAGACACGCGCGGGACGCGTTTTGCAAAAGTGGGGATGGTGATCAACATCATACATTTTGCGCGCGTAGCAAGTTTAATTTGGTTTGAAATCTATCAATCATTCCGTATTTCTACAGTAAAATATCGAGGACTATCGGAATAATATTTTACTTCGTAATTTAATGTGATGTTTACAGCGCAATTTATGGAATCGTAAATTGTAAATATTTCATGTTCCCTCTCTGTTTCAGTTACAAAAATAAACAAAAGAAATGCCATAAATTGAAGAATTCGACATTTTTATGTTATTTTCATTTTTACTGTATTTAATGCCCGTATTCACAAATACTACTTTCTTAAGTATAAGAGCGACGATCTATGAGTAATATTTCTTAGTACGTTCGGTTTACCAATAGCGTAATTACTATTTAATTCTTTTTAAACATAAAAATGATTATAATAATGGCCATGTTGTTTCGTATTTGTTTAATAACACAGGCCGACCGCGGTCATACAATGTGCGGATCATTTGAGTGACTGATACGAGTCTCTATTCAACAGGGAGATGTAAGTGTAACTGCCATACAAATTCACGAGAATAAAATATGCATTGAACATTTTGCCCTCTAGTGAACCAGGTACATAAAATTGTAGCCTTGTTTTCTTGAGCGTTGTAAAGATGGCGTTTCTCAGGTAAAGTAAAACCCCAGAATCAAAAAATAAATAAATGTGACAGTTTATTATATTATTCGTTCATACATTATTCGTTCACAGTTCTTTCAAATTTAATTAAAAGTTATGTTGCTATACACTTATGCAAGTGTTTAAAAAAATATGTAAGAATTGTAATGTGTATAAAATCCTTAACTACGTAATATGATTATATGTTAGAAGAGAGTGTTGTGTTCATTCATAGATGAAGTTTGTTTATTAATTCAAACGAAATTTATTGAAAAACAAGAAATAAGAAAATAATAAAGACACAATAACTCATAAAACGCCTCCTGTGAAAATCATAATTAGAGTTTTATGATTATTTATCAAATTTAACAATAAATGTGGTCGTTAGCGGTTGTTGCACCAATACGAGTATTGGTGCAACAACTAACTGACTGCTAAAAATATTAACTTCTGATTAAAAAATGAAAATGTCAAAGCTCAAGAAATACCACATGCATAAAAGAAAACATATAATTAAATTTATATTTAGTCTTTGATATTAATATAAAAAAATCTAATGTGAAATAGACCAAGTTTTATAAGTTTTAATGTTATGTACAGAATTTTCATTTGTAGATTTTGGATTATTATTGGAGATATCCAATAATTAACAATTTTTATTTTAATTTATAATAACCGTAGTAGCTCAGATGGTTAGCGACCACTGTAATTTCACAGTACGCGAGCAACCCTGGTGCGACGCTGACGTCACCAATGAAATTGTTAATTACAACTGTTGATTCACTACGCGTTCGGTGGTGAAGGAAAAAACCATTGTGAGGAAACCTAGCTGCATATCTGAGTAATAATAAAAAAACATATCGAAGACATGTGAAGTTCGCGGCGGACCCACTTCCTTGCCCTAAGCCCTCCCAGAAATAAGTGGAGGCCTGTGCCCTGGTAGTGTGCCCCAATAGATAACAAAAAACATTGATAATAAAGTTGCCAGTTTTGAAACTAATAATTTCTTATATTTACGCGAACACTACTCGTTGAATAAAACTATTTATATGGATTTTATCGCGTTTAATTGAAATTGAAAAAAAATAAGTTACTAAAATTATTTTTAATTCCCGATGTTTCTTGTGCTTTACGGCACCCATGGTCACGGGACTAATGCCCCATTTACATTCAGCCCTGTTGGGCAGGGAAGTGAGCAGGGCAGTGAGCAGGGCAGTATGTAAACGGGCTACTCGCGCTGACACTGCCGCTGCCGCTGCCACTGCTCGACGATCGCTCAAATGTCGGTTTTTCGTACGGAAGTCAAAGGACGGGCAGCGCGAGCGTCAATGATTGTTCACATTCAGCTCCATCGCTCACTTCGCGCCAAGCGCCTGGATGAACGGACGTGCGTGCCGTCTTGTTATTAAATAAGTACGATCTACCAAAATGCCTTTCGAGTGGAATAATGAAAATACAATAAAGTTTTTAGAACTGCTGGAATCAGAAAAAACTGTGGGATTTCAACGATAAAAACCACAATTCCTCATCTTCTACGAATACGAATTTTCTTTTTGAGATAACACAGTACCTAGGTGGATTGAAAAGTACTCGGCCTAACACAGATCCATTCAATTCTAAAAATCAAATCTACCCACATTATTTAGTTCAGTTCAGACTAGTTCATTGTGTGAAGTTCGAAACGTGTGCGATAATTAGTTGTGATTTTATAAATTTATTAACAAAGTAATCGGACATAATTTCCGCGAATGGAGCAAATCGAGCAGCGTGCCGTCATTAAGTACCTCCATAAGAAGGGGCTATCATCAAAAGCCATCCATGATGACATGGTCAGTACATTAGGCGATTGTGCTCTGTCATATTCATCCGTCAAAAAATGGATAGCACAATTTAAGCGTGGTAGAGAGAGTGTGAAAGATGAACCCCGCTCTGGAAGGCCTTCGACGTCAACTACTGACGAAAATATTAAAAAAGTACTTGATTTAATAATGGGAGACCGCAGATTAAAAATTAGAGAGATAGCCGAGATTATAGGCATCTCTTATGAATGAACTCAAAACATCATTGTCAACGAGTTGGGTTTCCACAAGGTGTCTGCGAGGTGGGTTCCGCGACTGCTTTCAGTTGAACAAAAAAGGACGCGATTGACTATTTCACGCGACTGTTTGGAGTTATTTGAAGCCGATGCAGATGATTTTTTGAATCGTTTTGTTACTATGGTCGAAACATGGGACGATACTGTACACCGGAAACAAAACAACAATCAAAACAGTGGAGAAGACCTGGTTCACCACCCCCTAAAAAGGCTAAGTCGATTTTGTCGGCAAATAAGGTGATGGCTTCAGTATTCTGGGACTCGAAAGGTGTGATTATGATTGATTATCTTGAAAGGGGTCAGACTATAAACTCTGATTACTACTGCACCTTACTACGTCGTTTACGAGAGGAAATAAAAGTAAACGTCGAGGAATGCTCAGAAGAAAGTCCCGTTTCATCAAGATAACGCCCGTGTTCACACGTCAGTACAGTCAATGGCTGAAATTCACAACTGTGGCTTTGAACTGTTACCGCATCCGCCGTATTCACCTGATCTGGCACCATCAGACTTCTTTCTGTTCCCTAACCTAAAAAAGCACTTGGGAGGTCAAAGATTTTCGACAAACGACGAGGTCAAAGCAGCTGTAGACGCATATTTTGACTCTAAGGAAGAATCATTTTTTTTCAACGGTCTAAATGCTTGGAAGGGGAGGTGGCAAAAGTGTATTGAACCTGATGGTGATTATGTAGAAAAATAAAAATATAACTGATTTAGTATGTGTTTATTTTCTTGGTTAGGCCGAGTACTTTTCAATCCACCCTCGTACCTATGTACATAATTAATTATAAATTCGTCAAATTTATTATTTTAATATAAAATTTAGTTTAAGGAATTAATGAATATTGACATTTTATTTCTAAAGCGTTAAAATGTAAAATAAGTTAAATGGTAATATTTGCATAATAGCCTGAGATTTTTAAATTATAATTTTATTGTAATTAAAATTTTGAATTAATTTATACTGTAGTGTAATTATTAAAGTAATAATAGGTTAACTAATCTCATATATATTACACATTATATATATATATATATATATATATATATATATATATATATATATATATATATATATATATATATATATATATATATATATATATATATATTATTTAACAATAATGTAATAATTCAATTAATAATTTATGAACAATTTATTGTATAAGAATTCAAAGAGTGTGGATCTGTATAAGTATTTACTTAATACATAATATTTTAATTCAAAAATAATGTTTGTACCTAACTTTTAAGAAATGCAATAATTTTAAAATATATAACATTGGGTTTGTGTAATTAGCTGTATTTCATATCATTTTTGCATGCCAATTATGGCAAAACATGTCAGTTCCACGTCATTGATCATCTTATGTACCATGTTTTTAAGCAAATAATCTATCTCTCTATTTATCTTCTTTCGAACTTGATATCTTTTTAAATTATAAACATAATTTTGTATTGCAAGAAAACACAGCGCGGACGCTGTAATTATTTCGACGTCATAATCAAATCGTTATAGTCAAAAAAATCAGGTTTATAGTCAAAAACATTACAAAAACATAACCTCAAAAAATATTTTTAATAATTTATGAAAAAACTTAGCATGTCCGGTAGGATGTGGAAGTCGGGGCGACTCTACAACTCCTCCGCCTCCCTTTCCACCACATGACACCCCCTTAATTAATTTTGGGTTATCATTTTGAGGTTAGTTCCATGGGATATTCTTTTTATTTTTCTTAAGAAAGGTGAATTACCTTTTAATGTGAGTGGTATTATTATAATCGGGGACCAAACCTCTACCAAATAAAACACCTTACTCCCCCAAATTCCTGCCAGACGATTTTAAATTTCAACCTTATTTGAGATAATATTGTTACGAGCTTGAGGTTCGTGACAATAAAAATTGCCGATAGAATTACCTCAATTAACACTTTACACTAATTAAAGTTAAAAACACTAATAATTAATCACACTGATTCACTTTATTCCGCTCCGAAGTTTCGCTTGTCTCGCCAACTTCAATACTTCCCCGATCGCACCTTGCAGCGCCTATAAATACACATTAGTACCGAATCATCCAGAACATTCAAGTAAATACGCGCACCAATCGAGAAAGCGCCGAAAGTTCGAGAGTCAGCTTCCAGAAGCTTAGTTCTTCGTTTCGACAACAGATGGCGCTGTCGTTTGAAAGATTAGTGATGTCATTTTCTGGAAAGCTCTTCCCTCGCTCCGTTACCCGACACTAGATGGCGCTAGTGCCAGATGTCAACTTAGCCGCGCAACAATATCTTCATGATGAAAAATAAAAGAAACCACAATCTTAATTTTTAGAGGATTATGGAGTCGATTCAATGCGTGATCACTGATCACATACTACAAAATAGTATTACATAATTTTGTTATTAAATAAATTAATGTTAATGCCATTAGGTATATGATTTAATCGACATTTAAATACAGAATGGGTAATTTTATAATTTCGCGGTCCCCTCGTTTTTGGCTCTAGAAAATCGAATAATTATCCGATTTCGACGAATTTTTTTTAGTTTTTATGGCAGATTTATGAAAAAAAAATATGAAAATGTCTCACCTGAAGAATTCTTATAGTTTTATGACTTTAAATGTGGTCATAAACGCACTTCTTCGAGTATAATCGTTCATAACTTTTTAAAGGGATTTGAATTACAGCTTGCAAGTTCGCTCTCGAGTGTGCTGCTTGAGTGTGAATTGGCAGCCAGTTAGTGCTCGGTGTTTCTCAGTTTCTAATGAGCTTATAAATTGATACCAAAATTTTCTAAAATTAACCTTAAAAGTGAGAGCACCTTATCAACTAACGAACGACAAATGTCGCACCCGTATCTCATTATCCTTCTTTCCGGTCCACTCCTAAGTATAGGCAAATCTCTCAGCACTTGCTATGAGCTAATTTTTAAAAGCTTATACCAAGTAGTGAAATAAGTACTCGTAGGGTTGATAAATGAAATAAATAACAAACTTACACTTGAACTTACAAACCTAGTAGCGCTTACCAGATAATCATCAGTATTATCATTACAACCAATTAAAGTACGCTGCTAAACATAGGTCTCGCCTTAGGTTGCCTCGGTATTAGGTAGTCACCGCTGCCGATTTCCTATTTTAAATTCTTCTGTCACCTCTCACGACACCAATAGCACGATATGGAGTAGGGGATAATTATACATCGCCTCTACATGGTCTGATGAAACTGTAGCAAAAAAACTGTGTAGTATTCGTTATTATTCAATGGAATTTTTCAATTAAGGGTGCTACTTAAATATAATACTTGAAACCAACTAATACCTGAGATATAGTCATAAATGTGAAATATGGCCGCTCTAATGGGATTTTAATACAGTAGATCCCGCTTCGCGTCGTTTAGGAGAAGCTAATTGCTTAAGAAATTATATCAAAAGAAAATTATAAAGACGCATAAGTGACTCCTTAATTGCTCTTAAATACGGTGCAAAATTTTCATTCAACAGACTTTATTAATTCAAGATTTTCCGTAATCGTCACGCTCGAAACGTGCACTGGCGATAACTATATCATGTTAGGATATTCTCTCAAAAATATTTAAATAAATAAAAATTCTAGGTGCCAACTTTAAGTCTCATTAAGGCAAAAGTTATGGAAATTATTATTGTAGAAAATAAAATTTCGCATATTTTGTTTCCAGTAAACTTTTTTGTAAAATTTACCGTTTACGATTTATGGCCCATTTAATGAACAGGTTTTTCTATCGCGGCTAATGACTTTAAACATGTATTTGATTAATAAATTAATCCATTTTATTTCCATTTATAAAGATCTTTATACTTTACTGCCAGCCCTTTTCAGGGCTGCAATTCTACACAGCTGCGCACCCTTGCAAACGAGGGTTAGGGCGTCCCCCCAAGGCGACGCACACCAGCTCGTCCCCGTTGGTGTGGAATACAGCGCGCAAAGCGGCGATGGGGACCGCCACCCGTCACGCACAGCCCGACACGGCGGAAGGTGGAGGACGGAGTGCAGAGTTGGCACGTGGAATGTTAGAGGGGGCATGAGAGATAAGACGAATGAGTTGATCGAAATAATGAAAGAAAGAGAATTAGATGTCGTTTGTATGTCGAAGACCAAACGGAAAGGCAGTGGTACTAAAGAGCTACCTGGCGGGACGTTAGCTATATGGTCCGGAGTCCCGGAAAGCGAGAACGCCTGCCAGGGAGTGGGAGTGCTGTTGTCGTCCCGGTTGGTCGATCTTATGACTGAATACAAGGTCGTGAACTCAAGACTTCTCTGGGTTCGCTTCAAAATGGGACTGACGAAGTTATTCCTTTTGGCTGTTTATGCGCCGGTAGCTTCGTCGTCCAGGGCTGAGCTGGAGGAGTTTTGGGAGAATGTAAGAGAAGTTCTAGATTTGGTTAAGGGAAACGAAAGAACTGTTGTATGTGGTGATTTGAATGGATGGGTAGGTATCGCTCGACCAGGATACGAGTCGGTGCTTGGAAAGTTTGGCGATAAAAGGGTTAATGATGCTAGCAAGCTTATACTGGCTGTATGCAAGGAAAAGGGTCTTCTTGTGACAAACACTATGTTTAATCACAGGAAAATCCATATGTACACTAGAGAGAGAAAGAATGAGAGAAGTATGATTGATTTGTTCCTGGTGGATGACCGACTGCGAAAACAGGTGATGGATACACGAGTGTTCAGGGGTGCTGACCTGGGAACGGATCATTATCTGGTAATTACTAGATTTAGGGGTTTGTTCGCGGGTTGGCGCTACCGGACGGCAGTAACAGAACCACAGTCGGTCTGTCGCATCCGAAGCTGAAAGCTTCAGGAAACGGATACTAGGGACAAATATCACACGAGGGTAGCCGAAAAGCTTGACACCATCGATGGCAGGAAAGAATGTGTGGAGAGAACATGGCAGAACCTTAGGGATGGAATGGTAAGTGCAGCGGAAGAAGTACGTGGAACGACAAAAAGAGGTAGTAGTAAAAGAAGAGATGCATGGTGGAATGATGAAGTGAGAGAAGCTGTAAAAAAGAAGAAAAAAGCATGGTTAGACTACTTGGCCTCTAGTAACGATGAGCATATGAGAGAGAAGATAAAAGAAAGATATAAGCTGCAGAAAGTTCATGCGAAAACATTGATTGAGGAAGTACGTGAAAGGTATAGAATAGAAGCGGACGAGAGGTTGTCGCGCAACTTTAAGGAAAACTCCAAACTCTTCTGGAAAGAGGTTGGAAGGTCACGGAGTGGTGCGACAGCCTTAAGAATGAACAAAGTGCTTTCGAGAACCAATGACGTCCTCTCAGAAAAATCGGACGTCATGCAGCGATGGAGTGAATTTTATAGAGAAATGTATGCGTATCATGATCTTAGTGAAGGATCCGGGGGTGACGCCGTGACTGGCACGCCAGACACGGACCTCGATGACACTGAGGTCATCAGCATGAAAGAGATTGAACGTGCGATTCGAAGTTTGAAATGTGGTAAGTCTGCGGGACTAGACAGAGTTACTGCTGAAATGGTCAAGTACGGTGGGCCTCGCGTCTGGGACAGCTGTCATCTGCTGTGCAATTTGTGCTGGCGGACGGGAGATGTCCCGGATGATTGGCGATCCGCGGTCGTTGTGCCTTTATATAAAGGTAAAGGTTCACATTTTGACTGCGGGTACTATCGGGCGATCAGCTTGACCAGTTTAGCAAGTAAAGTTTACTCGAAGGTTTTGACACGTAGGATGCAAGAGAATTAAGAAAGATTCTTATGGGATGCACGGATCAAATGTTTTCTCTCCGCATGATCACGGAGAAGCTTCTGAGTGTTAATCAGAGGATTTTCTGTGCTTTTGTGGATCTGGAGAAAGCATTTGATAAGGTTATAAGGAAGAAAATGTGGGAACTATTGCCGGGATATGGTGTGGATGGTCGATTGTTAAGGGCTGTGCAGTCACTTTACTATGACTGTAAAGCCTGTGTGCGGGTAGGGCATGACCTGTCACCCATGTTTAGCGTCCAAGCGGGCGTAAAACAGGGTTGTGTCATGTCTTCCTAGCTGTTCATACTGTATCTCGACAGCTGTTTACAGAAGCTGAAAGATAGCTGTTTGGGTGTGAAATTGGGTGACATAAAAGTTAATTGTCTGCTGTATGCTGATGATGCAGTGCTTATTGCACCATCAGAAGCAGAACTGCAGGCATTAGTCACGTGTATGAAAGAGGAATGTGAAATTAAAGGTCTCCGTTTGAATGCTAATAAAACTAAGGTTCTGGTATTTGAAAAGGACGAAGAGAGAACGAAATGTGAAATATGGGTAAATCAGGAATGTCTAGAACAGGTAAATGAAATTGTATACTTGGGGAGTGCTTTCAGCCGGGATGGAAGATGTGATTTTGATGTGGATAGGCGTGTCGCTGCCGGAAACAAAGTCAACAGTGCCCTGAATGCATTATTAAAAAGGCAAGGCTTGGTGAAGAGTGCACGCCTTGCAATACATAACGCAGTGTTGGTACCGACTTTGTTATATGGCAGCGAAACCTGGGTATGCCATAAGAAGCATAAAAGCAAGTTGAATGTAGTGGAGATGCGATCTGAAGTATGAAGAAGTTAATGAACCTGAAAGAAGCGAAAGAGGTATGTAAGGATCGTGACACTTGGCGATCTGTTCTCTCTGGCTACCCCGTTAGGGATTGTGCGTGAAGATAAGTAAGTAAGTAAGTTTATACTTTACAACTTTTGTTTTAATTTTTTTTTCTAACGATCATACTTTTTATGTTATAGGACGTTTAATGTTGTAATACTGGGCATAAAGTTGATAATTTCAAGATTAGCTTGGTACCTTCGCATAGCTGCCTCGTCACCCGCCGTGCGTCATCTGAGGTCGGTCTTTGAAATTTTCAACTTTAAGCCCGGTAGTCCAACATTAAACGTCCTACAAGCTCAAAAGGTATGGACATTAAATAAGAAAGTTTAAACCAAAAGTTGTAGAGAAGAAGCAGATCTTTAAAAATGGATTAATGCATTTTGCGACCTGTCCCATCTACGCCTGGATAGTATCTATTTATGTGGCGTTATTTAGATTTTAGAATTTTTTTTGTTTCATTATGATTGATTCCGTAATTCCGAAGATTAGCAAACAGACCGACAGATTTGGAAAAAGATTGTTATTGAAGTCTTAATAGCACATAAATAACCCCTTGCACTTAATAGGAGCCAGTTATTCCGATACTACAGACAGACAATTCAAATTTTGTTTGTACGTGTATGTATGTATGATAAATAAAAACATGAATGCATGCTTGGCACTGTACATTAAATGCTGCAACTTCAAAAAAATCCGGACACATGTCGGCCTTCAAGAGATCAGTTCCTTGTACTACGAAGAAAACTTTGGAAAATCTATGGTGATCAAACTCCAAGTACCCATATGGCGTGAACGTTGTCGAGAACTTTTTGAATGAACGGCGGTGAAACTAGGTGGCGGGCCCCGTAGTAAATGTGACAAAAATGCATGTATTTTCAACATCAGAACATGGAATACAAACAAGAAACTCGGTCATCAACGACTGGGGCTTCGCCTCGCTGGTTGTGATCAAGTCAAGTGGAAGGATCTAGTACTGCGTTGCCCTGGCATAGGAATAAGAACAGTATTCTATGTGAGGTCGAATGCAGCCTGAAGGTGCTAGCATATGCGAACGGTGATCCGGCAATACTGTCACGCTCCTCTTTGTACGCTAAGCTTTTTGCATCTTCTAAGTGACCGCGTAACTGAATGTCATTCGATATGTTGACGCCAAGTGGTAAACGCGCAAAATTGTGTCTGCTGAGGGGTAAAGACTACTAATAATTTTTTCCTTTGCGAGGATATGTGGTTTATCATATCTAATGTAATGGGGGGACGATCTTGAACATGTTCGCAGACTGCAGACTTCCCGGAGCGTCGGTGCTTCACGTCAGCTATACGTTCCTTTACGCGGGTTTTTATAGATCTTTTTGTTTGACCTATGTAAGAGAGACCACATTCATGTGGTCTCTTTTTTTTTGAAGGTCCCTAGGTCGTATTGGTCCGAACAAATTTATGACTGATAGGTCTTGTATGTTAGCTAATATACGGTGAATGCGTCGTGTCGTGTCGTGACACTGTTTTATAACTAATAACTATTTATTGCGTAGGTTAAAAAACAAGTAGAACATCCTCTCTTATACCATTATTACATATATTTAAAAACGTTTAAAATACAAGAAAGTGTTATATTCGACGATTATTTTTTATGTGACCGTGAACATGGATACTATGAAAAAATGTCGAAAAACGGTTTATATGTGGTAGAGCCATGCTACTATTATATAGTGGTTGTAGCACGATGGGTGAATGATCGCGTTCTCCCAGAATACCAGCGTAAATAGCAGCTTAATACTGCTGTGTTTCGTGAGGTGAGTGTAGATAACCGGTGACCTTTTTAACGAGGCATTCCATCTTAGTTATTAGGGGTGGCAAGGCATCTGCATTTTGATTGTTAATCAAAGATATGTGTAGATGTCCGTGGGTCACAGCATTCACTTACCATTTAATGGACTGTGTGCTCGTTTGTCATCCTCATTCTATAAAAAAGCTACATCGGTTTAGATGATAACTTTTAATTAAAATGTTACATTTTAAATAATTATATTGTTCCGAGCTTAGTGTTCGTGACAATAAAAACTGTCGATGAAAATTGATATTTTAATTACGGAACACCAATTAAAACTTAAAACACACTAAAAGGCAAGGCGTAGTGAAGAGTGCACGCCTTGCAATACATAACGCAGTGTTGGTACCGACTTTGTTATATGGCAGCGAAACCTGGGTGTGCCAGAAGAAGCATAAAAGCAAGTTGAATGTAGTGGAGATGCGATCTCTTCGTAAAATTTGCGGCGTTACCATAGCCGACCGAAAGCGAAACGAAGAGATTCGCAATATGGCAGGATTGAAAGATGACCTTATCACAAAAATTGATAGGGGCGTACTCCGATAGTTTTGGCACGTTGAGCGAATGAGTGAAGACCGAATGGTGAAGAAAATATATAGCGCGAAAGTAAATATTAAAAGGTGTCGAGGTAGACCGAGACTAACTTTCGAAGACCATGTGAGCAAATTACTCGAAGAGGGGAAGGTCAAGAGTACTTGGATACCCAGACGTGTATGTATGAAGAAGTTAATGAACCTGAAAGAAGCGAAAGAGGTATGTAAGGATCGTGACACTTGGCGATCTGTTCTCTCTGGCTACCCTGTTAGGGATTGTGCGTGAAGATAAAAAAACACACTAACAATAAAACACAATTGTACTACTGATCACTTTAGTTCGCAGTTATATCGTTTCGAAGTACGTTTAGTATACCGAGTCAGTATATACTAAAAAAAAAATTTTTAAAAGGGGTCTTAAAGCAAATTCTCTGATACACTATCTCTTAACACTTAGGAAGCTAATTAATGGATATCTTTTTTTAATTCGTTTTATTATGAATCAAAATTTAGTTATTAGCATTGACCTCATAAAGTATTTCTGGTACTAACATATTATAAGTAAGTAACCAATTAGTATATTTTATCACTTGCATCACTTACAAAGTGCGGTTAATGTTCAACCATGTTGTGTTAATGAATCATATTTTATAATTATTCATTGTAATGATAACTGTGAATTATTAATATAAGTAAATGAATTATAATAACGATTTGTTTATTTTATTTCGTTTAATAAAATTATTTGAAAATAATTATTCGAAATAATTATATTTTTAACACTGTCATCTCTGCTGAGGAGTGGTTGCTGGGAAAACAATACAGGCTTAACCTACATTTGGTTCCAGTTCTCTCCAATAATTTTCAATTGTTCATTTGTTACAAATACTTCTGTTTTACTGTTGTGAAGACAACAGATAATTTATTGTTATATTTTCAGTTTTTCTGTCCACGATTTGTTAATTAGTCGTTTGTTTTCATCATCATTATTACATTACATTACTTATCCGCAGCCGAACAAAGGCCTCCCCATAGATTCTTACAAGGTACTGTCATGAGTCACCTGCACCCGTGACCTACCTGAACATATTATGTTTCTCCTATAGTTGGGGTTCACCAAACGTTTATATATATATTAAAATATTTTTATCAATATGAATACTTCAGTTCCCAAAGAAACTAATTTTGTACGTGTTAAAAGCGCTTCAGACAGTAGTTAGACACTTTATCATCATCCTTACAGACTATTACAAGTTCACTAATGACCATTACATAATACAATATACACATTACAATATACATAATAATATATACATATTACAATATACATATTAAAATATACATAATTGACTGCCTCATTGGTCTAGTGGTTGTAGTAGTGCGACTGTTGATCATGAGGTTCTGGGTTCGAATCCCGAGTCGGGCCAAAAAATTAATTATTGAGTTTTCTGTCAAGAAATTCTCAGTAGTTGCTCGGAGTCAGGAAGTTGGCAGTGTCTCACCCTCGTGCCTCGGAAAGCACGTAAATCTGTTGGTGCTGCGCCTGATCTCTCTCCGGTCGTGTCGGTTTACCGTCCCATCGGATTATGAGAGTGAGTGAAGAGAGAGTGCACCTGTGCTTGTGCATACACTCGAGCACTATAATCCTGTCCTGCGCCTATGGCTAGCCTCCCTTAAGGCAGGCCGCCGTGGCCAAAATTCGGTCGGAATGACATTATTATTATTATACATAATACATATACAACAAAATACACATAGACCATTCACAAGGAACGCCAAAAAGCATTTTCGTCACTATATCTAGTGAGAGATTGCCATACACTTTGCTCACCGGTAAGTTTCTACCATATAGAATCTTTCTTTACCAACGGTTATAACGGTTATATTATTACGGTAAGTTATATTTTACTAACGGTTATAGTTATATTATATATATTATAATACGGTTATATCAGAAATGCTGGTTCCTCGAGTTACATAGCATATTCCGTTCTATAATAGCTCGCTGCATTAAGCTTCTTTTTATCGCTGATATTCTGTTGGAGTGTGGTCCTACCCTGGTTGAGTATATATTTTTTATATACTCTGCATATACTTCTGCATATACTTTTTATACATAATGTGCAAACAAGGCATTAATAAATAAATGAATACTCTAGAAGTTTCGTTGACGTACTGAATAGAAAAATAAAATGTCTAACAAAACAAATAAATAGTAATTAGTTTCCGTGTTGCTTTAAAACCTTACAAAATGTACTTTACAAAATGTACTTGAAATGTTGTTAAATTCGCATTTTTAAAAATATTCAATTTACTATAAATAGCACTTATATTCATTTGATGTTTTTTTTTCACAACTAAAGAATTGTAAAAACTACGAATATGTCGGAGAAAGCGGGTAGAATAAAAGAGAAAATAAAATGGAAGTAAGCATAGATCTAGCAAACCTCACTCATGTGTGCAGTATAAATTTCTTCAATGAAAGTCATTTACTGTCTCGTTAGTCTAGCAATCGTAAACGCGATTGCTGACCTTGAAGGTTCGAATTCCGGGTCGGTCAATGTCAGTTTTTGGGTTATCCTTCTGTCAAGAAAGTAGCCGAAATCAGGAAATTGGCTGTGTTTCACGAACGTGCCTCAAAAAGCACGTAAAGTGTTGGTCTCGCACCTGATCTCCCTCCGGTTATGTCGGATATCCGTTCCATCGGATTATAAAAGGGAATTGAGAGTAAAACTGTGCTTGTGCATTAAGGGTATTAGTGTTCTGTGTTGTGCATACACTCGTAGACTATAGTCCTATTCTGCGTAATATTCGTATAAAATTGAAGAAACTTCTCTTTGGTTGTACTGTTTGTATCTGGTTGGTTTTAACATAAATACATACAGGATATTAATAAAAAGAAAAAAACAAATGAGGTAAGGTACGACACGAGCTGACTGTGGAATTGAAACGCCATCGTTTATTATGAGCTTTTGCCGCCGGGAAAAATTATCGACTCGGATCTCTACCGACAACATCTAATGAGACTAAAGCAAGAAATTGATAAAAAAGGCCGCAATTCATCAACAGAAAAGGAGTGGTCTTTTATCATGATAACGCCAGACTACATACAACTTGGCCACTCAGCAAAAATAGAGAGAGTTTGGTTGGGAAATTGTTAATGCATCTACCGTATAGTCCTAGCCATGAATCCTCAGATTTTCACCCTTTTCGGACTCTTCAGAATTCTTTCGGTAGTGTTAGGTTAACATGAAAAAAGGACTGTCAAAACTACTTTTCGCGTGTTTTTAATCAACAAATCCAAAGACTTCTACAGCAACTGGATAATGTCACTACTTACTAGATGGCAACAAGTTATCGAACAAAATTGCACATATGTATTATAACGACTTGTAATTAAATTTTCAAAAAAAAATGTCTTGAACTTGTATATAAAATACGAAGAAACTTTTCCCCCGACCTTATATTACTATAATTATGAAAAAAAAATATACTTCCCACGCCTGGTTACAGGCCTCCACACGTTTTTAAAACTACAATGAAATTATGAAATAGTTAATCCACTGCGCCCCTCCAATGCGTGTTTGCGAACTGAACATCGCGTCCAAGAAATATTTAATTCCTCAGACATGTAGGTTTCCTGACGATGATTCCCTTCACCGCCGAGTAAATGGTTAATCACCACTTTTTTTACTAACAATTACAGTGCTTTGAATAAATTACTGCATGAACATTCCTCTTTTGAGACTCGCGTTTTGTATCCTTTTGTGACTTTACTTTGTTCGTTACTGTCGCTTGCAATTGCAATGAACAATTTTATTTGCTGTCGAATGTTAACCCTTGTTTCTCGCGTACTGTGTAACATACGGCACGCGTCTGAGCTACCGCGGCGCGGAGAAAAATTTATTTATTTATTTATTCAACCAAACTTATCACCAACGTTACCAGCTCTAATAACATAAATTTGTTTTGAATTCTCTCCAGCGTGAGAATATATTTTAGTTTCATGTGGAGTATAGAACAACCGTGCAATCAAGCTAACTCCTAACTATGGCGTTATATAATACCATCATGGTTTTAACGTTAATAAACTTCGAAAAAAGGTTCTCGAGTGGCAGCCTCGTACCGGCAGACGAAGTGTGGGGCGACCCCCCACTAGATGGAGTGACGACCTGGTAAGACATGCAGGAAGTCGATGGATGCGGGTGGCTCAGGACCGTGCTTTGTAGGTAAGTAGTAAGTAGGTAGTAAGGTATGCCACCTTGGGGGAGGCCTATGTTCAGCAGTGGACTTGTAAAGGGCTGTAATGATGATGATGATGAGGATGTATGATTTTAAAATTAAATTTAATACATGTTCCCGTTAATTTGCACGTCTCCTATCAAAATAATGATGTTTAGGACCGGGCTAAGTGGCGCAATTTGCGAGAAGTCTATGTCACTGCCGCAATAACTAATGATGACGATAATAATATAATACTAGGTATGTGCATGTTGCGGCACGTGAAACAGATGTGGGAATATAAAACTCAAATTCTAAAATCTCAACCTTAAAAAACAAAACAAGAGTTATGATCTATGTAAAGTGATGTTAGTCTATTATTATAGTTATAGTTAGGCTATTTATTTTCGCACACATATACATTTGTGGGCACCTTTACTAAACTCTCAATTTTTATATTAATAAAAATTACTAGAAAATAAATCAATGCACAGTATACAATACTCATATAATTATTTGTAGTGATAAATTTCATCTAAATTACTTTCAGAAAATACACCAAAAAATTTCATCGGAGCCGGTTTATATTTTACTTTTTATGTTTTTGTAAGAAAAGAGGGAGAATCTTGATTGTGTATTATTGTTGAATTTGACTGCCGAGTGGGTCCAGTGGTCGCAAACGCGATAGCTGATCATTAGGTTCCGGGTTTGAATCCCGGATCGGGCCAAAACCAGTTTTTGGATTTTTCTGCCAAGAATTTCTCAGTACTAGCCCGGAGTCAAAAATTTGACAGTATTTTACTTGGGAACTAGAATCCTGTCTTGCGCAAATGGCTTATCGCCGTTAAGACTGGCCGCCGTGACTGAAATTTGTTCTGAAGGGCAATCATTCATTTATTATTGTTACATTTTAAATCTTATTTTTCATCATCAGCCCGTAGAAGTCTACTGCTGGGCATCTTCTATTCATGGTTCTTCCTTTGTGGAGACAATTTAAAACACACATGACGTAAAAAGATTATAACTCCAGACGTCATCCAGAATACACGAGATCTTTCTGAGATTTTTGAAACATGCCTCTTACGGCGTAAATAGGTAATGGTTTTCTTTCATCCCCACTATCTGACCATCTTTTTATAAAAGGCAACAAGGTAGTTTTACTGATGGCAAGCCTATATGCTTAAAAGAAGGCTAGGTATATATGTTACTTTGTTTCTTCCTAGCTTCAAATCATTCTTAAAAAGCATTTGATTGCTTTATATATGTTATTCTGTTTACACTAACTTTTGTTTAACTCACATACCTCCATTTTCCGGATGTTTGCGCTGTTAGTCTATACGACTCTTACAGCTTCATCTGCCTCAGGGCTCGCGGGCTAATTAAAAGAAGGGAAAGGCAAAGAGGTGAGGATGATGACGATGAACGGTTTATGATTTGGTATCGTTACCAATCATCATGTCGCCTTTTTAAGCGTTTTTTTTTTTTGAGCTATCTAAACGCAGTCCGAGGGGAAGTGCGGCCCCATCTCTGACTGCTCAGCTCGTGTCGGTCGATAGTCTGGGCGGTGAGAACCGCCCAGGAACGCGGGTGTACGGTGTGTACGCGATGTGAGCTGGAACGCGTCATGCCCGTCTGCGGGTGCGACGCGCCCCATTCGTTATCCTAGTAGTGTTTGTCCCATTTAGTGTGGGTGTAGTGTCATTGTGTGATGTGCCTGCGACCTTTGGGTCGACTGGATCGAGCGGTTGAACTCACATACCTTATAGTTTTGCCAATAACTTTGATCATTAGTAATCAATACCGAATAGATAGTCTATTCTATATTGACTGCTTAATTAAAACTAAGAGGATACTTATAAAATTATTTTCAAATAAAAAAGGGGGAAATTTGTAACTAAATTCAACTTTTTAATAATAGCTTAAGTTTTATAACAAAAAAAATGTGGGTACTTAATTTTTCTGTAATTAGAATTTGTACCTTCTATTAACACTTTATCAAAACAATATCTAATGCTTTTTATATTAAAGTGAATACTAAACATTAGATTAAACTAATATTGAATCCCAGGTCGGGTGAATGAATATTTATTCAGTTTTTCTCTCAACAACTCCTCATTAGCCGCCGGTGTTTCACCCCCATGCCTAGGGTACTTAAAGTTGTTGGTACAGCGACCAATTTCTCTACAGTAGTGTTGAATTGCCGTCCCATCGGACTATCGTAGGACACTCGAACAATATAATCCTGTCCTGCACACATGACTAATCTCCGTTGATACTAGCCGCCGTGACCGAGATTTGGTCTGGAGGACATTATTTTAAACTTTTGACGCTTTGGGTGCCTTATAGCATCCCGAAACAATGTTTACAGTCAAACAATTATTTGAAAATTTTGTTTAATTTAAAACAATATGAAGCGACAGTAGAACTATGGTGCAGGTATAAAATATGTTAAAATACTAACATATTTACATTTACAAAATATATACAACAATATTTTTAAATTTCCTTAAATTTATTTTTAACCCGACTCCTTATACTGGAAACGAGGCATTTCGTCATAGTCCTTAGGGATGACTACGTATCAACATTTTGATTCTTAATGGAGGATAGATGTAAATATCCACGAATCCCACCATCCACTTACTATCAGATGGACTGTCTGCTTACCCCTAATGTATTAAAAAATCTAAAAATATCCAACTATTTCTTCAAAGCCATTTTACTACGCATATAAAAACGTCATTCAAATAACCGTAAAACAAGCAAACTAACGAAAACATCGCGGAAAACGGAACACTTTACCCTGTTCATATTGTTGGCCAATATGGATGGGGAGGGTTGTTAACCACGGATACGGTCGCATTGTGTGTAATTTCGAAATGTGAGCTCAGCACATTTGCATGTAAATAAGATGCTACGTCGCTGCCATTGTTAGAATGCTTTACAAATTAACCATAATCCATAAACACTCACGCCTGTCACCCAGAGGGGTAGGCAGAGACTACAGACTTCCATTTGGCACGATCCTGACACGCCTCTCTTATACGTGCTTTACATATTAATTCGAGCAATAATAAACAAGTTAATCATTTTAAATTAATTATATCTGTTAATTATAATTTGCATTTAACATTAAAATATATCATATTTGCTGCCATAATACAAAAAAAAATAAAAGTAAAAATTTAAATATATATTAATATTCCACAAGGTTCCTAAACCGAGGGAATACAAAACATTACTGTATAGTAACGAGAGCTACTTGTATAACGTTGTTCAGGGATTAGTGACTGGACAACCTCCCGTCCCTTTTTTACATGATATTCGTTAATGCCACTACCACAAGGGCATTGGAAGCGCCGCTCCTAGTCGAAATCCTACGCCTATGCGCAAGCCAGCCCATTAAGTAACGTGGCGACATTACTTGATTCTAAAGCGCGTGAATAGATTCCTTTGGTGAACTTACATTTTACAATGCAAACTATAAAACTGTAGCAAAAACCTAGAGAGAGAAGTATGGCTAAAACTGATAGTTCTTTTTTAGAAAAAAAAAACAACACAAACTTACAATCATCTATGCTAGGTTACACTATTACCATTACCGTTACAGTCAATCAAGTCCACTGGTGAATAAAGGCCTCCCCTTTAGATCATCATCATCATCATCATTACAGCCCTTCACAAGTCCACTGCTGAACATAGGCCTCCCTCAAGTAATGCCACAAAGCACGGTCCTGAGCCACCTGCATCCATCGACTTCCTGCATGTCTTACCAGGTCGTCACTCCATCTAGTGGGGGGGTCGCCCTACACTACGCCTACCGATACGAGGCTGCCACTCGAGAACCTTTCTTCCCCATCGGTTATCGGTTCTTCGAGCTATATGGCCGGCCCATTGCCACTTCAGCTTACTAATCAGTTGGGCTATGTCGGTCACTCTGGTTTTCGTCTCCGAGCATAGCCCTCTCCATAGCTCGCTGAGCGACCTTAAGCGTCCTCATACGGCCAGCAGTGAAGGACCACGTCTCAGATCCGTAAGTCATCACTGGCAAGACGCACTGGTTGTACAATCTAGTTTTTAGAGATTGAGGTATACCTGACGAAAAGATATGTCGTAATTTCCCGAACGCTGCCCAGCCGAGTTGAATCCGTCGATTGACCTCTCGGTCGAAGTTGGACTTACCTAGTCGGACTATTTGTCCCAGGTAAACGTACTCGTCAACAACTTCGAGCATAGTGCTCCCAACTACTACCGGCACAGGTGTGACATGGACATTAAACATGATCTTTGTTTTGTCCATGTTCATCTTAAGACCTATCCGTTGGGAGGCACTATTGAGGTCATTGAGAATACTGCTTAAGTCCTCCAGCGATTCTGCCCTAAGGACTATATCGTCGGCAAATCGAAGGTGAGTGATGTACTCGCCATTGATGTTAATACCGTATCCTTTCCAGTCCAGTAGCTTGAAAACGTCTTCCAACGCAGCGGTGAAGAGTTTCGGGGATATAACATCACCCTGTCTTACACCTCTCTGCAGTTGGATAGGTTTCGAACTCTGGTTCTGTACTCGGATAGCCATCGTAGCCCTACTGTACAAACACTTCAGCACTTCGATGTACCGACAGTCAACTTGGCACCGCTGAAGGGACTGTAGCACCGCCCAAATTTCGACGGAATCAAAGGCTTTCTCATAGTCCACATATGCCAGGCAAAGCGGCAGATTGCACTCTTCGGTCTTCTGTACAATCTGCCGCAGGGTATGTATGTGGTCTATGGTACTGAAGCCTTTTCGGAAACCGGCTTGTTCGGGAGGCTGGAAGTCGTCGAGTCTGCGTGCGAGACGATTCGTAATGACTCTCGAAAATAGCATGTAGACGCGGCTCAGTAGGGAAATCGGTCTGTAGTTCTTCAAGAGAGCGTTGTCGCCTTTCTTAAAGAACAAAACCCCTTTAGATAACCATGTTATATATACCAACCAAAACCACCGTTCCTCCATTACATCGGTATTGCTGCGCAAATCCTGGAGCGTTCGATTTAGTGCTTCTACAGCTTTTTTACGCGATATTGTACTTTCGTCCCACACTAAAAGTTTGCATTGTCGTAGCATTATACCTCGTGTACTATTTATGCTTAAGTTGCTTATTGGCGATTCTTCCTGGGCTAGATTTAGAGGGAGTTTTGAAACAGAATGTATAGTTCGGCCCCCGCTTAGCAGCGTGACGGCTATACCGGAGGAAGCTACGGCCACAACAATGTTTTTATCTTTCCGTACTTTCGCTAATAGTAAATTTAACAAAAATGTCTTCCCAGTTCCTCCAGGGGCATCTAAAAAGAAAAGTGCACCATTTCCAGATTCAATTTGTCCTAATACTTTCTCAAAAACTCGTTTTTGTTCGGGAAGCAAGCGGGGTAGAAATTCGGCTACTTGCTACTGCTTTCGTGTTTTCCGTGATAGTATACTGCATGCCATTGTCATATACGGAAGTTCAAGCAAATTGAAGCTCTAATAATTGATGGCATGCACCCCGCAGCGGCACAAGATGATCAAAGGGTTCTGAAAACCTGAAAAAATTAAAGGGCAATTCCGTGTTTTCAAATTGCATGCCGATGTAAATAATGGAAGTTTTTGTAATAAAAACTCTCTGGAAAAATTGGCATGCACCCCTCGTATGATCAGAGGAAAGTTTCCGGAAAACTGTAAAAATTAAACTCCGATTTTCCGTGATTCCAAACTGCATGCCATTTGCTCTAATAACAGATAGATAAAATTTTTAAGCCAGCCCGATCCCGAAGAAAGTAAATATTATTTGTGTACGAAGTCGTAGGTGAGACACAAACTGATCCTAAAGAATTGTTTAAAATTAAAGTTTTTACCCTGTGATTGATACAACTAAAAGTACATTGGTTATTGACCTAAACTAATCAAAATTCTATGATACGTGTTCATTTTTATGCAAAATGAAAATAATTCTTGAAAGGTCAAAAAGCCTGTGTTGATTGCAAATCAGTGATTGTTGATTGTTGTTGATGCAAATCAGTTGAACGGATGGGCGTAATGTGATTTGTCTAGTTGTAAATTGGTTCAGGAACTTATGAGCTCGAACCCATTATTTAAAGATCTTCAATCAGAAGAGCCACATAAAATTCTCAGCCTTATTAAAAATAATGATTGGCTGGATATTTTTCCCAAATGTGTCAGCACTTCGTATCTTGCTGACTATTACCTGTACTATAACTGTCGCTAAACGGGAACGAAGTTTTAGTATATTAAAACATTTAAAAATATTACTTAGTTAGTCAAGATTTTTTTCAAATACTATACAAATTTTATGTATTGTTGGCATAAATATTACCTTTTGTTATGAGGCGCCATTCTTAAAGTGAAGGATGTGGTGATACAAGTTGTTAGATTGTAGAATATTATGTAGTATGAGTACTCATGGAAATGAATATAAAATTTTTATTTCCTACATTTCCATACGGTACGGTACATACGATACCGGTAACATACGGTATTTACCATAGTTGCCACGCTTTGCAATCGGGTTAACAACCACAGTTTTTTTCAGTCGCTTATAGGACGACGCTGCTGCCCATCTACTGATTTGTTTCTCTCTGTCACCTCTTACGGAATCTACAGGATGATATGGCATAATGGATATTTTTACACGGTATTTAACACACTACTAACTACACAAAACAAATTAGAAATAGCTTGGTAGCGATCGGCTCATTCGCAGAGGTTATTATTCATAAGTAAACTTAAGTAAAGTTACATATATATATATATATATATATATATATATATATATATATACATATATATATATATATATGCTTCCCACTGCTGGGCACAGGCCTCCCCTCATTTTTGAGAGGGTTTTAGAGCAAGGAAGTGTCCGCCGCGCTGTCCCAATGCGTGTTGGCGAACTTCACATGTCTTCGAAATATTATTTTTTTCTCTTATTCCTCAGACATGCAGGTTTCCTCAGGATGTTTCCCTTCACCGTCGCGCACGTGGTAAATCAGCACTTAAAAATGCAATTACCAATTTCATCGGTGCCGGCGGTGGTCGAAATCGGTTTACTCGCGTTCTGTTATATTTACAGCGAGCGATAATCATCTGAGCTACCACAGCTCCATTATCCATAAACTCCTTAATATTATAAAGAGTGGCAAAGCAAATCTATAATGCAGAAGTAAACGGCAGAGTCGGGAAAGGACGCCTTAGGCGAAAGATTATCGACCAAATCGGCGATGTATTAAAAATTGGCCAAATTAAGCGTACGGCCATAGAACAAATAATGGTACGCGTAAGGTATATGGATGTGGAGGAGGCGAGAGAGGTACCTACCCCCTAAGTGACAGGTGTCAGTGTTTATGTATATTTTAATACATTTTACTAAATAACGTTTTATACAATCATTGTTTAATAAAGTTATTGAACTTGATGGTAGGCAGATTTTGTATATTTTCTGCGATTTTGTTGCAAAATCTTGTACATTGCCTCAGAAATGAATTACTGACTCTGTGGAGTCGAGTAACTGGTACATCTATCTTATGTCTGTTTCTAGTATTTGGAGAGTTAATATATCTTATCCACGTCAAACTTCTTATATTTTTGTAAAATTTCATTTTATTTTTGTAAATTTATGGAGAGGCCAAAGTAAGTCCTTTTTTGCAAAACAAATAAGATTTCGGTGTCAGTCGTATTTCGCTAGCTAGAGCAAAGTATCGGATGGCTTTGTGCTATGGAAATAGATAAAATAAACCAGTCAAGATCAAACTATTTTAACGCTGAGGAGATTTCTAATATATTCTAATACATTTCTATGCTGCTGTTTAGATATATAATGATCCCATTTGAAGCTTTGCGTCTAGTGATTTCGGAAAATTCGGTGTCAGAAACTATAATTTGGAATGTATTATAGTATACTATAATGCTTTATTGTTTTTAGTTATTTTAAGTCGGGTTTTACTTTGCTTAAAAGTCTAAAATTTATTGTATTTTTCTCTCACTACTCCAAGGGTTTATTAAAAATGATCACTTTTTATTATTTACCTTCAATTTACATAAACTAGGCTTCATTATTATTACCACCATTATGTAAATTCCACGTAGCTCAATGTATGCGCAAATGCTACGTGATGCAAATTTACCTAAAACTACTGTCGTATGCGCGGTAAGTATACCATGTTAGTTGTCATGCAAGCATTATCGCTCAGTATATGATTACATGTGACTTTGGCTAACAATAAACCCGAATTTCGTAACGGGCTGAATAAGAGTACATCCAAGGGTAGAGACTTTCAAGATGGTTATAAAGCAGAAAGGTGTTGCGCGTTACTGCAGTGCAAATCTGTAAACTTCACATGTCCTAAAATATATATTTTCTTTCTAGGACATGCGTGTTAGGCCACAATAATGTTTTGCTTTACCGGTGAAGATCAAACTTGGGTTGCATGCGTATAACGAAATGAAATTAAGGTGAGTACTCATTTTTCGAGCATGCATGTTATGTCATGGTAATATTCTGCACCACCAAGTCACAGTTTTAAGACCTTACGGCGGTTCCACATTATAGCCGTGAATTCACGCCGTGAATTCACGGCACAAGTCGTGCCCTTCACATTCACGGGATGCTCACAATCGTTCGTGAAACCCGCCGCGAAACGGACGTAGAAGCTGCTGCTGCAATAACTTTATTTATTTATTATATATTTTATACGTGGTAGAGTCATGCTGCAGTTATATTAGTAGTATAGTTATAGCACGAATGGGTCGGCTCGACCGGGGATGGACCACGCTCTCACAGAATACCAGCGTAAAAATAGTAGCTTAATGCTACTACTACTACTACTTCGTACGGTGAGTGTAGAGAACCGCAAACCCTTTTTACTGGAAACGAGGCACTTCATCTTTGTCCTCAGGGGTGACAACACATCTGCATTTTGATTTGTAATCGAGGATAGATGTAGATGTCTACGGGCCGCAGCCACAACTTACCATCAGGTGGATTGTGTGCTAGTTTGTTACCCCGTCCTATAAAAAAAATGCTGTGGCAACATACTCGTATCACTATTTAGACGTTCAAAACAAGAAATTTATCAGAAAGCGTTGAGAAAAAAAAAAGAATATGGTGTATGTATGACTCGTCGAAATCGTCCGTACGCCTTTGTAGTCCAAAACGAACGAAATCCACCTTCACGTTCACTCCTGTTCACGGAGATTCACGGCGAAAATGTCGAGCCGCGATTACAGTAGTTAAACGCCTTTGATGTCCGGCGATGCTGTAGCCTGTGTAGGTATTTAAGTAGTTTAGTATGCTAGGGATTATGACGAAAATGGAAAATGAATGAAAACGAATGCACGTAATGCGCGTGTGAGCGTGCGTGCGTGCGCGCGTGGGTGTGCGTGTGCGTGTGCGCGTGCGTGCGTGCGTGCGTACGTGCATGTGTGCGTGTGTGCGTGCTGCGTGCGTGCGTGTGTATAAGCGTCGAGATTTTATTATATAAGAATTATTTACTGGAAACGATAAGATTCTCAGTAGCGTCATAGTCAAAATTATTTAACCACTTTAGTGAAATTGGCTTAATATTATGATTACATACGTGCGCGGTTTTAAAAATTGTGTAATAGAACTTGCATGCTGCTACCCTTTTCTTTCCCAAAAGCGGACATTTTTACTTATTTTGGGGATCGCCGGGTGAACCACTTAAAAGCGGAAACTAACCCGCTCAAAGCGGGGCGTATGGTCTCGTTTATCTTACTTGATGTGCTTAACATTTGGAATTTTTAAACACATTAATTAAAAATATACCACCGACCAGAGCCTGAATTAATATTTTACCTTCAGCCGTGTATAAAAGTTTAAAGCAGACAGACAGTGTGGAGAGATTTAATTAAATTCTTTTACATGTTAACAAACTCTTCTCATTTTGTGTAGCAAATACAGAACGCGGCAAGAGCTAAGTAGGTTTAATTTTAATGAATTAAATTTTAGGGTAATAAAAAAATTTGGAATTGCTTTGGAAAATTAATTTTTTTTGGACATGATGAATAAAAAAATTAGATGAGTCACGCATAAAAGCAAGACATTTTACCTGCAAACTTACGAATAATACCTTCTTTCACGCGAACACTACACATTTTATAAAACTATATATTCGGATTTTATCGCGTTTAATTAACTTATTTTTAATTTCCGACATTTCGGGTGCTTTACAGTCCCCATGATCACGGAGGGGACTGCGATTTTTGACGTCACAATGTCATAGTGAGCTCGTTTACCTTTAGTTTTTGAATATTAATTTTTTGTCCGATCTACGAAAACGAGTTCGTAATGCTGCTATAAGAGTGATCGAAGTGCGTATATACGCATTAATTACAATACTAACATCATTTTTATTACTATAATACAGTACCTTCCAAATGATGTATGTTTATTACAGTGGTGGCTCAGGGGCTAAGCGCTTGCTGAAATTTTCAAACTACGCGAGCAACCCGCGTTCGTTCCACGCTGGCACCAATGAAATTGTTAATTGCAATGCTAATTTACCACGTGCTCAAGAATGAAGGAAAATATTGCGAGGAAACCTGCATATCTGAGAAATAAGAAAAAACATATTTCGAAGACACGTGAAGTTCGCCAACTCGCATTGGGGCAGCGCGGGGGATAACTTCTTTCCCTAAAACCCCCAGAAATAAGCGGAGGCCTGTGCCCAGGAGTGGGACGTATATAGGCTGTAACTTTAACATAAAGCATAAATTATGGTAATGGACACCATACACGGTCAGTTAAAATGATCAGTTGAACTGATGTACAACCAAAAACTGACCGTGAGTGTGGACTCTTAAGTTGAAATTTTCAACTGACGATAACCCACGGATTTTTTCGGTCGCACTGTCAGTTGAAACTGCTCAATCGACCTGACGTAAAACCAAAAACTGATCGTGAGTGCGAAATCCTAAGTGGAATTTTTTAACTGATGGCCCTCCACGGAGTTTTCCGGGCGCGCCGGAATCCGCTGGCTTCAGTTCGTTTTAATTACTGGTAAGTACCTATTTTCTTAGTAGCAAAAAAAATCTACTGTATCTACTAAACTGGTAAGTACCTATTTTCTTAGTAGCAAAAAAAAATCTAAATTGCATAGATATAATGTATGCAACATTATATCTATGCAATTTAGATTTTTTTAATAATTTTTATATTTAGAGAATTTCGTTTGACGAAGGATGAAGACTATGACTGTGATGATGACACCTTCCTTATGATTGACTCAGAAGATGTGTAAAGGATCTTAATGATGCTACGTAGAATCAATGTGTTTTTTTTTTTCAACTAATTTTCAGAGCGGTTCATGAAGACCTAGATGACTATGATGATATCACCTAGCTGTTGGTGGACTTCGAAAAAAAATGGACGAAAACTGTATAGACAGTGAGAGGAGAGGAGGCCAGCTTCATTCTCTTCCCTACTCTGTGGTGTTGACGGGGATAACTAATCGGGTAGTAGTTGATATAGTTAAAGTAAACTGTAATTAAGCACTATACATGAAAATTCCTCGTACTAAAATTGTTATATTCGATTGCCTTCTTGCAAATCTATTGCGGGCCTGTGAATGATACAAAATAATAGAAATATTACGATTAAAAATAGGGGTGGATCGTAGAAGGGTAAAAATTCGCTAAACGCTAAATCATACTAAAAAAACTTTAGGGGTACTAAAAATAGATGACAATTTCCAGACCTACCCGACACACAAAATTTCATACAAATCGGTTCAGTCGTTTCAGAGGAGTTTGGTTACAAACACCGCGACACGACAATTTTATATATGAGATTAATAGCATTATTCTCAAATAAGAATAAACCGATGATAATCTTTTTGTGTGCTCAAACTAGCGAAAAACTTAATAATAATAATAAGTGTTTATTTCAGACGTAAGGAACATCCATAGACTGTTAGTATGTTAGTAACAATTTTCCTTAACTTCTAAGTTAGTATTGTTAGTTAATGTGAATTATGTACAAATTATTTTTTTCGCCCAATAGCTACCGTCATACAGTGGTGCAGTATGGGGCAGTCGGGCCTGGTAGCAATTACCCTTAGGATGCCGTTGTTTCTGCTACGTAAGCGCTGCAGGAGAGACGCTGCTTTTCTACGCATTATGGCGAAAAAGTCCTGCGAACATTTTAGAGGCACTACAGCGCCACGGCAGCCTCAACAGCATCCTAAAGGCGTTGTTGTATTGAACACGCAGGGCGCTGTAGGTCCGGCACGTATAGGTCACCCACACACCACCGGTATAGAAAGACTGACAGAACGCTTCAAATAAAGTTACTTTCACGTCTACAGTGCACCGGGCGAATCTGCGGGCAAGCATATTGCCCCTTACCGACAACGCTCTGCGCTCTCGTTCAATATCCTCATCATCTCCTAAGTCGCTAGTCGTATATTACCGAGATATTTGAACTTCTGTACGATTTTCAGAGGTACACCATCGAGACATACGGGTGGCACATGTCGTGGCTTCCTTCTCGGTGCCTTAAATACTAATATTTCACTCTTCTTTAGTTGTGTTTTAGGCCATGCTCCTCCGCATATGTCTCGCAGATAGAAAGCAGTTTCCTCAGTCCTGCTATAGAAGGACTGAGCAGCACCATGTCGTCAGCGTAGCTTATGTTGTTGACACATACGTCATCGATGTGGCAGCTAACATGTGTGCTGCTAAGTCGTTCAATCAGTTGGTTTACATACAGGTTAAACAAGAGTGGAGAGCTTAAGCCACCCTGCCTTACACCGCATTCTAGCCTGTATTCTTCCGACAGAGCTGCAACCCACCTCACCTGGTTACGCTGGTTAGCATACCAGTATCTTAGTAGAGCCGTGTACTCCGCCGGCACACCCGCGTCCCTCAACTTGCCCCACAGTATGTCGTATGAGACCAGGTCAAAAGGCTTCGATAAGTCTAGGAAACACGCGTACATTGGCGTCCGCCTTACGGTGTAGTATTTGACAGTGTGTTTCAGACAGTAAATGGCGCTCTCCGTCGATACATTCGGTTTAAACCCAAATTGTGCATTGTTTATTAGTACGCTTACTTAAGCTTTAGTAAGGAAGCCTTAAAAATTATATTATTCATTTTCAAGTAAGCTTTATTGTAAATAAACACGAAAAACATAAATAAAACCAAATAAATGATGAGCACCAGTAAGTAATTAATTCTTAAAATATTGCTAACACTGGTCAGTTTATCCAACAAGGATGTCCGATCAGTACTCGTATATCCTACAAGGAGTCAGGATAAAGACAAATTCAAGGTCCCTTATATTCGACACAAATTAAAAAAGACGTAATTCATTATATGCCTCAATACGAGTAGAATAATATAAATAATAAAAGTTTGCGGTTGCCAATCTGCCTACCTAGTTTGGCAACAATGGCAAATATCGCAATCTTTGGAAGCATATAAGCATAATGACGGTGGGTAGAATGATAGGTTCAATGTTTTACATTGATTCAAATTCGTCTGTTAGCCGCGCAGAGATTCGCTGATAATTACATTCCAAACTCGGTGACCCCGTCCCGCGCTTGTGTGCTTGTTAAGCTTCGTTCAAAGCGTGACGCCATGACGCTCTACCAACTTTCATTTAGTGTTAGTCGTTGAAGAAATGTGCTTTACTGTTATTTCACCGAATGGTTAGTGATGTGTCAGAAAATGGTAAAGCTTACTGACTTAATAAAAGCTTATTTACTATTGCTTGCAGAGAGGTATAGTAGGATATCGGGACAGCTCCTCAGCACAGTGGCTTAAAAACGCTGGTTTGAATCCCGCACTAAACAAGTATTTGTATGCCCTACAAATTATTGTTCTGGGTCTGGATGTATTTCCTAGTAAAAGTTATGTATGTATACTGAGATACAGAAAATAATCCTAACGTGTGGTAACAGGAAAACGTTTTTTTTTTAAAGGAAAAAAATGTATGTATGTAATGTACTGTTAATTCATTATGCTATTTATTCTATCAGGTAGGCAAAACTCCATGGTTTCCTGTGCCTAATAGGAATTAGGTACACCCAGGTCGGAAAACAAAAGAAAATTTAAATTTAAAAGTATACTCAGTCACTATCGACTCTTGTATTTCGTAACTAAAGAACCCTTATTTATAACCTTCTTTATAACCTTCTTTAAAACCTACTGCTGTTATATAAATCCCAAGCGGCCAGCAGGATGCAGTTTAGCGCAGCGTAAGCGGCGGCGGTGTAATAAATAATGTACGCTCTGTGAGTAAGGTAGTCTATTGGGAACAAAATCTATCGACCTGAAATCGGTGCTTAAATCGGTCCCTGAAATATTCAATTTGAATTCGTGTTGTTTGCTATGGATTCATTTAGTGATAAGGAAAACAGGGATTTTAATATTCGATTATTTTAATAACTGATTATTAACTATTTTATTCCAATCGTATAAATGGTATAATAGCAGTGAATTTAGATGGGCTGTAAAGGGAACTTGCCTAGTATAGTTTGCGATTTAAGCATTTCGTTTTTATACTCAATATAAAACACGTAATCGAACACGGGTAGCAACGTCAAAAGTACGAGACGTCTGGTACTGTAATCTTCAATCCGCCTGCAAAGGGGTGGTTATTGATATACTCCCTACTATGGGGGAGACGTGATGACTTAGACTGAGAGTGAATAGGCTTTGTATTAATACGAGTATTTAAATTTGAAGAAAAATCATAACCCTACCGTATATGTATATCCTGTGTCCACAATTCTCTAGGTACCCCTTATCATAGCGTGGGTGTCGTAAGAGGTGACAGAGGGAAATAAATCAGGAGATGGGCAGCAGGGTCTACCTAATAACGATTAAAAGTGCCAAGCACGGCAAACTACGTATTATAAAGCTTGGATTCAAGTTTAACATAAACTGAATACGCTGCTGCTAACCGGTATAAAAAGGTTAGGTACCTATTTCTACCGTTTTAGCAGCAGCACCTATCCATACAACACGCACGAATTAACTTGAGACTCCGCTGGAATGCGTCTGGAATGACGTTGTGTTGTGCCGTTTTCTTGTGACGTTTAGGAGTTACTCCGCCTTTTTTATTTTTAAAAAAAGATGGGAGAAATGTACTTCTCAAGCAACACCAGAACTTAAACTATAAACTCCAGGGAAAAAAAAGGGAACAGAGCTCAAAAAAATTCTTCTTCTCTTTGTTTTTTTAGTGCAATAAAGTGTATAATAAATAAATTAATAATATTATAAATGAGAAAGTGTGTATGTTTATTTCTTTGTCCTTCCTTGACGCGATAACTAAAAATAATATTATATATATATATATATATATTATAAAAAATAAATATTTAAAATATATAAAAATGGCAACAGTATATTATCACTTATTATATATATATATATATACTGACCTGACCTTAATAATATTTCCATACCTATACCAAGAGTTAAAAGCTCCATAGATGACATCCAGTTCACATCACAGGATGTGCTGTAGTTAGCTGGATCTAATTTATCACCCTTTTTAAAAACAGGTGTTACTATAGCATATCTCCAGTCTTTTGGTACCTCACCTGAAGCATATGATTCATTCAAAATATTGACCAAGACAGGTGTGATGGTTTCAGCGCATGATTGGAGAAATACTCCAGGGACATTATCAGGCAGAGTTTACATTTAGGGACTTGAGAACCATAAGCACACCCTGTGATGTGAACTGGATGTCATCTATGGAGTTTTTAACTCTTGGTATAGGTATGGAAATATTATTAAGGTCAGGTTCCAATGAGTATGTTTTCTCAAATTCACAAGCAAATGCTTCGGCAATTTTAGACCCTTCAACCACAAGATTGCCAAGTTCATCACGTACCACAGGCGGCAGACCAACTTTAGAAGCCATGCAACTGCGTAGGTGAGCATAGAAGGGTTTGTTTCCACTCTCGACAATCTTGGCTTCGTAAAGACTTCTAAGTCTTCTTGCTTTACTAACACACCTGTTATTGCAGTCTCTGTAGGCCTTATATTTTGTATCGCATTTCTTGTCTGCCACATATGAGTCCCATAAAATCTTTTTCTGTTTTGTCAATTCAACGATGGAAGCATTTATCCAGGGTTTATTTAGATTTTTCTTTTTTTAACCATAATGAGAGGAGCATGTCGGTCTAAAACAATTTCCACTTCATCCTTCAGGGCCATCCACTGTTCATCAACTGATTTACTCCAGTCATGACTACATAGCGTGTTTTTGAGCTCTGCATTAACAATCTCATAGTTTATTTTATATAAAGCACGTCTAAATAATCCTTGCACTGAAGGGCTTGAGATGAGGTATTGAATTTGAAATTCAATTACACAGTGATCACTTTTACCAATTGGAGCTGAGTTGGTAATGCCTGAGATAAGATCTTCCTCATTTGTCATTACCAAATCCAGTAGTGAGATATTTCCGGATTGATAGCGGGTTGGCTCGGTGACAAGTTGGCATAGAGCTGAGTCAAAGTAGAATTTTTGAAAGAGCTGAGCTGAGTCATGCAAGCTCTGATTATAAGAAAGAGGCCAAACAATGTCCCTGTAATTAAAATCCCCAACTATGACCATGGTGTTGTGTGCAGATGCAGTACTTAAGTTTTCATATAGTATTTTGTCCTTAATATTCCATTCCTTGTCATTGTCCGCTCTGTATATAACCACTAAGAGAAAGTGATGTGATTTTAGTTGAACATCAAGATATAATGCTTCTGTCAATTCACTCATGTATGCACTATTTTTTTTTACAACTATTGGTACATTATTAAAGAATTTCCGTACATAAACTGCTACACCACCACCTCTTGATTTTCCTCCAGGAATTATTTTTCTGTCTAATCTGTATAGTGTGTAACCTGGAATCGAAATGCTGGCTCCCTTGCTTGCTTTTGAGCCAAGTCTCCGTAAGTAAAACAAATGTAGGGTTTTTTGTTTGAATTTCAAGAAGCAGTAAATCAAACTTAGTATTCAGAGACCAGATGTTAGTGTATAAAAATGTGAGTGTAGCGTACGGGTTGTTAGTGATTAGTTTTTTTGTTTTATAATTTTGGGTTCTCCTTTGACATATTTGATTGTGATGTCCGTTTTACCCTTCTCTTGCCTAGCCAGCAGTTCGGTACGCAGAGCCTGTAGGGCCTCTCTTAGTTTTGGTGTTTGGTCACAGTAGATTTGCAACAGTTTGCTCAACTTTTGTTTGTTTTGAAGTGACTTGACAGCTACCCAGCGAGACTTAAACACTACTTTGAGCAAACGAGTCTTGCCTGTTTCTCTTTTTCCCAGCCTTATAATTTTAAGCACATAACTTGGGATATTTCGTCGTTTAGATTACTAATAATATTGTTCACCACATTTTCATCATGTTTCTGGCGTATTTGCACATTTTCCGCCTCAGATTCCTTGGTGCCCGCGATCAAAATATTGCACGCTCGGCACTCCCGCTCACGTATTTCCGCTATAACATCAGACGTGACGGTTTTTGAAGCAGAAGTGGCATCAGTTAGGCCAGATTTCGATGCCAGTTCCAATCGCAACTGCTGTACTTCATCCCGCAATGCATCAACAGCTTTTATTAAAATCGGTACTTGAAACAACCCCTCGCGACATGGTTTGCATAGGAACAGCATTGTACGTTTTTTTTTTTTTTTATAGAAGAGGGGGCAAACGAGCATGCGGCTCACCTGATGTTAAGTGACTACCGCCGCCCATGATCAACCGCAACACCAGGAGAATTGCGGGTGCGTTGCCGGCCCTTTAGAAAGGAGTAAGCTCTTTTCTTGAAGGTCCCCAGGTCGTATCGGTCCGGAAAAATCGCCGGTGGTAAACTATTCCACAGAGAGGTTGTACGTGGAAGAAAACTCCTTGTGAAACGTACAGTGGTGGACCGCCAAGCATCCAGATGGTGTGGATGGTATCGGGACGTTTGCCGTGTAGTGCGTTCACGAAATTTGGCGGCTGGGATTAATCCGAACAATTCCTCAGAGCGCTCCCCGTGCTCTTTGCGATAAAATACGCAAAGAGATGCAACATCTCTTCGCAGCGCCAGTGAATCGAGCCGATCGGAAAGCACTCGGTCGTCGACGATTCGAGCCGCTCTGCGCTGGATGCGGTCAAGTGGAAGGAGCTGGTACTGGGGAGCCCCAGCCCAGAGATGGGAACAGTATTCCATGTGCGGCCGAACCTGCGCCTTGTAAAGTTGCAGGCGGTGTGCCGGCATGACATACTGTCCCGCTCTGCTGAGAACGCCAAGCTTTTTAGAGGCCAATTTGGCCTTCCCTTCCAAGTGACCACGAAACTGCACGTCACTCGATATGTCGACGCCGAGGATTCCGATACTGGCTGAGGCAACAAGGGGAGTGCCTTGAAACTGAGGGGATACGACAAAGGGGTTCTTTTTAGCGGTTAACGCGCAAACTTGTGTCTTTTGGGGGTTAAACTGGACTAGACGTTTGGTTTTTAGGCCCATTACTTTGATTTCACTGCTAGTAAGTCCACTACAAGTAAAACACAAGTGTTGTTTACACCCATCACATTGCACTGCATCCTTCATATTTGCGCTTTTCACACACTGATAACATTTCGTAGTAGACATATTTGCGAAGTTTGAATGTAAATGCACAGTGAATATTAATTTTTAATCGAAATTTAGAGTAGGAGAAAACACCAACACAACTGTTTTATTATACATATACTTTTATTACACACTTAATTTTGAGTACGCAAAAATACATCGTATTAAGTACAGCATACCAAAAATACTTCGGGAAAAAGCATACGTAATAAAGAAGCATTTACAGAGATTTCCAGCGGCGAGTGTAGTATTTGCAGAACCACTGCAGTTAAAATTAACCGCAATGGGATATTACTCCAAATCCGGTATATTAAATTTATTTCCTTAGACTTTAACAGATTGTCGGGATTAAGATTTAAGAAATTGTTTATAATTTTAAATGTATTGTTATTGTAAATAACACCATACACGTAAAATAACCGTGCCATATTATGTAATGGCCGTGAAAAAAATATCCACAATCCTATATTGTTCCGTGGGTTCCGTACGGAGTGACACAGGAAAACAAATAAGGAGATGAGCAGCACCATCTTTCTAATAAATACTAAAAATAAAAGCAGAATATAAAAAAAAACATTTCATGGCGTTCCCTCTTTTTCATTAGTACATTGGTTAACGCCAACAATATGGCTCTTAAACGGTAATAAGTCAAAATGTATTAAATTTACAATACCTATTGTTAAACATTCAAATACCAATGTGCTTTCAAATGGGGAGGACTTTTGTGTTGTGGATATCACTGTCTTTTTTCTGGTTTTACTATTGAGGAGAAGCTTCAATGGGGCCTCCATGTATCAATATTAGCAGGCAGACTCAGTTCTTCAGCATATGCTGTCAAAAAGATTAGAAGTCTCACCAACGTTTCGACAGCTATATTAATATATTGTAGTTATCATAATGTGTTATAGAATTTTGCTATGGGGTAATGTGGCTGGTTTTGAAGCCATATTTGTTTTGCAAAAGAGAGTCGTACGGGCAATTTACAACTTAAATTGTAAAGAATATATATTAGATATTTTTATATTAATAAAAAATTGCATTGATAAGAAAATACTCTCATACTTTAAACACTAGGAACAAATATAAGCTTGTAATACCAGTTAATAGACTCCACGGAGTTTGTAGTTTTTCATGGGGCAATGAATACGCGTTTACCACAAAATCCCAGAAAATGTACAAAATTTGTGAATGAACAAATTTAAATGTTTTATTAAAGAAAAACATTAAAAAATAGTTATAATATGAAAGAATACATAAACGAAAATAACCCCTGGGAATGAAGTAATCGCCAACATGATGGTTCTATGAAAATTCATTTAAATTGTAGAAACAATATTATTGTAAAGTGAAATATGTTTAAAAATTGCGCTGGGTTTCTTGCTGATTCTTCCCAGGAGGGAGGTATTTTCCAGTGGTAAATAAAAAAATACTTTCAATAGGTATTATGTAATTATCTGTATTGAATAAAAATCATTCATTGCATGCATTCCATTCCATCCCATTTTACTCCATTCCATTCCATTTTCTTTCATTCCATCACATTGCATCCCATTACATCCTTATTCCATCCCATCCCACCAATTACATTCAATTACGTGCCATTCCATTTCGCTCAATCCCGTCACGAACTATGCCACCCTTTCCCGTCCTATCTCATCCCATCACATCCTATCCCATCCCATCCCATCCCTTTCCAATCCATCCTATACCATCACATCCGATTCCATTCCATTCATTTTAATTCCAACGATTCGAATCAATCTGCTACGAATTCTATTTAAAAGGAGCTAGCACTGGAGTGGCCCGACACAGAGAAGAGAACAGTTCCATGTGAGGTCAAACGTGTGCCTTGTAAAATTGTCTCGCTCTCTCTTTTTTGAGGCCAACTTAGCCTTCCCTTCCAAGTACCCGCAAAACTGAACATCATACGATATGTCGTCGCAAAGGATTCCAATTCAAGTTAAGGCATTCTTTAACAGAGAATATAAAAGAAAAGAATAGAAAGCTTACAATATCGCTCAATTAAAAGAAAATTGGGGCGAGCCTGAAATTACTTAGTTGTGATAAACGCATATGGAAATGGATTTTAATTGAATATACTGATGAGAAATCTTTTGTGAAGAGACCTGCAATTATTAAAACATTTCATATTATAAATACAGAAATTATTTCTGAACCGTGCTGTTTGGTTTTATTCAAGCCATTCAATAGTTATCCAATTTCGAAAGTAAACTTAGTCCGATGCGGAGCCGAACGTATCAACACGTGAAATCGTGAACGTGAGGTTAAACAAGGTTATTTTGGATATACAATTTCGGAATTGAATTTGTCTGCACTACAGGTGTGAGATATTTTTTCAAATGGCAAAAAAAAATTCGGTGTTTACTTAAATACACTCATTTTTCTTACTTTTCGTAGAAGATCTAGTTGTATTGTGGGAGAGCCGAAAGATTTTTTGAAAGCTTTTGTAATAACAAGACTTTACGTCTAAGTGGTTGATACACGCCGCATATGCGTAGTGACAACAATGCGAATGGGTCGACCGGGGAGGGACTACGTTCAGAATATCGACGTAAAGTTGTTGCTGTGTTTTCGAAGGTGATTGATAAAAACCGGATACCCTTTTAACTAGTAACAAGGAATGGTAAGACATAGACAGTGGTTTTATTGTGATTTTTATTTTCTTCCACACACGATTGTTTTAATACTAACTCTGAGAGCCGTGGTAGCTCAAAGAGCCGTGGTAGCTCAGATGGTTAACGCTTGCTGTAAATATAACAGAACGCGAGTAACCCGGGTTCCATCCCCGCTGACACCAATGAAATTGTTAATTGCAATTTTAAGTGCTGGTTTACCACGTGCTCGGCGGTGAAGGAAAACATCGTAAGGAAACCTGCATCTCTGAGTAATAAGAAAAAATACTTCGAAGACATGTGAAGTTCGCCAACAAGCATTGAACGAGATATTGCTAGTGACCTTTTACGAGATCTGAGTCTAACGAAGCTGTAGAAGATACGATTGGGCACCCAATTAGTAATAGGTGTAATATGGCCTCACAACGGTTTGCGTATTTTACGCGAAAATCTTCACAACCGGTACCCACTTGTGGTCGAAAACGAAAGAAAGAAGCGCGATGTCAACCTTTAGACTCTCTCCGGCCTTCTCCGAAGCCCAAGCACGAAGACTTAGCCTTCACCGTCCTCCAGGGCAAACAGCGCAAATGCACAATCCCGAAAAAGGCAGCTGAAACTAACTAGCCCCCCCCCCAATCCCCAACCGTCACTACGGCTAAAAAGCCAGACCCCGCGGCGCGCGCTCAATCCCCGGAGCTCGCGGTAAAGCATGCAGCGAAAGGGTCCGCTGCTTAACGTAGGAAAAAGCCACCGTCACCTATTATTATTCAAGATAAAACCATATGGAACAATCTGTCCAACTGGTTGAACTCTAAAAAGATATACTGCTAAAAGTACAAAACGCCGGTTAAGTCATCCGCATGTTTGTCAATTCTATCTGTGGTAACGTGGCAAATACCGCAAATATGGGGGATATTATACTGTTAGGTAATTTATGGGCGAGGCTTATATTCAGCAGTGGACTTTGAGAGACTGTTACAATAAAGTTTTCTTAACAGCAGTATCTTTTACCGCTGAGCTTGCGAAAATCTAACAATGACAGTGACGTAGTAGTGAATGCACTGTAAAAATTTAAGTGGACACCCCGCCTATGAATAAGGTACGGATCTATAAAATAAATAGTATTTTTAAAGAAAAATAAGGGTTACGAAATGGGACATAGTCATATTGATGATATGTAGATTCCACGGCCAATAAAACGTTATCATACATTAGGATTTTCTCCTGTATCGTTGAGAAGATTATGTACATTAACTGTACAGGAACAAACATTAAGACCAGAACAATCATTCAAAGGCTATACAAGTATTTTTTCTATGAAATATTCGAACCAGCGGCCTTTAACGCAGCAACTTATTGCCAAGCCACTGCCCTACAGAGCTGTCAATTCATTTTTTTTTTCAGCCGTATTCATTACGAATTTATCCAAAACAATAACACTTCTTAAAAGGCTCATTATACCCAACAATAATTTTAATAACTTCATTCAATAATATCATTTTAGACATGATAACTCTTATATTCGTTTTGTCAAATTTCAATAAGTTATTTTAATTTAAAACATATCGAAATGTGTTTTCTACTCCCGGAGAAAAAAAACGGCGAATGAGCAAAAAGCACTAGAGATGTTCCCATTTTGTCATTTTATGTTAAAGATCAACATTCTTTTTCAGAAATTAAAGAATGTACCTTCTGTGTACTAAATATCGGGAATTTGTCAATAAAACAAAAAATACAAATAATTCATCTAAATTTATTTTATCGCCTTCAAAGTAGGCCCATCGCTTGCAATACAACATCTCCAACGCTTCACCCAGTCTTCCATACATTTTTCATAGGCTATTTGCGGTATGGCCTTTAGCTCATTCAGCGAATTTTTTGTTATGGCTTCTATCGACTCAAAACGTTTTCCTCGAAGTGGTAATTTTAGCTTGGGAAATAAAAAAAGTCAGACGGAGCCATATCAGGTGAATACGGTGCTTGGTCGAGAACTTTTGTTGAATTTTTCGCTAAAAACTCTTTCACTATAATGGCTGTGTGTGATGGTGCATTATCATGGTGCAGTATCCATGAGTTGTGTTGCCACAAATCTGGACGTTTTCGGCGGATACTCTCACGCAAACGCTTCATGACGCCTAAATAATATTCTTTATTCACTGTTTCTCCCTTTGGAAGGAAGTTGGAGTGAACCACACCACGGTAGTCAAAAAAAAACTGTCAGCATCACCTTGATTTTTGAGCGACTTTGCCGCGGTTTTTTGGGTTTCGGCTCGTTTTCGAGACGCCATTCTGAAGACTGTTGGCTTGTTTGCGTGTCGTACTCATAAACCCATGTCTCGTCGCCAGTTATTATACGTTTCATACAGGTCGGATCCGTAGAAGCTCGGGAAACCATGTCTTCAGCGACATGCTTTCGCTGCGCTCTTTGAACAAAATTGAGCTCTTTTGGAACTAGGCGAGCGGCGACTCGTTTCATGCCTAAAATGTCAATGAGAATGTTGTGGACGGACTTAAAAGATATGTTCACCTCACTAGCCAACTCTCTCAGACTCATACGTCGATTTTCGAGCACTAGCTTCTGGATTTTGTCGATGTTTTCTTTGGTCGTAGCGGTTGACGGTCTACCAGAACGAGGCAAGTCTACTACTACTTCTCGGCCTTCTTTAAAAGCCTTATACCATTCATAAGCCCTTGTTTTCGATATAAACGATTCGCCGTAGGTATTTCGCAACATTTTTAGTGATTCACCACATGAAATATCATTCGAAACACAAAATTTAAGGCACACTCTTTGTTCAACAATATTTTCCAATGTAAAAATCGCCGAGAACTCAAAACTATGACCAACAAAAAGTGTAGTTTAAAACAAATTAAATGACAGATCCCGCTCAAACGCGCGCTAAATCAGTACAGTGCTACCAACATGCAGTAAAAAAATTAGAACGACCTCTTTTACGCGGGTCTTTTTATTGACATATTCTCGATACTTTTTACACAGAGTAGTAATATCCTACAGACCGAATTTAGATCATGGCGGCCTTTAATAGATTTTGCTTAATTTTTTTTAAATAAGGGCGACAAACGAGTACACAGTCCACCTGATTGTATCCTCGATTAAGCATCACTAGTGTGCCTGCGGCGCATAACAATACACTGAAAAGAGAAATGATTTCCTATTCGGGAAAAAACATCGCTTCATGTATTTTTTCCAAATAGGAAATCATTTCACTTTTAAAAACCTTTTCCTCAAATTTTCTGTATTCACTACCATACACAGATTTTACCACTACTGGGATTCTATTTGCTTTCACATCCAAACTCGACTGATACAAAATATCTCGCCTTTGAATTTCATTTTCGCAAGCGGCAACCGTGCCTACTATATGCAGCGGCAGTCGAATGAATAATGTACACCTGTAGAGCCGCGTAATCTACTAACCTTAGGGATTAGAAGCGATTGGCACAAATGTAACGGAAAACAACTTTTTCTTCTTACGAAGTTAGAATAATGTTACAATTTAATGTTTATTGGAATAGATGTGCTCATAACACCCGCATAACAATAAAAGAATAATTGTGTCCATAAGTACTCAGGACATTTGTATTCTACATTTTAATGTCAGCAGTCATTCTCGGAAATGCTCTTGAGGTTCGTTTAGTGAAGATTAGTTTTAATTATAAAACGAGACTCTTCTTTACTGGAGGCACAGTCATTCCGTCTTAGTCCTCAGGGTTGACAGCGCATTTGCATTTTGATTTTTAATCGAGGATAAATATTAATATCTAAAAGCCAGAGCATGCACATACCATCAAGTGAATCATTTGAATTATTTTTGAATAAACCTTTGAATTAATTACCAAAAAGAATAGTAATAATATATTCTCGTCAGATGTACAGTGATGACGTATAGATTTAAGCCGTCCTTAATTGCTGATCGTATATGGAAGCTCAAGTTAGCTCAACGAGCTATGGAGAAAGCTATGCTCGGGGTTTCACTGCGTGATAAAATTAAAAATGAGAGCATCCGCAGTAGAACCGGAGTAATCGCCATAGCCCAACGGATTAATAAGCTGTAGTGGCAATGGGTCAGTCATGTAGTTCGAAGAACCGACATCTGATGGGGAAGCAAGGATCTCGAGTGCCAGTCACGTACTAGTAGGCGAAGTGTGGGACGGCCCCCAGCTGGCTAGAGTGACGACGTATGGTGAGTGTAGAGAACCAGAGACTCTTTATACTGGAAACGAGGCATTCCATCTTAGTTCTCACGGATGACAACGCATCTGCATTTTGATTAGTAATTGAGGACAGATGTAGATGTCTATGGGCCACTTATCATCAGGTGGACTGTGTGCTCGTTTGTCACCATATCCTATAAAAAATATCAAAAATACTATTTCGTTAAATTCAACAATATTTTTTTAGAAAACATTTTGTACTGGTTTCTTGTTTGTTTGATGAGCCGTTTAAAATTAGTTTTTACGTAGGTGCGCGATATACAAGTAGGAGCTGTATTATGTTGTATACACAGAAATCGTAATAATAATACAATATAAAGGAATTAAAACAACAACTTAATTAGCGCTCGATTACTTCCAAAACCGATATCACCGGTATATTACATCATCTGATGATAATGTAAAATACGCAACGCACAATGATATCTAATGTTTCGCATTACATTGCTTGGCGAGTTTGTCAAAGTCTCGTGTGTCGCGTATTACGGTAGAACAAAATCAGCAATGGTAATGTACAATACGAAAAGTAATAAATGAGTTTGCAAAGGTAAATTTCATAGTAAAGTATTCATCTAGATGTTAATTAATTAAAAAAATGACAATTAGTAAACAATCAATTTACTGATGAAATGTTATGCCTTTATTAGTTTAATTACACGTCCTTGATGAATTTTTACAACTAATTATGCTGCCGTGCACCATTATAAATTTATAATAACAAAAATTCACTTACGACGTTCCCCGCACAACTAAATCACAAAATGGTGAATTATGTTCGTCAACCCACATAAGCGGCGACAAGGTCATGCGTCTATGCGACTTCTATTGTCTTATTATTACGATTTCTGTGATTGTATGTGACAAGATTCACATTCTGTGTTAGATTATTTGTCGACCTGAATAAAGGAGGAGGTTTTTTCTTGACTACGTGGGGTTTTGACTGCCTCTTTGGTCTAGTGGTCGTAACCACAGTTGCTGACCATGAGGTCCCTTGTTCGAATCCCAGGTCAAGCCAAAATCAATTCTTGAGTTTTTTTTTAGTTAAAGTTAGTAGTGTTTTATCTACGCGAATCGGAAAGCTCGTAAAGCCGTTCGTTCTTAACGCGTGCCCAAAATAATGGGAGAATATAAAAATAGTTTGATTATACAGCGTCATATACTCGCAACAAAACTTTTTTATTTCGTTTTAAATTCTTCAGAGACACAAATGATAGCGTTCGTCTTTTTTCAGTCACGTTCAACAACGCAAAAAAATTCTTTTGGAAAGAAAAAGCGAGCCAGACGTCTTGTTCGTAAAAAAAAAATTAAATGAAGCTTGCAATAACTATGCACGAGGGATGCGCTTAATGTCGTTTTCAACAGTTTGGTATGAATGTAAAAATAATCAACACGTCTTGCTACCATGTATTTCTTTATTCTTATAAGTCAAAAAATATCGACAGTGTAATAATATCTACTGTAACAAGGAGTTGCATTTCTTTTTCTGTGTAGTTAATCTTATCAATTAATTAATAATAATAAACATGTTCTTCTGAAATAATTTCTGTCATGACGGCCAATCTCTACGAAGACAGGTCGTCTGCGCAGGACAGGATTATAGTGCCGCAGTGTATGCGCATGCGTAGGAGACCTCTCTATTCCCTCACTCTCATAGTTCGATGGGACGACATCCGACATGACGGGAGTGAGTTCAGGCATCAGGGGACAATGGCTTTACGTGCTTTTCGAGGCACGGGCGTGAAACAACGCCAAATTTCTAAATCCGGGCTGCTACTGAAAATTTCTTGATAGTAAACTCAATATTTTTTTGGGCTTAACCCGGAATCCAAACTTGGGATCTCATGATCAATAAGCACGTACAAGACCACAAGGTCAACGAGGCAATAGCCATTCGCATATTATGTTGAAATTCACCATATCCTCCTCCCTCTTGTTCATCCTTAGTCTGAAGATAAAATTCAGATTAGAAACATAAGCGTATACCGTAATTTTTTATTATTTTACTAATTTCATTAAAATACACTACTTGGATTAAAATTTGGCGTTGATCAATCTAATGAAAAACTACTCCAGCCACGTACTAACTAAGCTGTAATACAATGTGTACAAGAACTATCTATCGTACGGTTGTTAAATTGTTGACTGTCCTCTTTATTCGTAATGGAATAGCTTTCCTGGTTGCGAGGTCTTATTTAAATGTAAATTCCAGTTTACTGCACTAAGAGAGTAGCTAACACTGTTACAATGGTGCATTCAATGTGTGTTTTCATAAAAACTTGTCTTTTATATATTGCATTAAAGTCACGAGCTTCGAAAATATGGAAGTGGAAATCAAAGTCGAACAATGTTAATGATGAAACCTTGGTAGCTGAAAGGCTAAAAGTTTTCCGTAAATTTCACAGTACGCAACATACTCAGGTTCGATACTCGCCGGAACTAATGAAATTGTTAATTACAGTTTTGAACTAATTTGCATTTCACATTTCTTTCCTATCGGTTGACGTTTTTTAGAGTTTTTTGCACGGTACTTAGCCACCTGCATCTATCGTCTTCCGCGTCTCTAACCAGATTTATCTAGTTGTTGCCGCTAGTTGCTGTCGTTCTTCTGCTGATATCTTCTTTATGGATTATATTACGCAAAAAAAATCCAAAAATAACTCTCTCAATAAAGTATATAGAGGGATGAGTATAATAAAGTATATGTAGAGTATAGAGGTATATTATGATTGTAATACGAATGGGTCGGTTCGACCGGGGAAGGACCACGTTCTCACAGAACACCAGCGTAAAATAGCAGCTTAGTACTGCTTTGTTTCGTATGGTGAGTGTAGTGATCCGGAGACCCTTTTTTAAGACTTTTTCTAGAAACGGGGCATTCCATCTTAGTCCTCAGGGGTGATAACGCATCTGCGTTTTGATTCTTAATCAAGAATAAATGTAGATGTCAATATGCTCGTTTGTTAACCTTATTGTATAAAAAATAGCCCGCTAAACGACCATTTAAAAAAATTCAGTTATAGACATTTAAATATTAATTTCAGTGCTACAGACAATCTGTAAAAAGGTTGATTTTGTAATTACAAAACGTCATAGAAATAAATTTCTATCTTAGATAATTACTTTTTTTTCATTTTCACGTCTCATTGAGGTCCCTCAAAGGGGAAATAATTCCCGGAAAGGGGAGTGCCGTTCGACCGTTTTGTTTAGAAAGTGTCATTAGCAAACGTCAGCGGGTCACAGCTCTGTTATAGTCTCCGCACCATAGTCACCGTCACCGCCGATCAATTATCCGAATTGTGAATCCGAGACGTAAGCAACACCAGTAATTTTTTAACGTTTACTAAAAAGATTTTACAGTTCTTTATTTTTCTTAGGACCGATTGTTCAATCCTCAGATTGAATTTATTCATATAATAAAACACAACACGACCAAATTAAAAATAACTGTTGTATGAATCCATCCATCCGTCCATTACGGCCTATAAAAGTCCACTGCTGAACATAGGCCTCCTCAAAAGATTTCCTCTTAGGGGTGATTTTTCTATAGCTGCCACATTTGGCGCAGCTTTTTATAATCTTGAGCTGATATCAGGAAGATGCTGCTGCCAATCTCCTGCTTCAGTTTCCTACTAGTTATCAGTTTCTCAGTTGTAGAATAAAAAAGTTCATTTGTTTTACTTTTATATTCTGTTTGGTTATAATTTATCCGCCCGAGAACTTTTATTTAACGATTCAAAAATCAGCCCTAATGATAAAAATATAGATGTTTTCTGAGAAAGTTATAGCCTATATACGTCCCACTGCTGGGCAAAGGCCTCCACTCAGAGAGAGGGTTTTAGGGCAAGGAAGTGTCCGCCGCGCTGCCCCAATGCGTGTTGGCGAACTTCACATGTCTTCGAAATATTTTTTTTCTTATTCCTGAGACATGCAGTTTTCCTCACGATGTTTTCCTTCACCGTCGAGCACGTGGTAAATCAGCACTTAAAATTGCAATTAACAATTTCATTGGTGCCGGCGGGGATCGAACCCGGATTACTCGCGTTCTGTTATATTTACAGCGAGCGTTAACCATCTGAGCTACCACGACTCTCTTTTCTGAAAGCAAACTAATATTGGTCTGTTTTCAAAAATACCTATATATCTTTTTTTACGAGTAGGGCAACGTTTACCAAAATGTGATTCAACGGGAAGACTCTGAATATGAGTTCAGCACTATTTTATAAAATGATTTTTCTATTAGTATCATACATAACAAAAAGTTTCTTAGACCATCTAATAAAAAACTACGAGTGTATGGCATGCAAGCACCAGCCGAACTATTGCAATATGGGCATCATGACTTAAAAGCAAATAAACTTTGACATTATTTATAATATTTCTTAAAACCACGTTTTTAAAGAACACCAGCGTGAAACTGCAGTTAATGTGTTTCGTATGATGAGTGTAGTGTACCGGGGTCCGTCTTCGCTAGCTTAGCTTAGCTAGTACCGCTATCGAGGCACTGCATCTTAGTCTTTTTAGGAGTGACAACGCATCTGCATTTTGATTCTTAATCGATGTTACTAGAACAACCAAAAAATGCCTATTCCCCGTATTTAAAAATTACAAATTGAACAAATCCATAAATGTTCCCGCAAATGATAGTAAATGAAATAAATAAAAGATATCTAGTATATTTATTAAATTCTTATCCATTTCGTATGATCAGCGCGTCTGCACGATATGACGAACAATAAGTTTAAGCTTTCTATGTCCGTGATCGGAAACATTCTTATATTTAAAACTTTCGTGTAAAAGATATTGGAAATTATACGAGTACTGTAGTATTCGTAGTGAGGCGGGAGCTAAGCGTTCGTAAATTTTACACTATGCGTGCAACCCGGGTGGCAACCCCGTAGACACTTTCCTTTTTATAAAATAAAGTTGAAGAACGCGCATACAGTTCATTTTCTTTATAAGTGGATGCTGTGGTCTAAAGACATCTACATTTATCCTCGATTGAGAATGAAAAGTAAGATACGTTGACACTCCTGAGTACTAAGATAGAATGCTTCTTTCTAGTAAAAAGGTCTCCGCACATTAAGCTACTATTTTACTTTGGATTCTGTGAGAGCGTTGTCCTACCCGAGTCGAGCCGACCCATTTATGTTACAACCATAGTATACAGTGTGGCAGCTACAGTTTGGTTCGACTACGAAAACTAATAAAGGTGTTCAGCTGCAATTTTAAGTGTAAACTTACAATGATCGTAATTAAGGAAGACATCGTGAGAAAACCTGCATGTATGAGGAGTAAAAATATTTCAAATACTTGTGACGTGCGCAGCCAATACGAACTAGAGTATCGCGGCGGACTTTATTAATTCCACCAGTGGGACGTATATTACACGCTGCAACATTACTTTTGTACAATTAGTGTACACGCGGGGCGCGTATAATGCCAAGTATAGTGCTTAAAGCAAATTCTCCCTACAAGGGAAAGAGGCCTGTATCCAGCTCAGGACAATGTTTGATTATTGCTTTTTTGGTCTCCTGGTCTTAAATGCGATTGTTTACCATGCAGCTCCGAGTTCCAATCCCTTGTCGGGTCAATAATCAGTTACTGGGTTTTTCTATTAAGAAGTTCTCAATATTCTTTCACGCCCACGCCTCGTAAAGAACGTAAGGCTGTTAGTTTTGCGCCTGAACTCTCTCCGATCGTGTAGAACCATAAGAGGGACAAAATAGAGATTGCACTTGTGTTTGCGTATATACTTGGGCACTATAATCCCATTCTGCGCAGATGGCTAGTCTCCGGTGAGACTGGCTGCCGTGACCGAAATTCGGGTCGGATACCCTTATTATTATTATTTAAAATACCTGTAACGGAGAGCTGATAATCTTATAACAATTGATTACAAAACAAGGTTGTACATTAGTTAATCAAAATAAAATGTTTCTACATTTCGTTTTGCTCTTTAATTAATACATAAAACAACACTTAATTACTTCATTCGATCATTTCGGCGACTCATCGTAGTCCCTCACAGGATAAACCACATTTCCTCAAGAGGCACATTTGTCCGTTTTGTTTAGAAATTTTATCAAATTTGTCAGCTGTTCAAGGTCTTACACTGCATGTACATTTCACATCCGATTTGAATTACAAAATTTGTGTTTTCGACGACGAGTTGGTTTGAAATGTAACATAACAAATTTTTCTACATTTAAATATATATATATATATATATATATATATATATATATATATATATATATATATATATATATATCGGCTATTTTAATTGTGTAAAAAGAATCATTATTTTAAATCATCGTCGTCATCATCGTTACAGCTTTGAACTTGTGAAAGCACAAGTCCAAAGCTGAACGTAGACCTTTCCCAAGGGATGCAACAATAAAGTTATTTAAAAACATTAATAAAAGTTTATAAATACATTAGCTGGCTTGCAGATGTATGCTAGGCCAAAGGCAAAAAAAATTTCCGGTAGATGACGAGATAAATCTATTTCGAATTTACTCTGAAATTTTAACAGTGAAATATAATTAGTGACTCAACCACAGAGACAATTATTGGGTTTAAATTTAGTGTTTTTTTTTTTGGTGATAAATTAACGTATATTGCGAATACCCTTTTGACCCATAAATGTGGATTTTTAAATAACTTGAACCATAATCTTGACAAAAATTGTATGAATATAACCTCAATAGGTCAAAGTAATAGTATATTAGTATATAGAAGTTACAAGATCAATATAGATAACAGATGCACAAACAAATTCAAGAAATAATATTTGAACAGCGTATTTTCTCCAGAGAATAGATGATGCAGGATATTGACGGAGATGAAGGATGTCGATGGAGATGTAAGAAGGCATACTTGCAGGTGGCTCAGGACCGTGCTTTCTGGTATTCCTATGGAGATGCATATGTTCAACAGTGTATTTGTTAATGACTGTAATGATGATGATAATAGTGATGATGATAATAGTGATGTTCTCCCTTACTTCCTAGCCTACAACCTTGGTTAACTTCTTCATCATCATCTTCATTACAGCCCTTCACAAATCCACTGCTGAACATAGGCCTCCCCCAAGTAATGCCACAAAGCACGGACCTGAGCCACCTGCATCCGTCGACTTCCTGCGTGTCTTACCGGGTCGTCACTCCATCTAGTGGGTGGTCGCCCTACACTACGCCTACCGGTACGAGGCTGCCATTCGAGAACCTTTTTCCCCATTGATTATCGGTTCTTCGAGCTATATGGCCGACCCATTGCCACTTCAGCTTACTAATCCCTTGGGCTGTGTCGGTCATTCTGGTTCTACTGCGGATATGGACATTTCTGAGTTTATCACACAGAGAAACTCCGAGCATAGCCCTCCTCTTGGTTAACTTATATTACCTTAATGATTTCTTATTTTACGCGAACACTACACACTACACATAGACGAGATAATGAGCCTAGAGTTAAAACCCTCGTACTGGAAACGCTGATATTTATTGACATTTCGTGAGATTGTGGTAAGACGTTTTTAAATAGATGTTACATGTGGTTATATTGATATTATGAATTATGTAATATATCGTTCTTTGGACGGTAGGGGCGTAAGAATTTAATTTTTAATCGGATTCTATATTTGACGCGTATTTATTTTATATAGTGACGACTCCGTGGCGCAGTAGCTTAGCCAATGAGTTTTAACCCTGAGTGCTGCGGGTTCGAATCCCACACGGAACAATTATTTGTATGGCTTACAAGTAATTGTTCCGAGTCTGGATGCTTATTCTTGTGCAATTTATGTATGTAAACTGCCTCCACGATACAGGAAAAAATCCTAGTGTGGGGTAAGGTTTTAAAAAAAATATGATCACCTATTTCGCAAAAATAACCGAACTTATTTAAGTGATTCTTCTTTTATTGAATAGGTGGAAAATTTAAAAGAAAGGATAAAAGAATCGAACTTAAAACAAAATTAAACCTAAAATAATATACTTAACTTCCAGATGGGAATGACCACATTGAGATGGGGAAGTCGGGGCTTTGATTGACGAGATCGAGAGAACCGACTTCAGAAGTTATATGTGAAAATATTTTTTAAGTTTAATCACAACCATTTATTCGAGCAATCAAAAACGGTTAAGATACACTATGTCTCAGCCACGCCTACAAAAGATATTACGTGCAAATTAATTTTTTGTGTTATATGTCGGTATTTTTTTGGAAGCTTAAATATATATATTAAGCTATAAACATTCACACGAGCAATTTGAAATTGGTTAAGCCGGATTATTTGCCTAAACAGTTATGGCAAATATTAACCAATTTTTTTCTTGTTCACTAAAGTTCCATCGTAATCAGATGAATGGTATCAGAACGAATACGGAATTAACATTTTTATAAATTTTATACAGCCCGGCTACCTTCAGTTTTTTAATATTAATTTACGGTCCGATCTTTAAAAATAATATTAAAAAAAAACTGAAGGTAGCCGGGCTAACTATAACATTGGGACGCACCAGAAGTAAAGCACCAGAAACGTCGGGAATTTAAAATTAAATTAAAGTAGTAATCAAACGCGATAAAATCCGTAAATATAGTTTTATTCGACGTGTAGTGGTCGCGTAAATTTAAGAAATCGTTATTTTTATACATATATAGTATCTTTTACTGTCTGCTACTGTAGTTTTAACAGATATATCCTGGAGTGGGAGATGGTAAGGATGGTGTTAATGAAATGTAAGGAAAATGAAAATATTGTTATGTTAGGAGATTTTAATGGAAGGATTGGGGTGAGGAGGCTTGGCTATGAAAGGATACTGGGAACGTTTGGTGATGAAAGTATTAATGAGAATGGTGAAAGCCTCCTCACCGTATGTGTGGAAAGGAATCTTTTTGTGACGAACACTTTCTTTCGTCATAAGAAGATTCACATGTATACTTGGGAAAGAGGTGATGATAGAAGCACGATAGGTTTCATAACTGTGGATGAAAGAATGAGGAACCCGGAGGTGAATACAAGGGTTTACTGGGGGTCCAGCGTAGGGACGGACCACTACCTGGTCTTATGTCGAATTGGGGGTTTATTCAGACGTTGGCGGCATTGGACATCTATGTCTACCACCGCGTTACAGCGTATAAGAATTGAGAGGTTACAAGATGAAGATGTAAAAGACAAGTACAGATGTAGACTGAGAGAAAATATAAGTAATTTGGATGAGTTGTGTGTGAATGGATTAAATTTGGAGAATGTGTGGCATAATGTTAAGAAAGGTTTAGCGGATGCAGCTACCGAATTATGTGGTGTTAGTAAGAGAACGAATGAAAGGAAAGACAATACGTTATGATGGGATGATGAGGTACGAATGGAAGTTGATGCAAAGAAGAGAGCATAGCTAGATTTACTAGCGACCAAAGCCGGTAATTTTGGCAGTAAAACTGATGAGATTGAAAGAAAAAAGGCAGAGTTTAAACGTCTAAGTAAGAGAGTAAAAGAATTAGTTGAAAGGAAAAAGCAAGAAAGAACGGATAAGAATGATCGAAGAATATCGGATAACTTCCAGCTAAATATTAAAATGTTCTGAAAACTCGTAAGAAATACCAGGGACATTCAAAACAGCCTAGATTGAATGCGATACGAGACGAAAATGGCTGTATTCTGAATGATGAAGTGTTGAGTCTAAAGAGATGGAAGGAATATTTTGAAAGCGTATTTATGAGTGAGGAGACGTGTGAACTAAATGAAATAGGAATTCCGAAAGATGATGAAAGAGATAGGGAGATAAGTATAGATGAAATAATGAAAGCAATGAAAAGCATGAAAGTAGGTAAGGCAGCCGGACATGATAGAGTTTGACTCGAAATGCTAAGGGCTGGAGAGGACGTGGTGGCAGGCCTGCTGTACACCTTGTTTAATTTATGTTGGGAAATAAAGCGGGTACCGGGAGACTGGTGCAAAGCCGTGATAGTCGCAATATATAAGGGAAAAGGGTCACGTCAGGACTGTAAAAACTACCGTGGTATCAGCCTTCTTAGCATTGTGGGAAAACTGTATGCTAAGGTACTAATTGAAAGAGTTATGAAAGAAACTGATGAAAAAATTTGGGATGTGCAAGCGGGATTTAGAAAGGGAATGGGATGTACAGATCAAGTCTTTTCCATGCGCATGATCGCGGAGAAGTTTTTGGCGATAAACTAAAAAGTTTTTTGTGCGTTCATGGACTTGGAAAAGGCTTATGACAGAGTGGACAGGGATGTGTTATGGCAAACGCTGAACGCAACCTAAAGGTTGAGCGCTGGTTTAATACAGGCATTAAAGTCTCTGTATAGGGACTTGAGTGCTTGTGTTAGAATCAACGGGGTCTACTCGGACTGGTTTGGCATCCATAAAGGTGTCAGACAGGGTTGTGTAGCTTCCCCGTGGCTGTTCAACCTATTTATGGACAGTTGTTTGGAAAATTTGAAAGTTGAAGAATGCGGGTTAAGAATGGGTGAGTTAATCATCAAATGCCTTTTGTACGTCGATGATTAAGTCATACTTGCGTCGTCGGCGGCCGAGTTGCAAATGATGGTTACATTAATGATCAGGTCATTAAAACAAAGGGGCATGAAAGTGAACGCAAGTGAGACGAAAGTGGTGGTTTTTGAAAGAGAAGAAAGCAAAACGGTATGTGAAGTAAGAATAGAAGGAGAGTTAATTGAGCAAGTGGATGAGTTCGTATGTTTGGGATGTGTATTCAGTAGGGATGGTAGATATGATAATGATATTGAACGACGAGTGAATGCAGGAAATAAAGTAAATGGGGCTCTACACTCTATTGTGAAAAGTCAGAATGTGTCAAAAAAGGCACGTATGGCAATTCACAATGCTATATTAGTCTCTACTTTAACATATGGTAGTGAAAGTTGGGTGTGGCAGAAGAAGCACGAGAGTAGAATAAATGCAGTAGAAATGCTGTCGCTAAGGAGTATGTTAGGGCTGAATCTGAGTGACAGGGTGAGAAACTGTGTGATAAAAGAAGAGTGTGGTTTACAAGGTGATGCAGTCACCAGGATTAAGAAAGGAATGCTTCGGTGGTTTGGTCATGTAGAAAGAATGAATGCGAAAAGACTGAAAAAGCAAATATATGTTGCAGAAGTGAATGGAAGAGTCGGAAAGGGACGTCCTAGGCGGAAGTTTGTCGACCAACTTGGCGATATACTAAAAATAGGCCAAATTAAGAGTACCTTTAACCAACGAGCATGTATGCGTAGGTATATGGATGTGGAAGAGGCGGGAGAGGTATGTCAGGATCGTGCTAAGTGGAAGTCTGTAGTCTCTGCCTACCCCTCTGGGTGACAGGCGTGAGTGTTTTTTATATCCTCTACTTAAGAAAGGATAACGAAGGTCTCATTTACGTTACTTCAATTGACAAGTTACCCTTGCTTGACCACTCCTTTTTGGGTAAAATGCTAAAGTATCTAAAACTAGGTAGGTACGTATTACGTTGTTGCTTAGCGCCTACAAACGTTTTATTCCAAAAACATCTTTTACGAAATAAATGTAAAGAAAGGGAAATTAAACCTTAATTGTGTAAATATAATGGCAACTGTCTTTTAGCGGACTATGATTTTTTTAAATAATTAAAAGCTTCTACTTCGTAAAAATGTATAGTTGTGGCGGCTTAAGAACTTAGCGCGAGTTGTAAATTTCTCTATAATTATATATCACCATCTTCGGCTTTCACCTTCATCACCTTTTATCGTTAAGTGGGGTAGAATTCAAGCGTGGACCTACAATATTTAAAAAAAATCGGCTTAGTTCCGATCCCTACGAAATCTGCACATCTAAGGAATAAAATATTTCGAGGATTTGTAGTCTGTCAATATGAACTGAAACAGTCGGCGGAATAATACCTAATTAGCCATCTCAGAAAAAGAGACCAGTCCAGACATCCAACTGTGGGATGGTATAGACTGTAAATTTTTAAGGTTCTCCCATCTTATATAAAAGAAATGGACAGGATGTAAAAATATAAAAAAGCAGAAATCGTCAATACTACATACCCGTTATCTGTACATTTTTTGTCTTACTCATTTCTGTTCAAGCCCACCAAATTTTCTACGAAAACTTCTGTACGTGGTAGAGCCACGCTACAGTTATGATATGGTTGTAGCACAAATACGTCAGCTCGACCGGGGAAAACCGATGTAAAACGATATATTATGTCCCGTGCTCTCATAGAATACCAGCGTGAAATAGCAGCTTAATGGTGTTGCGTTTCATATCGTGAATATAGGGAACTGGAGCCCTTTTTGCTAAAAACAAAGCGTCCACATTTTGATCCACAATCGGTTATTGACGAGTCTGTGGGTTGTTTATACGTGGTATAGCCATGCTGCAGTTATATTAGTAGTATAGTTGTAGCATGAATGGGTCGGCTCGACCGGGGAAGGACCACGCTCTCACAGAATACCAGCGTAAAATAGTATCTTAATGCTGCTCTGTTTTGTATGGTAAGTGTAGAGAACCGGAGACCCTTTTTACCGGAATTTAGGCATTTCATCGGAGTCCTCACGGGTGACGACGCATCTGCATTTTGATTCGTAATCGAGGATAGATGCAGATGTCTATGGGACACAGCAACCACTTACCATCGGGTGGACTGTGAGCTCGTTTGTCTCCCTTGTGTATTCATTACCATTTGAAATATTGTGTTAGTAAATGACAATATATTTCTTATGTATAAGTATGTATATAAATTTACGTTAGTAAGAGATAATATTTCTAATTTTATTAGCGGAATAAATTGAAAATACAAATTTTATTTCAGCAATTTACCGAGATTTGCACAACTGCATTCGTTCTAGTGACATTGAGCGATATCTTACTAACGTGCTATATTTCTTTTCTTCGCTTTTGGATTCGTTTTACAAGAGCCAGGGAATAAAGTTTTCAGTTAAATGAACCTAAATGATGTATGTTAAATATATTAAAATGGTTGATATGATATTTAGGTGTAGTCTACGGAAAAAAATAAAAAATATCTAGAGATGAGGCTTATTTTCACGTATTTGGTTTGCAATAGGCATTTTATAATATTTGTGGTTAAGTTCAATATAAAGCTAATAATATTTTGTCTCATAGATATACAAAAGTATACCAAGAAGGTAATAATATTTAAAACATTAACATGATATTTTGGTTTACGTAGATTTATGAAGTTGTTGATGCATAAAAGCAGCAAGCACAAAACAACAGCTGAACACAGGTCTTCCCTACGGTACTAAGTCTGCATCCATTAATTAACTGCGAGTTAAATCAGGTCCACTTAACATACAAGTATGTTGTTACCAAGCAGGAACCTTTCTACACTGTCGGTTATCAGTTTTTAAAAAATATGGACTTCCTATTACTGCTTTAGTTTTCTGGGATTTATATTAAAAGTTACGATTGATCTGCTGATATAATATTACGGATCCTATCACGCAGTATAATTCCAAGGCCTTCCATATAAAGATACAATAAATAAAGATTTACGAACATTTTTTTGTTTTATGTACCGTAAGGCTTAGATTCATGTATGTCAGATTTATAGGCATTTCTGTCAGTATTATATTTTATGATAAATTAGGTTTTATAGAAATAACCTAAAATTATCAAATATAAATTTAAGAACGACTCACGCACGCATGACTATAGGCACGTACGCACGCATGACCGTAGGCACGCACGCACTCGCGCACGCGTGCGCACACACACACACACACACACACACACATTTGCACAAACACGCACGAGCAGAATAGGACTTTAATTTTTTAACAATACAATACAAGTAACAAGAAAAGCACATAGTTGTAAGTTATTGTTGTTGTCGTCATGTTAGTTTAATATAAGAGCAATCAACAAAATTAAAAAAAGTAACGGAACTAGATTAACAGCGAAGACGTTTTGCTTCACAGATGACTGACTGTACATTAGTAGGAGATAATGGTCACTGGTCCAATTTTTGCGCACAAATTACAATCTGTAACGTAGACAAAACGGAAACGAGTCAGCGTCTCGACAGCACATCCGGTTAAATAGCCACCGAAGTTCCTTCCTTGCACGAAAATCCACACGTTAGTCAGTCTTGAGCTCTAGCCATTGTAGTAAGTCATTATACAAACAAGGAAAACCAAAACATGGAAATAGTACAAATGATGACTTCTTATACGAACGTATACGTCTGTATAATTCCACAGCTAGACGTAGGCTCTTCACGTTTTAGGTTTTTTTTAATTATAAGGATAAGAAACGAGCACATAGTCCACCTGGAGGTAAGTAGTTGCTGTGATATATCTAGATGCGTTTTCACCCGTAAGGTAGAAGATGCCCCGGCCCCCGTTGCAGTAAAAAAAGGTCTCCGGCTACCTACACTCACAATACGAAACACATCAGCGTTAAGCTACTATTTTACGTCAGTGTTACGTGAGAGAGCGGTCCTTCTCCGGTAGAGCCAAACCATTCTTGCTACAACTATCATATAACTGCAGCGTGCCTTTACCACGTAGTATATGCAATGTAAAAATGTGAGTGTGACTCGGTTAATCCTGACTATAAACTTTCCTTTTGGTGACTTGGTAAGGAAGTAAGATTAATGTTCACAAGACCTAACTTTGGATACTGCGGATTGGAAATAGCGAAGGGAGAACAGCCATAAGTAAAGGACACGATTAAAGTGCACGATTGTGAATGCTATGGCCCATATACATCTACATTTATCCCCAATAAATAATCAAAATGCACATGTGTTGTCAGCTTTGAGGTCTTAGATGCAATTCCTGGCTTTAAAAAGTAAAGAGTCTTCGGTTCTTTGCACTCACCATAGAAAACATGGCAGCTTAAAGCTGCTTTGTTTCATGCTCTGTGAGAGCGTGGTCCTTCCCCGGTAGAGACGACCCAATCGTGCTACAAGTAGAAGCAAAGTAAAGTTTAGCAAAGTATAGTAATTTAGCCTTTGTTTAATAAAGCACTTGTGGCCGTGGAAGGAAAAGGGGAGATCTCCCGCCGGGCAAGGTGTTCTGCCCGGGGAGCGGCCAACACTCCGAGTGATAGTTCGGAGAAGTTCTATATATACTGTCTATGATTCGGAATGTTAATAGCGCGATTTAGGCTTCGGTGTGTTTCGGTGTGCTAGTGGCGTGACGACAGCGCCGCTACACACTTCTCTAATCCTCCTACTTCTCTAATAGTGAAAATTGCAGAAATGAATTTTGAAGCTTTTTTTATTATTTTGTGCACTGGAGCTTGAAATTAATATAAATACAAAGACGTACGGTAGTACATTCAAATCCAAATTACTATGTTAAATATTGAAACATTTTTATATATTATTTTTAATACAATTTAAACATATCATATCTAGCATCTTATATAGAAGCTAACTAACTCCCATTGAATTCAATTTAATTCAAATTGTTTGCTAATCTTGTTGTATACATATGGTCTTACTCTTAATTATAAAAATAGTTCTAATAAAGAACCCTGCAAGGGCTCTGCAAATATTGACTATTATTATTATTACGTTTACACTATGGTATTATTAATAAAGTTATCAAGTAATGAATATTTACAATTAACTTAAATATCAACGAAATCATACTATATTATATATTCCTATTTCCTACATAGTCACTAAAAACTCCTGTAACGAGTAATAACACTTTTTCGTTAAATATGTATTTACTTACTTTTTGAACTTTTTAGGCTTTTAATGGTTCTGGTTTATTGTTTATATGCACTTGTATTGTAAATAAACAATAATTAATTAGTATGTTAATTTATGTTATCATTTAATTTAGGTAATCTGAACTGAATTGTTGCATAATAATTTCAATGCTCAAAAATCATTGTAATGCATGGAATTAAAAGGCTTTTTATTTTTATTTATTTATTTAATGGTTCTGGTATTTTATTATATATTTTTATTGACATTGCATAGGGGCCAGTGTTTAAGATATGTAATTTTGATGTAACTGTGGATAGTTTTATTTTTGGTCTTAAATTTTTAGGGCGAAAATATTGAGGGAACCATTCGATATTATTTCTAACTAGTAAACATATTTCAGATATATATATATATATATATATATATATATATATATATATATATATATATATATATATATATATATATATATATATATGGATGTTAATCTCAGGATATTACAATTAATATAGTAATCACTACAGCTTGTCATTGAGTCAATATTATTGATGTGTTCCTTCCAATTCTAATGTACATTTATATTCATACCTGAAGACAGTAAGAGTTAACAGATTCTATGGGAATATTTAGGTATTGGTAGTTGATATGTATGGAGCGTTTTCGGTATGGTCTAAATTGCAAGAGTTTGGTCTTCTTGAAATTGGTCTCAAGGTTGTGATCTTGGAGCCAGTAACTTCTTACGTTTAATGAATGTTTGAGTAATATTTTGGTTGTACATATTTTGCCGTGTAGTGGCGGTTAAGAATATCCACTACCCCATATCTTCCCGTGGGTGTCGTAAGAGGCGACAGAGGGAGACAGGCAGGAGATGGGCAGCAGCATCTTCCTGATGACAACTGTGACGTAATAAAAAACTGCGGTTGCCAACCCGCTCGCCAAGCGTGGCAACTACGGCAAATACCCCCCAATGAACAAATACACAAAAAGACGGCCCCCAGTCCCCGGCGGTCCCGCTATTCCTGGCTACGGTGGCGACCATGGTAACGGCGGGGCAGGGGGTGCTATGAATCTCCGGTGGAGGTTCGATTGCCACCTACGACGACTCGACCTGGCAACATATAACGCACGCACCCTGAGAACTGACGAGAAGATACTGGAGCTGGAAGAAGAGGTAGACAAGTTGCGCTGGCATATTATTGGATTATCCGAGGTCCGAAGAGAGGGGGAGGACACGGCAATCCTCGAGTCCGGCAACTTGTTCTATCACCGGGAGGGCGACCATCTGTCCCAAGGAGGTGTCGGATTTATCGTCCACAAGTCTCTCGTCAACAACGTTGTAAAGATTGGGAGTGTGTCGACGAGGGTCGCGTACCTGATACTCAGAATCACCAAACGGTATTCGCTGAAGGTCATTCAGGTTTACGCACCAACCTCGGCACACCCCGATGAGGAGGTGGAGGAAATGTATGAGGATATTTCCAGAGCCATACATTCCTCCAAAACCCACTACACGGTGTTGATGGGAGACTTCAACGCAAAACTAGGCACAAGAGAAAGCGGTGAGCTGAAGGTAGGGAAATTTGGAGTAGGGCAACGAAACCGAAGGGGCCAGCAGCTGGCCGACTTTATGGAGAAAGAGGGACTCTTTATGATGAACTCTTTCTTCCAGAAGCGGCCCCACAGGAAGTGGACCTGGTCGAGCCCCGACGGTTCGACAAAAAATGAGATTGACTTCATTATGACGACCAGACGCCAACTGTTCAGTGATGTCTCAGTGATCGCAAGGGTGAAAACTGGCAGCGATCACCGAATGGTTAGAGGCACACTGAACCTAAACGTTAAGTTGGAGAGGTCTCGTCTAATGAAGTCAACGCTCCGTCCCCCTCGTGCTCTAATCCAGAATCCCGAAACCTTTCAGCTCGAGTTACGTAACCGCTTCCAGTGCCTAGAAGATTGCAATGCAGTGGACGATATGAACGACAAGCTCGTGGAAACTGTCCATGCGGTCGGAGCTAAGTTCTGCAAGACCCGCCGCAGAAGAACACAAAAACTCTCCGATCACACTCTTAATCTCATGGCTGTTAGACGGGAGATGAGGCTGCAATCGTCAACAGATTTGACAGCATACAGGCAACTGAACAGACAGATCTCCAAATGCATGCGGCGAGACTTACGCAACTTTAATACTTCTCGTATTAAAGAAGCGATCGAGCGGAACCAGGGCTCCAAAGTCTTTGCCAGAGATCTGTCTGCCAGAAAGAGCCAACTGTCAAAGCTGAAGACTGAGTGTGGCAACATCGTTTCCGGGACACCTGAGATTTTGAGTGAGATTGAGAGGTTCTATGGGCAGCTGTACACATCATCGTTGGAGCCACACGCAAGTGTGAGTAACGATCCAAGAGCAAGTCTTATCCGACACTATTCCGATGATATCCCGGACGTCAGTCTAAGCGAGATTAGAATGGCTCTCCAGCACCTTAAAAACGGCAGGGCCCCAGGCGAGGATGGAATTACAGCGGAGCTTCTGAAAGCGGGTGGAACACCGGTACTTGTAGTCCTTCAGAAGCTCTTCAATTCCGTCCTCCATGGTGGCACTACTCCAGAGGCGTGGAGCAGAAGTGCGGTGGTCTTGTTCTTTAAGAAAGGCGACAACGCTCTCTTAAAGAACTACAGACCGATTTCCCTTCTGAGCCGCGTCTACGTGCTGTTTTCGAGAGTCATTACGAATCGTCTCGCACGCAGACTTGACGACTTCCAGCCTCCCGAACAAGCCGGTTTCCGAAAAGGCTTCAGCACCATAGACCACATACATACCCTGCGGCAGATTGTACAGAAGACTGAAGAGTACAATCTGCCACTTTGCCTGGCGTATGTGGACTATGAGAAAGCCTTTGATTCCGTCGAAATTTGGGCGGTGCTACAGTCCCTTCAGCGGTGCCAAGTTGACTGTCGGTATATCGAAGTGCTGAAGTGTTTGTACAGTAGGGCTACGATGGCTATCCGAGTACAGAACCAGAGCTCGAAACCTATCCAACTGCAGAGAGGTGTAAGACAGGGTGACGTTATATCCCCGAAACTCTTCACCGCTGCATTGGAAGACGTTTTCAAGCTACTGGACTGGAAAGGATACGGTATTGACATCAATGGCGAGTACATCACTCACCTTCGATTTGCCGACGATATAGTCCTTATGGCAGAATCGCTGGAGGACTTAAGCACTATGCTCAATGACCTCAATAGTGCCTCCCAACGGATAGGTCTTAAGATGAACATGGACAAAACAAAGATCATGTTCAATGTCCATGTCACACCTATGCCGGTAGTTGTTGGGAGCACTATGCTCGAAGTTGTTGACGAGTACGTTTACCTGGGACAAATAGTCCGACTAGGTAAGTCCAACTTCGACCGAGAGGTCAATCGACGGATTCAACTCGGCTGGGCAGCGTTCGGGAAATTACGACATATCTTTTCGTCAGGTATACCTCAATCTCTAAAAACTAGATTGTACAACCAGTGCGTGTTGCCAGTGATGACTTATGGATCTAAGACGTGGTCCTTCACTGCTGGCCGTATGAGGACGCTTAAGGTCGCTCAGCAAGCTATGGAGAGGGCTATGCTCGGAGTTTCTCTGCGTGATAGACTCAGAAATGAGGATATCCGCCGTAAAACCAGAGCGACCGACATAGCCCAACGGATTAGTAAGCTGAAGTGGCAATGGGCCGGCCATATAGCTCGAAGAACCGATAACCGATGGGGAAGAAAGGTTCTCGAGTGGCAGCCTCGTACCGGTAGGCGTAGTGTAGGGCGACCCCCCACTAGATGGAGTGACGACCTGGTAAGACATGCAGGAAGTCGATGGATGCAGGTGGCTCAGGACCGTGCTTTGTGGCATTACTTGGGGGAGGCCTATGTTCAGCAGTGGACTTGTGAAAGGCTGTAATGATGATGATGATGATGATATTTTGTATAAAGTGTGTTTATTTTATTACTTAATTAGTAGATATTCGTAAGAATCGATCTTATGTAATTTAAGTTAACATTCATATAGTATATGAAGTATTTGACCCAATAATCTTGCTAATGTACTGGGTGCTTAAGAAAATGTCTAAAATAAGTATGTTACGTGCAATTGTAATTCTTTGTTTTTATTTCGTTTGATTTCTTATACGGACACGTTCAATTGTACACACACTCGCTTAAGCATCTGTATTTAGTTTTTTTTAAAAGAAAACTGCAACTGCAACTGCAGAGAGGTGTAAGACAGGGTGACGTTATATCCCCGAAACTCTTCACCGCTGCATTGGAAGACGTTTTCAAGCTACTGGACTGGAAAGGATACGGTATTAACATCAATGGCGAGTACATAACTCACCTTCGATTTGCCGACGATATAGTCCTTATGGCAGAATCGCTGGAGGACTTAAGCACTATGCTCAATGACCTCAATAGTGCCTCCCAACGGATAGGTCTTAAGATGAACATGGACAAAACAAAGATCATGTTTAATGTCCATGTCACACCTATGCCGGTAGTTGTTGGGAACACTATGCTCGAAGTTGTTGACGAGTACGTTTACCTAGGACAAATAGTCCGACTAGGTAAGTCCAACTTCGACCGAGAGGTCAATCGACGGATTCAACTCGGCTGGGCAGCGTTCGGGAAATTACGACATATCTTTTCGTCAGGTATACCTCAATCTCTAAAAACTAGATTGTACAACCAGTGCGTGTTGCCAGTGATGACTTATGGATCTAAGACGTGGTCCTTCACTGCTGGCCGTATGAGGACGCTTAAGGTCGCTCAGCGAGCTATGGAGAGGGCTATGCTCGGAGTTTCTCTGCGTGATAGACTCAGAAATGAGGATATCCGCCGTAAAACCAGAGTGACCGACATAGCCCAACGGATTAGTAAGCTGAAGTGGCAATGGGCCGGCCATATAGCTCGAAGAACCGATAACCGATGGGGAAGAAAGGTTCTCGAGTGGCAGCCTCGTACCGGTAGGCGTAGTGTAGGGCGACCCCCCACTAGATGGAGTGACGACCTGGTAAGACATGCAGGAAGTCGATGGATGCAGGTGGCTCAGGACCGTGCTTTGTGGCATTACTTGGGGGAGGCCTATGTTCAGCAGTGGACTTGTGAAAGGCTGTAATGATGATGATGATGATGATATTTTGTATAAAGTGTGTTTATTTTATTACTTAATTAGTAGATATTCGTAAGAATTGATCTTATGTAATTTAATTTAACATTCATATAGTATATGAAGTATTTGACCCAATAATCTTGCTAATGTACTGGGTGCTTAAGAAAATGTCTAAAATAAGTATGTTACGTGCAATTGTAATTCTTTGTTTTTATTTCGTTTGATTTCTTATACGGACACGTTCAATTGTACACACACTCGCTTAAGCATCTGTATTTAGTTTTTTTTAAAAGAAATAAGAATCTAAAACAAGCAAATAGTACACCAGATAATAAGCTACTATACTATACTATAAGTACTGTGATTCATGGGCATCATCTAATGAACTACGATGAAAAAAGCCTGGAAATGAAAAATTGTACTAAACAATAGAAAAAAAATGTTCGAAAAATTACATATACCTCGTTTCAGAAAGTGTTATGTGATCGGCTATTTCCTCTTCAGCTTACTGATCTGATGTGCTGGATTGGTTACTTTGATTGTAATGTGGGGACATATTCGTCACGACTACCAGCAACGGGCGACAGCGTAGGTGAAATATGTCTGGTATAGCGATCGTCAATTCCCTTGCCAATGGTGGCGATTAATTCATATCGCCACGCTTGGCAAACAATCTAACTGGAGAGGATCATGTGGGCTTTTAAGAGCTGATAAAGAAAAAGCCCTGATGGGCAGGTTACAGGTCAGTAAATAGTACTGCACAAGTTTCTACACTAAGTTTAAGCGTTTGCTATACTAATACTAAGTTGTGTGCCACGCTAGCGCGACGCGTCTCGCGTCTGCGATGAGCGGGAAAAATAACATTACGAGACGAACGGGAGGTGCCACATAAGCGCGACTGGCGTGCGCCTCAAGCGACCACGACCAGCGGAGGACATAGTACGTGTTCGCGCGCCTTGCAGATTAATCAAAACATGTTGATATTTCCGCGATGCAATATATAAATACGGAGACGTTTATTAGCGAAATAATGTCTCAATCTGTAATATGGTCTAGAAAGCATAAAAATTATATGCCTAATATTATATTTCTCAAAAATTTTGTGAGTTTCGACGTACTTCATCAAACAGTCTACGATATTCACCAAACTGATGCCTGTTTTAGTTTAAACCATGGACTCCAATTTTAATTTGCGTTATATTTTGTGCAAAAAAAACTACTCCTTTCTAGACATGAAAGTGCTAATTTAGAAAATCTCATTTTTTATCACGCGTAAAAATAGCAAGAAGAAACCGCATGTGTAATGCTGCCCTAGATAGTATATTATCTAAGTGTAATGCCCACCACTCCGCCAATCAAGATGTTAGGAACCCCTGTCCCATGACAAACTACATCCAAATATTTAGGCGTCACCCTTGATGCAAGGCTCACTTTCGAACCCCATATCAAGAAGGTTACTCGCACCGCACGATTTGCCAACTGCATATTGGGCAGACACAGTAAAATGTCCCTCCGCAACAAGCGAACCCTATATAAGGTCTGCATACGACCTGTCATGACCTACGCGGCCCCCATTTCCGCACATTCTAAGCCCAAAGCTATAAATGAACTTCAAATAGTTCAAAATCTATTCTGTCATAGGGCCACTAACTCGCCCTATTATGTCCGTAATGCCGACCTACACCAAGACTTAGAGCTCCCAACATTCCAGCAGTTCCTTAAATCACTCTCTAAGAGATTTTTAAAAGCCTCAGAGTCCCACCCAAATCATCTCATTCGTGAGACAGCTGCCTATGCAGCCCCTATTCACACTCGCTATAGTGTGCGCAGACCGAGAAACTCTCTCTCGGACCCTCCCAACAAGCTTTCGGCTGACCTGAACTGCCTCTTGGCGGCTCAGGCCGAGCATACGTAACACATCCCTTAATCTGCCTTAGTTAGGCACTCGTCTAAGCGGCTTTTCGCCGCTTGCGCCCTCTTTTCTGCCAAGGAGGGTCGCGTTCGTATACGGCTTAGAGATCTCTAATTAGACCGTTAAGCCAGTCCCTAAAAGGTGGGGTTTAGTGGGTAAAAGTCTCCACATAACCACACAGCCGGCTGCGTGGTATGCTATGAGCATTCCCCACCTCCCTCCCCCGTTTTACGGAGGGTTGCCCATATTTGCTTCGGGCGCAAAAAAATGTGTAATGCAGCCATGTGGCCGTGGCGTGGTATAATATCTCTCTTATTAGACCTAAGTTCGGCAGTGGACTTTTATGGACTGTAATACTGATGATGATAATAAGTTATTAAATAAGATAATTAAAGATGGCAAGTACATGTTAGAACCGCCATTTAATAACATAAAACGTACCTATGAAAATTCGCAAGTTTCACGTAGGTATTAAATCAAATAGGATAACATTTGAGACACCTGACTGCCGTTTTGTAGCATTAATTACACACTTTCTCAACCCGTGCCGTAGGCAGGAAGTGATTCTGAGACAAAGACAAATGAGTTCCATTTACAGTTAGTTCAGTCGCGTTTAATATATTACGTTGCAATAGAAGCCGAAATAGGAAAAAAATCTTATCGGAAGATTTTCAGTTTTAGGTTTGTTTTTTTTTGTAATAAAATAATTATTTTTAAGTGTTAGCATGCTAAAATTAGCATCGCGTAATAAGGGTGTTTTTATCGGTCGAAAAAACGTCTGGATTATGAATCAAATGCAAATGTGATGCCCTGAGGACTAAATTAGAATGCCATACCATTGTTTTTGAACTATTATGACCCAGTGCTTGATTACTAGTTATTCCACCTGATTGTAAGTGGTGATGCAGCCGAAAATGGCAAAGTGCACTGACTTATGTCCAATTCCTATCTTCAAGAAACGTTTTGTTCTCCGTAACAATTAATTTTATTACTTACAATATGCATGTAAATACTTTATATTACGAACTATTAATTTGGCAACTTAGGATGACTTAAAATAAAGAACGAAATCGTTAAACGGTTTATAAATAGTTGAACTGGTGTTTTATATTAAAAAGTGGTTTATTTTAAAAACCCGGTATTAGCCTTAAATACTATTAATTTCACTTATTACATTTTAATGGCTTTTTTCAGTAAATACATGAAGATGGTTTTATAGTATTTTATTTGTTTTTAAGGTGAACGTCTCATTCATTTCAAGAAGGGCTTTCTGAAAGACGCCGCGTAAAAAACTTTCGGTCACAAGCGTCGCGCTTGTTCTTATATTGCCTCAGCGAAATTTTCACGGTAAAAAAAGAACAGAGAACCTCTGAGTAACACTTAACTTTGCTTTATAATTTTAAATTTTAACGAGTTTCAGCGATCTTAAAAAGATGCAAGTACACGAAAAAGAGGAAGCGTAAGAAATACAAAATACTCGAACATTCATTAACAAATTACGGTCAATATAATACAATTTCACGTTCTAAAGTATGTGCTCGGAATAGAAGAACTGAAACCCCGACATCAGAAAATGAAATGATTAAAACTACTAAAATGATTTTTAATCTAGGATAGATTTGGATATCTATGGCACACAGTATCCACTTACCATTAAGTAGACTGCTTTGTCGGTCTAAAAGTCATAAGCGCAAGTGATGATCATCGTTGGTCGACAAAAAATAAGATATTGATCCTGTGCCTGATATCCTTTCGGATGTCTTGCATTGCAATCATATGGGATTTTGGGAGTAAGGAAATATATTATATTGCCAAAAATCAGTGATTGAGCTTTTATGTTCAGAAATTTTCAGTAGCTGTTCCCGTAAAATCTGACTAGGAGAGTGAGGAAATATAGAGTGTACCTGTGTTTGCGAAAGTACTCGGGCACAATAATACTGTCCTGCATAGATGGAAAGTCTCCATTGAGACTGGCCGCCATGACTGGAATTTGATCTGGAGGACATTGGGTGGACTGTGTTCACGTTTGTCTCCCTTATTGTTTAATAAACGTTGTTCCTTAATATTTAAAAAAAATTCTTTTAAAAATGTAGCTTTGACTAAACCACGTGTTAAAAAGATAAAAGGTGCAAGTTAACAAGCGGGGTATTAGTTTCTCCATCTTGCCACAGAGTATAGTATATCCCTTGCATTAGTTTTGTAGAATTTTTTTACGAAGTTTATATCAATTATGAAAAACTACTGCTTATTAAAATACTAAATTAGTTATTTAAATTGTTATATAACAAGTAGGAAGATATTAACGGAGTTTCGTTAGTTCAAAATGGTAGGAGATTTCTTACAAAAAAATCTAAAAAGATTATGACCGGTAGGTCAGCCCTGGAACTTCCCGCTTTTTCAGCTTTTTTTTTTTTTTTTTTTTTTTTTTTTTTTTTTTTTTTTTTTTTTTATAGAAAAGGGGGCAAACGAGCATGCGGCTCACCTGATGTTAAGTGACTACCGCCGCCCATGATCAACCGCAACACCAGGAGAATTGCGGGTGCGTTGCCGGCCCTTTAGAAAGGAGTAAGCTCTTTTCTTGAAGGTTCCCAGGTCGTATCGGTCCGGAAAAATCGCCGATGATAAACTATTCCACAGAGAGGTTGTACGTGGAAGAAAACTCCTTGTGAAACGTACAGTGGTGGACCGCCAAGCATCCAGATGGTGTGGATGGTATTGGGACGTTTGCCGTGTCGTGCGTTCACGAAATTTGGCGGCTGGGATTAATCCGAACAATTAAAGCTCCATACAATTTTCCAGTCTTAATTCAAAGATAAATCAGAAAAAGGGTTATTAGGACATTTTTAAATGGCTATAGCTTTTGAGCGCCTCATTCGATTTTAATATATTTGGCGTCATTTAACGCAGTTTTTGAAGTGCAAAATATTGTATTCCAAGTATTGATTCGACAGAACGAAGAACTTGAAAGTTATCGAAAAAACACGATTATTTAGAATTTAATATATTATAGCTTTAGTTTTTGAACGTAGTTCGGTTTTGACTTACTTGGCGACATTCGACGCAGTATTTTAAGTACAAAAAAGTATTTTTGATGTGTGGAAACGATAAATGATGAAAGAGAAGAAATTATGAAAGACGAATTTTATTCTGGTATCTTTAAAACGGCTCGATCTTGACGTCTCAGTGAACACTCTCAAAGCCGTATCGCTCATCTCGATCATTTGATTAGTTCTAAAGATATTGCATGACAAAATTTTATTCACATACATACACACACGACTGGACGTCCAGTGGAAATAGTCGACAGTTTCCTAGGGCATCAAAACATGTACATTATACGAAAAAAATATTTTTAATTATTTTTACATTCAAGTGTTTTTATTGTTGTTCTTCCTGTAGAAACGCTGACATAACATACATGAAATAAATATATTTTACATTCAAGTGTTTTATTATTGTTCTTTCTGGAGAAACGTCGACATACAAACACACGAGCTCTGTGTACTAGTCTCATATAGTTTATAACGAATTCAAACGAAGGTCCATGTTCTAAACTGTACAGAGCCACTGACAATTAATGAAGGTTTAACAAAGATAGATATACCATTAGATAGTTGATGAATTTATGCTTTTCGTTGTTATTTAAATTTGATTCATCATCATCATCATCATTATTATTAAAGCACACCACAAGTCCTCTACCGAACATAGATCTTCCTCAAGGAATGTCATAATGCACAATTTTGAGCCTCTGCATCCATCGAAATGCTGTTTCTCATATCAGGTTTTCACAATTGATTATTGTTTAAATAAAGTAAATAGGTATAAATTTTAAAAATATTAATTAAATAAATAAATCAATTACATGTTCCCACATATTATATTTCTCATGTTTAATTAAAAAGAGAAAACATTTTATAATAATAATGTCCTCCAGACCGAATTTCGGCCACGGCGGCCTGCCTCAACGGCGGCCTGCCTCAACGGCGGCCTGCCTCAACGGCGGCTGGCCATCGGCTCGGACAGGATTATAGTGCCCAAGTGTATGCACAAGCACAGGTGCACTCTCTATTCCTTCACTCTCATAATCCGATGGGACGGTAAACCGATATGACCGGAGAGAGATCAGGCGCAGGACCAACGGCTTTACGTGCTTTCCGAGGCACGGGGGTGAGACACCGCCAACTTCCTAACTCCGGGCAACTACTGAGAATTTCTTGACGGTAAAACTCAATAATTATTTTTTTTGGCCCGACCCGGGATTTGAACCCAGGACATCATGATCAGTAGTCGCACTACTACAACCACTAGACCAACGAGGCAGACAATATTAATGCAATATATAATGAAGGTCAAATTTCTAAACTGTACAGTACCACTTACAATTGATGAAGGATTAATAAAAATGGATCTACAATAAGATGGTATTATTACACCACACCACAAGTCCACTACCGAACATAGGCCTTCCTCAAGTAATGCGTAATACACTATTCTGAGCCTCTGCATCCATCGAATTCCTGTCTCTCATATCAGGTTTTCACAATTGATTATTGTTGAAATAAAGTAAATAGGTATAAATTTTTAAAAATATTTTTAATTAAATAAATAAATCAATTACATGTTACCTTAGTACCCCAAGGGCCACCCCAATCACACTGTTCCATTGTAAATACGCTGTAATGGACATGGTATGTAATGAATATTGAAGTAGTAATTAGTTGATATTGCGTAGCGCAGTGTATTACCGGAACAAATCTATTTGCGTAAATCATCCCAATATATACCCGAATACTTCATCATGCTGATGTATATATGTTTAAGTTTGGAAGACGATAGTGACGATTTTTTAAATTTGCGCGAATACTGCACATAAAATAATATTTATTTTATGGATTTTATTGCGTTTATTTTTTTTAACTATCGACGTTTTGGACGCATTACAACATTAAAAGGGACTGAGGCATTTGTTGTCGTAGTTCCTGTTGTACTTAAAGGAGACGGGCGAATTTGGGCCTAACCGTTACACAAGTGAAATATTTATCAATATTTTTTTACAGTTTTTTTTTGTAGTTAATAATGAAATATTAAGCAGTTTTATCATGGGAAAAGAAATTAAATATTAAATAAAAAAAATAATACTGACTTCCGTTGTTTTCTTTTTTAAACAATGCTGCCGAATGAAATAGGTTAGTTATTAACAAATAATCTATTTTAATACGAAAATAGAAAAAAAAGAATAAAAAGTAAATCAGTGTTTTCTTCTTTAGGTAATTAAGAAACTAATTATTGAAATAATGGTTTCCTCGTGACACTTCAGGGTTTCCAAAAAGTCGTAAAATAAATTGACTGAACCGATTAATAAATCGATTTCACAATTGATTATCAATGTTTTATACAGGCCACAAAGTGGAAACGTCAACGTTAGTTCAAAAACTCAAGCGTCAATTAAATCATTTGTTACGTTTGTTTGGCTCTGACCTTACGGTGGTAGTGGTGGTAGTAGGTAGCTGTTGTTTTTGTGTGCTGCAATAATATTCCGATCTATAACGACTCTGGCTACGTGTAAAGGATTCTGACGGTTTCTTTTCTGATTTTACAAGAATACATGTACAAAATGATAACTTAAATGATTTTCCCCAGCTCACACATAGTGATTTAATAAAAATATCTTTAGGTATTTATCAAATTGAGTAAACTAGGTCCCATTATGGAGAACACATACGACAAGATGGGCGATATGAAATAGAATTGTGTCGAGAAACGGTTGGCAACCTACTAAGAGAACTGTCAATATCTAACCGCTCTAGCTGGTTATTAAGTGGTCGAATAAAATCGAGACATACTTAAGCTCAAAAACATATTTTACATATATTTTAGTTGACAGTTATCATAATGGTAGAGAGGCCATCAAACGATATTATTGTAATTGCTTGGTAAGAAAAAGAACTGTAGGTTGCTGTCGTCATGTAATGTCCATAATATGGTACCTAAGCTGGGCAAGGCATCAAGAGAATTTAATACCGCATGCACCGTTTTTAGACGATATTTTATTTGTTTATGATGAAGTGGACGATTAATAAATCAATAAAAGAGAAAGTGTTTTTAATTCATACTCCCTCAGCTTTTTTATAATTATTTCAAACCTCTAGAATTTAGTTGGACGGCGACGTCTGGATCCTCTATGTGTGAATGTCCTACAGTACATAAAATTATGTTAGTCTAGTTTACAATAAAGTCTAATAAATATTTTCTGAAAGTGTAATGGGAGAGATTGGTGTAAGAATTACATTGTAAGCATAACATAAGCAATAACATTGTTTTCATACAAATCAATAACATCCTGTATTTTTTTCTACCATAAAGCAGTTGTAAATATTTTAGTTTTTTTTTTTTTAAATGGTATTGGTATATAAATAATATAATGCAGTAATCGTTACTGTAACATCAGGCCCAGCTTTCTATGAACTTTCGCCCGTCTCCTTTCATACGTAAAAGTGATGCGATTTTGTGTATTTTGTATCGATGCCTATGAATAGGAAACGACGAAACAAGTACTCCGATGTTAGTACAAGCCTCATTTTATTTATTTTTTCGCTTAGGTGTCTTTAGAAATTATTTATTTATCATTAGTATTAAATTATTAATATAATTCAATAGTCGTAGATGAAATGATGAAATTATATTTGTATTGTTAACTAATTGTGAAAATCTTGCAAAAACTTCGTAATTTCAAGTGACAGCTTATTCAAGGTAAGACAATTTTATTTCTAACCACACGTCGTTTGTTTCATCCCCTAAGATACTGGTTGTATAGAACGGAAAGACGCAGAAACGCGGTTGAGGTGACCCATTCGTGCTGCAACTGAAAATACGCTGCAGCAGAACTTTTTTTTGTAAGGCAAAGAAATTTTATTACTACAGAATTAAATAGCCATGAAATAAAATATAAAAAGTGAATCAGCCCTTAATACGTGTGTATTAGTTATAATTTTCAGTGGGACAAGTATTTACACTACGGCCGTTCCATTTTAAACTGTCGCTATTTCCACTTTGTGTCTCGTGTGTCAGAGCTTTGCTGGCGGCGGCTCTCGCATGCAACGTCGACACAATTAGCAAAATGCCCCCGGCACGCTGGGTAATCTATCGGGCGTTAGAATCGCAATTTGTCGCTCTGCATTTATGGTTGAATTTCGCTTGCAACGTTTCTAGCTATACGAACAACGTTTTATGTCAAAAACTGCAATCCGTTTTTGGGACAAAAAGCTCCACTTTTCATAAAGTTCACAATAATGATATCTCCCTTTTTTAAATATTAATAAAAATATGAAAAAAAAATGATTGTGTCACCCCGTCTATCTTAGCAATGGAAAGTGGCCATCCATTATAGGCTCTCCTATATAACAGATAACTCTTATATTAACAGAAAACTTATTATTGTGATAATACTTTACAAGATGATTTCATAAGCTTCGCGTATCATCCTTGGTAGTTCAGTGTTCTTTTGCGAGGTCAAATTTGATGTAGTAGGATACTTACTAAAGCTTAATATTTTTGTAAAAACCAATTTTTAAATTTTACTTGATCTTAATACAAAATTATTGGGACTCCTATATATCCAAACTAGCAAGCTCTGAAACTTATGCCAATAAAAAAATGAAGTCTGACTAATATCGAGACAGCTAGATTAGTTTTATTTCCATAGCATAATCTCTTATGGAATGATGCTTTGAGAGAATGCAGTGGATTCAAAAACTATTTTTGTTTTGCAGACGAGGGTCGTAAAAGTTATTAACAACCTAACAACGAGATTAATGGTGAGAAAAGAAAATTCAAATCAATAGATACATTAACTTCAGCCTCAGATCATATAAACAACAGTTGTTTATACGATCTGAGACTTCAGTCTTGCAACATTTACGAAAATTAAATGCATGTTTGCGGAAACAAAAGAAGTTTTAATGAAAAGTGATATACATGTTTTTATACGTGGTAGAGCCATGCTGCAGTTATATTAGTAGTATAGATGACCACGCTCACAGAATACTAGCGTGAAGTAGTAGCTTAATGCTGCTGTGTTTCGTATGGTGAGTGTAGATAACCGAAGAGCCTTTTTATTGGAAGTGAGACATTCCATCTCAGTTCTAACAGGTGGCAACGCATCTGCATTTTGATTGGTAATCGAGGATACATGTCTCCTCCATGCTTCCCTTATTATCCTTCCCTTTTCGGGAAACGCCACGGTAGTCATGGATACGTCTGATTATAATTCTAAAATACAAGAATTTTTGTCAGATGTACGTAAGTAAAGGTGGTAGAGCCATGCGGCAGCTTTGCTGTTGCACGTATGGGCCGGCTCAAACCGGGGTGGTACCACGACCTCACAGAATACCGGCGTGAAGTGGAAGCTCTGCTTCCGCGTTTCGTCTGGTGAGTGCAGGTGGCCGGAGGCCCAAATCTCCCCCCCCCCCCCATCAACATGGTAGCGGAATTAAATAAAGATAGACTACCCCAGGAGGGTACCAGCAACCCTGGAGAATCCCTCGCTGAGCATCCACGACCATGTTTCTCCACTTCTGAGCGTGGGTGCTCAGGCTGCCCCGCGTATTCTGGGGGGGGGGCGAAATTCCGCTCAAGACTACAACGGCTCGGGGCAAACGGAGCAACAAGACCAAGGCGACCCCTGCCACGCTGTCCGTGAATTTCTGCAATATCAGGGGACTTCACTCTAACCTAAACGCCGTCCACTACCATCTCGAGATGGCGAGGCCGGCTCTGCTCTTTCTGACCGAGACGCAGGTGTCCTCTCCGGCTGATGTCTCGTATCTCTCCTACCCGGGGTACAAACTGGAACACTCCTTTGTGCCTCGGGCTGAAGTTTGCGTTTACGTCAGAGAGGACATCTGTTCTCGACGCCTCGGCAGACTTGAAGGTTCGGACCTGTCCATCCTTTGGCTACGCGTAGACAGCGACGACCATCCGCGCGTCTACGGGTGCCTCTATAGGTCCCATAGCGGTAATGCCGAAACAGATCGACTCTTCGACCACGTCCAAATGGCTGCAGATTCGTTGCTACATCAGATCCCCTCCGCAGAGATCGTGATCCTCGGCGACTTTAACGCCCATCACGCCGAATGGCTTGGTTCACGTTTAACCGATCATGCGGGGAGATCTGTTCATGATTTTGCCTTGGCATATGGTCTGACACAACTGGTTACTTCGCCTACGCGGATTCCAGATGTGGAGGATCATGTACCTTCCCTGTTGGACCTTCTGCTGACCTCTCACCCGGACGGATATCAGATTTCCGTCGACGCCCCTTTAGGCTCCTCGGACCATTGTCTGGTCCGGAGTGTTGTGCCACTCACGCTGAAATCGCGGTTGCATTCTGCAGGCTGCCGCCGTGTTTGGCACTATAGGTCAGCCGATTGGGATGGGATGCGGTCTTTCTTTGCATCCTACCCTTGGGGGCGGGTTTGCTTCTCGCCGGATGATCCCAACGTTGTTGCGGATTCTGTTACTGATGTGGTACTTCAGGGTATGGAACTTTTTATTCCTTCCTCTGTGGTGCCCATTGGAGGCAAATCTCAGCCATGGTTTGGTCGCTCCTGTAAAATAGCATCATGCTATAAGCAGGAGTGCTACCGAGCCTGGGTTGATGCATCAGCGTCCCGGGATGTAAACAACAGCGCTCTAAAAAAGAAGTATAATTCCGCCTCTAGGTCCTTCAAAAGAGTCATTGCCAAGGCAAAGTCAGAGCACATAGGCAGAATTGGCGAGAAACTAGTTCGCCTTCCTTCTGGAACCCGTGCATTCTGGTCTCTCGCCAAGGCTGTCCAGGGGAATTTCTGTCAGCCATCTCTTCCATCTCTGCACAGGGAGGACGACTCACTGGCCCATACTGCAAAGGAGAAAGCCGATCTTCTAGGCTCCTTCTTTGCGTCTAACTCGACTCTCGATGACGGGTGGAGTACGCCGCCGACCATCCCGCGGTGTGAGTGCTCCATGCCGGAAGCGCAGTTCACACAGCGCTCGGTTCGCAAAACACTCCTCTCCCTGGACATCCACAAGTCGAGTGGGCCTGACGGGATCCCCCCGATTGTGCTGAGGACGTGTGCTCCAGAGTTGGCACCGGTTTTAACGCGTCTTTTCCGGTACTCCTACTCCCTAGGCGTAGTCCCAAAATCATGGAAGACGGCTTTCGTCCACCCGATCCCTAAAAAAGGCGACCGCTCAGACCCGTCCAACTACCGGCCAATCGCCATCACCTCCTTGTTCTCCAAAACAATGGAGTCCATTGTAAACTGCCAGCTCATGAGGTACCTTGAGGATCACCAGCTGATTAGTGACCGCCAATACGGTTTTCGCCGTGGTCGGTCAGCTGGTGATCTTCTGGTCTACCTCACTCACAGATGGGCGGAGGCAGTAGAGTTCAAGGGGGAGGCATTGGCCGTTAGTTTGGACATTGCGAAGGCCTTCGATCGGGTTTGGCACAAAGCGCTTCTTTCGAAGCTCCCTTCCTATGGGCTTCCCGAGAAATTGTGCGATTGGATCACCAGCTTTCTTGCAGATCGGAGCATCAAGGTCGTTGCAGACGGTGCAAGCTCCGATTGCAAGCCTATTAATGCTGGTGTTCCACAGGGCTGCGTGCTTCTGCATATCAATGATATGTTGCATACCCGTAACATTCATTGCTATGCAGATGACAGCACTGGTGATGCTCTTTACACCGGCCGAGCCAATATTTCTCGGGAAAACGTCTCCGAGTGCCGGGACAAACTTGTGTCTGAAGTCGAGTCTTTGCTGAACAGAGTCTCGGATTGGGGACGACTAAATCTAGTCCAGTTTAACCCCCAGAAGACACAAGTTTGCGCGTTAACCGCTAAAAAGAACCCCTTTGTCGTATCCCCTCAGTTTCAAGGCACTCCCCTTGTTGCCTCAGCCAGTATCGGAATCCTCGGCGTCGACATATCGAGTGACGTGCAGTTTCGTGGTCACTTGGAAGGGAAGGCCAAATTGGCCTCTAAAAAGCTTGGCGTGCTCAGCAGAGCGGGACAGTATTTCATGCCGGCACACCGCCTGCAACTTTACAAGGCGCAGGTTCGGCCGCACATGGAATACTGTTCCCATCTCTGGGCTGGGGCTCCCCAGTACCAGCTCCTTCCACTTGACCGCATCCAGCGCAGAGCGGCTCGAATCGTCGATGACCGAGTGCTTTCCAATCGGCTCGATTCACTGGCGTTGCGAAGAGATGTTGCATCTCTTTGCGTATTTTATCGCATCTATCACGGGGAGTGCTCTGAGGAATTGTTCGGATTAATCCCAGCCGCCAAATTTCGTGAACGCACGACACGGCAAACGTCCCGATACCATCCACACCATCTGGATGCTTGGCGGTCCACCACTGTACGTTTCACAAGGAGTTTTCTTCCACGTACAACCTCTCTGTGGAATAGTTTATCACCGGCGATTCTTCCGGACCGATACGACCTGGGGACCTTCAAGAAAAGAGCTTACTCCTTTCTAAAGGGCCGGCAACGCACCCGCAATTCTCCTGGTGTTGCGGTTGATCATGGGCGGCGGTAGTCACTTAACATCAGGTGAGCCGCATGCTCGTTTGCCCCCTCTTCTATAAAAAAAAAAACTTATAAAAAGGTTAAAAACGACCCAACAAATAGCACACTAAAAACAACTAGTGACCTCATAAAAAACACTCCGAAAAATTAAATCTGGACGTAAAATTGGTAATACCTACGTGCGCCAAATCACCAAAATTGTATGGGTTACCAAAAATACACAAGCCCAATGCTCCATTACGTCCCATAGTGAGCCAAATCGATTCACCAACTTACAGATTGGCTCAACACTTAGCGAAAATACTCTCAACGCTCAGGGGACATACAAGAGCACACATGAAGGATTCCTACCATTTTGTCAGCGAGATTAAAGACCTACATCTGGCAGACAATGAAACTATGGTCAGTTTTGATATGCAGTCATTGTTACATGTTACCTGTTGAAGACTGCATCTCAATTGTAACCAGAAGGCTGGAATAAAACAACATGCCCGTAGAATATGCAGTATTACTCAGACACTGCCTTACATCTGGCTACCTATTGTGGAAGGAGGAGTTCTACAAGCAAGTAGATGGTGTGGCGATGGGCTCACCTGTATCTCCTATTGTCGCCGACATATTCATGGAAGACTTTGAGGAGAAAGTCCTGCTTAGTTCTCCCATAAATCCAAGATTCTACAATCGGTATGTAGACGACACTTTCACAATTCTACCTTTAGATAAAGTAACTGCATTTTTAGACCATCTTAACTCTATGAATTCTAAAATTCAGTTCACAATGGAGTTAGAGGCAAACAATTCCTTAGCTTTTCTAGATGTGTTAGTAATTCAGAATCCTGATAACACCTTGAGCCATACTGTGTATAGAAAAAAGACTCATACAGATAGATATTTAAACGGTGATTCTCACCACCATCCTTCACAGTTAGCTACCGTGGGTAAATCCTTGTTTCAGAGAACACGAGGGATCTGTGACAGTAAACACCTGGCTGCCGAGCTCCCCCATGTCAAGCAAGTTTTGCATGACAACAAGCTTCGAGTCCCGCGCCTACGTCACAGTGAACGAGTGAAGCCGGCCACAGTCGAGCGTGTACCTGCTGTACTGCCATATGTTAGAGGAGACACTGACAAGATTGGCTACATTTTGAAGCGCGCTTATATCAAAACATACTTCAAGCCGCTGAAGAAGATTGGTCAGTTTTTACCATCAATCAAGTGTAATGTCCCTCTGCAAGATGCAGGAGTGTACAAGCTTGATTGTGAATGTGGTCTCTCCTACATAGGACAAACTAAAAGATCAATAAAACCCGCGTTAAAGAACATATAGGTGATGTGAAGAATTGACGCTCCGGGAAGTCTGTAGTCTGTGAACACGTACAGGATCGCCCCCGTCACTACATCAGATTTGACAGCTTGCAATTCCTCGCTAAAGAACACCGATTCCTTCCAAGGATGATTCGCGAGGCTATTGAAATCAAAAACATCCTAATTTCAATAGAGAAGATGGCTGGGTGCTACCGTCTGCTTAGGATCCTATAATAAATAAAATTAAGTCCCAACCCAAGCATACAACTGCAAGACTTCAAGATACCATAAATTCATACTGTATAGATTGGAACAAAAGTTAAATTTTAATCTATGGTAACCGCAGTTAACTATGACATATGGACGTTGAACGTCTCAGTCCCGCCCGTGACCATGAGTGCTGTAAAGCATTCGAAACGTCGGGTATTTAAAAGTTAGATATACGCGATAAATTCCGTAAAAACTAGTATTATTTCAATCTCGGTACATAGCCTACTACGCGTGGTGAAGCGGGGGCGAAATTAGAATTGGAGCTAAGGTAGTATAGGCCCTTAAGTGCAGAGACCCTTTTTGTAAACGACGTATTCCATCTTGGCTCTCAGGATGACAGCGCATCTGCATTTTAATTCTCGATCGAGGATAGATTTAGATATCTAATAGGCCACCGAGTCTCCTCATTATCGGGTGGACCAAGTGCTTGTTTGTCGCCCTTAATTCTATAATAAGAAAAAATAATACTTCATAACGCTCTTATAAATGGGAGCAGGTATGGTCCGATAAATAAAAGCAGTAACATTACGTTAATCATCGTCATCTTTTAGAGAAGGAAACAGACTGCTAATCCCGGTGCCCGTCTGTCAATCCCAAAAATATATATGTCGTTATAACCAAACATTAACAGAGCCCTGCCACCAGTAAAATAGAATTTTCTGAATTTAATACGCTATAAGCCACTTCTGCAAAAATCTACTAAATAAAAAGCCTCTGCCAGCTAGCTTAAATTAATAAAAGTCTATTTACATTTTTAGGCCGGAAGAACATTTTAATTAAATGATTTTATTAGCTTTTGGCCGCTGAATTCTTGTGTATTTTTCTGGGAAATTCACATTTCGATAAAACAAAAAGCTCGTCTCTAATTCGGTAAGTTAACATTTTTAAGGACGTTTTTATATTTTGCTTTATACATAAGTTTTTTTTCATGTTTGCGGTAGGTTATTTTTCAAATGTATTCAAATTTTAATAACGAAGCCCTTATCAAGAACATATTTAAAGAATAATAACAAGATCATAAATTGACATTTGTCATTTTGCAAGGGTGTTAAGTAAACAATAATATTAACGATTACATAAACCAAATACAAAGATTGATTTCTGCGTATTTTGATATAGTTTGGCGAATTATTCGATCACATAGACTATGAGTAAGAGAAAAAAATGTATTAATCGTAAAAAAATCTATATACCGTACCGAAAATGCAGAAACTGTTTCATAATAAAAATTAGTCTGAATTTTAGGAAGACTTTGGGAAAGAATGTGAGGAAGTTTATTTTTGTGTTGCAATTAAATTGCAAATTAAAGTAATGTAAGCAATCAAAAGAATCTTATGTAAACAAAACCGAAACGCTGACTTTTGACATCTTGAAAATAAAAAGAAGACATTATACTACTTATTGGCCTTATTCTACTCATTAGTTTAGTTATATATACTCATTGGTTTACATACACTACATTAATTTTTTACTCGAAACCATTATTTTAAGACCGTACAAATATTGTTTCGAGCAGAATTCGAACAAGTGTTCCGCAGCGTACCTTCGAGAACTACTCCTTTCTGTTCACAACACATCTACAATTGCTCTGTTGTTGCAGATGTTCATTGACCATGGTAATAATTTACCATCAGGTAAGCCGTATGTCACCAAACTCTCTCATTTGCATCCTATTCTATATTAAAAAAAAGCGGCCAAGAGCGTGTTGGGCCACGCTCAGTGTAGGGTTCCGTAGTTTCCCGTCCGTCACAATTAGTTTTCCCACTTATGAGTTTAAAGGTGGGTGTCCATTATGTTCGCGCTCCAGCAGCGTTCCGCGCTCCTGCAAATGCTCCCGGTGGTGCGTACTGTTGTTTCCATCGAAGTTCAAAATGATTTTCCTAGAGTCCTTATAAAGTTCTACTTTTCAGATTTTTTCATATTTTCTAAACTTAAGGTTCAAAAGTTAGAGGGGGGGAGGGGACACATTGTTTTTTACTTTTGGAGCGATTATTTCCGAAATTATTGACAGAATTACGGGTGCACTTATATAAGTGGCTCTAGGTTTCTACGTCCGTCATACCATACAAAAGCAAAACCAACCAAAATTATTGAACTCCATTCAGCTTCACCATAGTTGGATAAAAATATGTAATTTATATGTAAAAATTAGCCGGAGAAAGAAGCCGTTTATACTAACCTTAACCTTTAGTAACAACGACGCATCTGACTTTTGATGACTAATTGACGGCTCGGTAGACTGAACTTTTGGTTAGGTCGCTGCAAGCTCGCAGGTTTAAATCTTACACTGAAGTAATATTTGCATGGCCTACATATTATTTTCCAGGTCTGGGTATTGTCAATGTGTAACATATGTATATAAAATTACAAATAAAATCATACCTTAAGAAACGTAAGCAAATGAGATAAATTTTCTGTGGGAACAAAGGATCCCCTTACCATTAGTTAATTGTGAGCCCATTTGTCAGCCTTACTTCATTTAAAAAGCCAAATGGTGTGACGTGAATAACTTTTACCTGGATTGTAATTGTCTACAGATATATTTTGTAAAAATTTAATTTGCAGCGTAGTAGTGAAGAACATTTTAAAGCAACGTGCGGAGTTTCTTGTATTACTTTTAAAATAAAGTAAAATTATGTAAAGTTTTCTTAATAAAGAGTGGGAGTATGCAGATAGCTCTTGAGATTTATGTTGGAACTTTTTGTTTTGATGGTAAAAGGTAAACCGTGTGCTTATCGAAACACGTTGGTGTTTTAATCTAATTTTTACAATTATTTTTTGTCATTTTAGTTAGAATATGTTTGATAATCTATGTTACTGTTTTTTGATTTTGCGTGGTATCTTTTTTAGACAGACATAAATGCATTTTCATTTAATTCGTAGAATTATTTAAAAAAAATCTTATTTTAACAGGCTGGCTTTCTTAAATCGCTCATAAAAGGGCTAGTTTTCTCGCAATTTGTAGCTGAAATTGTATAGTAATCAAGCCCATATGTTATATTGTATAATTCAGTGCTTTATAGTTATTTCTTTTTCTGTAAAATATTTTCCACAAAAAGGATTTTCTTCTGTACCGTGGAGGCAAATGTACGTTAACAAATATCCAGACCCGGAGCAATTATTTGTAAGCCATACACATACTTGTTCCATGCTGGATTCAAACCCTTAGCTTAGCGCTAAAGGTCAATGCTATGCCACTGCGCCGCGGAGTAATAAAAACGTTGCATAGCTTAAAGCACCAATCACATTTCATTTAAGTACAAAGTTTGAAACAACATTACCGGAATATAATATTGGTGTCACCTATAAGCATTTTAACCTGTTACGTCTTACATATTGTTACGCACTCCAGTCGACGATATACTAGCGCCATCTAGTGTCAGGAACGAGAGCGAGTAGAGCGTGTAAAGAATGACATCACAGATCTCTCGACCGACAGCGCCACCCGAAGAACTAAGTTTCTAGAAAATCTATACTCGATTTCTCGGTACCTTGCGCGTGTTTACTTGAACATTCCGGATATTTTGCTAATAAATAAATAGGTGGCGCAAGATGCGAGCGAGACAGAGTTGAACTCGGCGACAAAGCGAAGCTTCGGAGCGGAATTAAGTGAATTAGTGTGTTTAATTATTAGTGTTTTTAACTTTAATTTGTATAAAGTAAATTAAAGTGTTAATTTAGGTAATTCTATCGGCAATTTTTATTGTCACGAACCTCAAGCTCGTAACAATTGGTGTCAGAAGTGGGATAAAATAATGCCGATTTTACCTAAGGAGGAAACGGAGGGTGTCCGTACCCGAAGTCAACGCCAGCAGGAGACGGACCAGAGGAGATTTGGTGGTGCAACGCCGCAGATGTCTGAGGGCCAGCCGCCGGCCACGGAAGCCGGTCCGTCAGCAGCTTCTACGTCTGTGGCACCTGACTTAGGTGCTCTGATGGTGATGCTGCAGGAGCAGGCTCGCCGACAGGAGGAGCAGGCTTGCCAGTTGAAAGAGCAGCTGCGGAGCGGACAAGAGGAGCAGGCCCGCCGACAGGAGGAACAGGCCCGTCGGTTGGAAGATCAGCAGGCGGAACAGGCCCGTCGCTTAGAAGAGCAGCTCAAACGCGATAGGGAGGAGCAGATGCTTCTCATGAAGGACCTTCACGCTACCTTCGGGAAAGAGATAAGGGAGGTGAAGGATAAGGTTGCTCAACATGATAACCGCCTGTCGGAAGCTGAGACCCAAATCAACCAAGTTAAGAAAACGCTGGATGAACTCAATCTTGGAGATGGAATTGCAGCCCCCGCAGTAGCTACTACACCTTCGCTACGTGGGTTCAAGGTACCACCGTTCGACGGGACTTCTTCCTGGTCGGCCTACAAAATCCAGTTCGAGGCCGTCATGGAGGCAAACGGCTGGAATAAAAGCCAGGCCATGACTGCACTCACCTTAAGCCTGCGCGACCAAGCCTTAACCGTGTTGGAAGCTCTCGGTAAGAAAGTGACCTACGAGCAGCTCCTTGAGGCATTGGAGGCGAGATATGGTGACGCTCACCTGGAACACGTCTTTCGCGCGCAGCTTAAAGATCGCGTGCAACGCAGCAACGAAAACCTGCAGCAGTGGGCCCTTGAGGTGGAGAAGATGGTTCGAAAAGCATACCAGTCTGTACCTGCGCCCATTGAAGGGAACCTGGTGCAGACATTCATCGACGGCATCCGCAACCTGGAAGTCAGAGCTGCTGTGAGGCTCGGGCACCACGAGACGCTTAAGGACGCCTTGGCCCATGCACTGGAAGTGGAAGCCGTGCGACAGGATCATCGTTCACCTCACGCTAGGGAAGTTACAGCAGTTACGGTTCGCGACCACAATAAAAGATACAGCCCTAGGTGCTATGGCTGTGGGGAAAGGGGCCATCTTCGGTCCAGCTGCCCTAAGCACACCCTAGGAAGGGAAGGTGAACGGTCTCAGAAAGGAAGTGCGGCTAACAGCACCGCCCAGCAGCAGCAGGAATACGACTTTACTATCAGACACTGCAGCGGAAAATCTCACGGCAACGCAGATGCATTGTCAAGAAGACCTTGTCCTGAAGATTGCAACCATTGCAGTAGGCAAGGTAAGGAAGTGGTATCCGTGAGGATGCTCAGGAAAGACCACCTCAGCAACGGGTGGAAGGACAGCTTACGACATGCACAGCAGGAGGATCCGGACATCAAGCCGATTCTGGGATGGATGAAGGCCCGTGCTACCAAGCCTAAGTGGAGGGACGTCTCAGCGATGAGTTCAACCACGAAAAGCTATTGGGCCCAATGGGACAGCTTGCTGCTTCGGGATGGAGTCCTGTGCCGTAAATGGGACAATGGTCGAGGAGGCAGCTGTCGTTTGCAAATGGTTGTCCCTAAAGCTAAAGTGCCGAATGTTCTACAGCTGTGCCATAATGGTCGTTCAGGAGTCCATCTGGGAGTTAAACGAACTCTACTGAAGGTCCGAGAACAGTTTTACTGGGTCCATTATCGTGACGATGTCGAGGATTGGTGTCGTACATGTACAAGTTGTGCGGCCGTGCGGGGACCTCAGACACGTAGTAGAGGAGCACCAAAATTGTACAATATTGGTGCACCACGGGATAGGATAGCCCTTGACATTGCGGAGCCGTTACAGAAAGGCGTAAGAGGGACTCCTAAGATCGTCCATGTGGATCGCTTGGCGCGTTATCATGGGACCGATAATGCTCGGGACGAGCATGTCTTAGGAGGGGGCAGTGTTACGCACTCCAGTCGACGATATACTAGCGCCATCTAGTGTCAGGAACGAGAGCGAGTAGAGCGTGTAAAGAATGACATCACAGATCTCTCGACCGACAGCGCCACCCGAAGAACTAAGTTTCTAGAAAATCTATACTCGATTTCTCGGTACCTTGCGCGTGTTTACTTGAATATTCCGGATATTTTGCTAATAAATAAATAGGTGGCGCAAGATGCGAGCGAGACAGAGTTGAACTCGGCGACAAAGCGAAGCTTCGGAGCGGAATTAAGTGAATTAGTGTGTTTAATTATTAGTGTTTTTAACTTTAATTTGTATAAAGTAAATTAAAGTGTTAATTTAGGTAATTCTATCGGCAATTTTCATTGTCACGAACCTCAAGATTCTAGTATTCTATGCTTTTAACCCTAGTTAGTAGACTAGAATAAAATATTTTCATTTTTATTTAATATAAGCGATCCACCCCAATTTTGCACGGATGATTTATGGATCTCGACAACAGAACGTATAGCTGACACGAAGCACCGACGCTCCAGGAAGTCTGCAGTCTGTGAACATGTTCAAGATCGTCCCCATCATTACATCAGATTTGATAAACTACAAATTCTCGCAACAGAACACCAACTCCTACCAAGGATGATATGCCAGGCTATTTAAATTAAAAAAAAACATCCTAATTTCAATAGAGAAGATGGATGCGTGCTGCCATCTGCTTGGGATCCTATAATTAACAGAATTAAACCCAAACTCAAGCATACCACTACAAGACTTTAAGATACTGTAAGTTGGTTCTGCGTAGATCGGACCGAATTTACCGATTGTAGTAATGCGACTGCTGATCATGAGGTCCTGGGTTTGAATCCCGGGTCGGGCCAAAACATTAATTATTGGGTTTTTCCGTCAAGAAATTCTCAGTAGTTGCCCGGAGTCGAGAAGTTGGCGGTGTCTCAACCCCGTGCCTCGAAAAGCACGTTAAGTCGTTGGTCCTGCGCCTGATCTCTCTCCGGTCGTGTCGGTTTACCGTCCCATCGGATTATGAGAGCGAGGGAATAGATGATAGTGCACCTGTGCTTGTGCATACACTTGGGCACTATAATCCTGTGTTGCGCTGATGGCTAGCCTCCATTGAGGCAGGCCGCCGTGACAGAAATTCGGTCTGGAGGACTAGTATTTCCAGAATGTAACTATTTTTAAAAAAATTATTTTAGTATTGGGTAGATATATTAAATTTTCGTAAATATATTGAGAAGCTAGTGTAAATATATTTGATTAAAAATACTTTTACGGATTTTATCGCGTTTATTTTTACTTTTTATTTTTAATTCCCGACGTTTCGGGCGCTTTCCAGCACCCATGGTCACGGGGGACTGAGATGACTGACGTCCCGATGTCATTGTTAAACCCGGAGTACCTTCAGCTTTTTTAATTATTGTTTATGGTCTGATCTATGCAAAATGAACTGACTATGTCTTGAGGTCTTGCTGTGGTATGCTTGGGTTTAGTTTTAATTTTATTGATTATAGGATCCCAAGCAGGTGGTAGTACCCAGCCTCCTTCTCTATTGAAATTAGGATGTTTTTTTTAATTTCAATAGCCTCACGTATCATCCTTGGTAGTAATCGGTGTTCTTTCGCGAGGATTTGTGGTCTATCAAATCTGATGTAATGGTTGGGGCCGTCTAGGATATGATCACAAACTGCAAACTTCCCGGAACGTTGATGCTTCACATCAGCTATATGTTCTTTTACGCGGGTCCTAATTGATCTTTTGGTTTGTCCTATATAAGAGAGACCACATTCACAATCAAGCTTGTACACTCCTGCATCTTGTAGAGGAATATGACACTTGACGGATGGTAGGAACTGACTAATCTTCTTCGGCGGCTTGTAGAATGTTCTAATAGAAGCTCGCTTCAAGATATAGCCAATCTTTTTTGAAGTTCAGCGCCGAAATTAAATCTCCCCAAAAATGAATTTAACGCGTTGAAAAACTTACGCAACAGACCAGAACTTACGATTCTCCGCGCAGATTAAGGTAATTCAACGGTTATAATGGATACGTAAGATTACAATTTTAAAATACAACAACTTTTGTCGGATGAAACTACTTATCGAAAGGTCAAAACAGACCCTACAACTAATACGCTTAAAACAACTAGCGATCTAATTAAGAAATACTCCGAAAAATTGAATCTGGACGTTAATTCGATAATACCTTCATGTGCCAAACCACCGAAGTTGTATGGGTTACCAAAGATACACAAACCGAATGCTCCTTTACGTCCAATAGTGAGTCAGATTGATGCGCCAACTTACAGATTGACTCAATACTTAGCTAAAATATTATCACCACTCAGAGGACACACAAGAGCACACACTAAGGATTCATACCATTTTGTCAGTGAGATAAAAGACCTTCATCTTACTGACAATGAAACCATGGTCAGTTTTGATGTTCAGTCTCTTTTTACATCCCTACCTGTTGAAGACTGCATCTCAATTATAACTAGGAAACTAGAGGAAAATAACATGCCAGCAGAATATGCAGTATTACTAAGACATTGCCTTACATCTGGCTATCTATTGTGGAAGGAAGAGTTTTAAAAACAAGTAGATGGTGTGGCGATGGGCTCACCTGGATCTCCCATCGTCGCCGATATATTCATGGAAGACTTTGAGGAGAAAGCCCTCCTTACTGCACCTGTTACACCAAGGATCTACAAGCGGTACGTAGACGATACTTTCACAATTTTACCATCAGACAAAGTAACTGCATTTTTAGAACATCTTAATTCCATAAAGTCTAAAATTCAATTTGCTATGGAGTTAGAGGCAAATAATTCCTTACCTTTCCTAGATGTGTTAGTCATCCGAAATCCTAATAACACCATTGGTCATACTGTGTATAGGAAAAAGACCCATACAAACCAATATTTAAACGGTGAATCTCACCACCATCCTTCACAGTTAGCTACCGTGGGCAAATCTTTGTTACAAAGAGCACGAGGGATCTGTGACAGCAAACACCTGGCCGCCGAGCTTCAGCACGTCAAGCAACTTCTGCACGACAACAAGCTTCGGGTCCCGCGCCTACGTCACAGTGACCGAGTGAAGCCGGCCACAGTCGAGCGTGTGCCTGCTGTACTACCATATGTCAGAGGTGTCATAGACAAGATTGGCTAGGTATATCTTGAAGCGAGCTTCTATTAGAACATTCTACAAGCCGCCGAAGAAGATTAGTCAGTTCCTACCATCCGTCAAGTGTCATATTCCTCTACAAGATGCAGGAGTGTACAAGCTTGATTGTGAATGTGGTCTCTCTTATATAGGACAAACCAAAAGATCAATTAGGATCCGCGTAAAAGAATATATAGCTGATGTGAAGCATCAACGTTCCGGGAAGTCTGCAGTTTGTGATCATATCCTAGACGGCCCCAACCATTACATCAGATTTGATAGACCACAAATCCTCGCGAAAGAACACCGATTACTACCATGGATGATACGTGAGGCTATTGAAATTAAAAAAAATCCTAATTTCAATAGAGAAGGAGGCTGGGTACTACCACCTGCTTGGGATCCTATAATCAATAAAATTAAAACTAAACCCAAGCATACCACTGCAACGCCTCAAGACATAGTCAGTTCATTTTGCATAGATCGGACCATAAACAATAATTAAAAAAGCTGAAGGTACTCCGGGTTTAACAATGACATCGGGACGTCAGTCATCTCAGTCCCCTGTGACTATGGGTGCTGGAAAGCGCCCGAAACGTCGGTAATTAAAAATAAAAAGTAAAAATAAACGCGTTAAAATCCGTAAAAGTACTTTTAATCATGTGTAGTGTTCGCGTAAATATGTATAAGAAATCATTATGTAAATATATTTGTTACTTTAAATTTTTTGCTAAGAGATTCTTTCGGATCTAGGTAATAAATGGCTTTTAGGGTTCTCTTCTGCAAAACAAGGATAATTTCAATGTCATTCGCATTACCCTCTGGCTAGATTCATTATGCTATGGAAAGAACTAAAATAATTTTTTCTCTAAGAGATTCTTTCAGACCTAGTTTATAAATGGCACTTAGTGTTCTCTTCTGCAAAACAACGATACTTTCAATGTTATTCGCATTGCTCTGTTGTTAGATTCATATGCTATGGAAATAACTAAAATAAAGTAATCTAGCTGTTCCAACAAACGACATATGTAAGGAAGGCCTCTAAGTGTAAGATTATTACTAAGCCTTCACCACTCATTAGTGTGCTGTGAGCTTTTTAAATATAATTAGTAATATATTCTCATGTGCCTCCACCATACAGTAGTGTATTGCGAGAGAACTTTACATTATGTTGATATATATCCATCTATTCCAGCCTACAAAAATCCACTTCTGAATATAGACTTTCCGCATAGATAGCCACAGTGGGAAAATTTTGCTTAAGTTGCGACGGTTGTTCGACCAGTTAGCAAAAGCAAGTTTTTTAAATTTTGAGTTGTTAACAGGAAGGTTCTGTTGTCCATTTCTGTGTTTCGCTCTTACGACATCAAAAGAGAGGATATGGTATAGTGGATACTCTTACAGCGGCATTAAACGGTTACGTCACTGCCGTCAAAATCTTGCTTAATGGGGCAATATTGAACATAGTTACATGTGGTAGAATTACGCTGCAGTTATATTATGGTTGTAGCACGCATGATTCAGCTCGATCAGGATAGGGCCACGTTCACAGAATATCATCGTGAAATAGTGACTTGTACCGCTGTGTTTCGATGCGTGAGTGTAAAAAACCGGAGAATTTTTTACAGGAATCGAGTTATTCAATCTTCTCAGGTGTGATAACGCAACGGCATTTTGATTCCTTAATCGAGAATAATTGTTGTAAAGAACTGGAGATATTCTTTACTGGAATGGAGGTATACCTTTTTAGTCCTCACTTATCTGTATTTTGATTCTTAATAGAACATTAATGTTGATGTGTATGAGTCACAGTATCCACTTACCATTATATGGACTATGTGCTTTTTAGTCAACCTTAAGCCCGGTTTACATTTTGAGAAGTGACAAGTGCGAGTGACAATGACAAGTGACAAATAACAAGTGCTTCGTGCGTGTGAACAGGCAGTGACAAGTGCGAGTGACAAGTGACAAGTGCGAAATGAAAAGTAACAAGTGAATAGGCCTGCTCTATTCTCTTACAAGTATCTCCGCCCCGCGCTAACCTTGCTTTCCCCTCAGTCACCCACCGCCGCCCCCGTTCTAGCGGCGACGTCGGAACGTACACTTGTTGGTTATAATAGTTATTAAATAAAATATTTTTATTATATATATTGTATACGTACTCGTATTTATAATAATTTTGTTTTATTAAGTAATTAAGTGGTCAGATAGCAATAACATTAAATTTGTCAAGAAATTATTGAAACACGAATGTTTATACAATATTAAATCGCTGAATTAAAAAAAAAATGATGCGAGACGCTGCTATGCCCTCAATATCTCAATCAATGGGAATGGCCGGTTTCGGCACAAAAGAAGTAGGTATATGCGAAGTTAAGAAGCATTAAGTTTTCATATTACCAAGAAAAGAAGAAAATTAAAGACTCCTGTAGGTCAGGGCTGGAGCCTATATATATTATTTTCGGGCTTAAATGTTTTCCTTGTTATAGCTTTAAAACACATTTTTCTCACTTAAGCTATTTTAGAAAATTGGTGTGCACCAATATCTTTGCAATAAGGTACTTCACACATCTTTTTAATCAAAAAAAGGTAAAATTGTATGATGAGATACCAGTTTTAAACTTTAAAGCTGTGCTAGCGCCTCTTTGACAATTACCAACCCAATTTCACACTCGAAGATTTCACATAATAATGACATCCAATTGCCACATGTGTGAACACAAACTTGCTACTTCTCACTTGTCATTTGTCACTTGTGATTGCCGCTCGCACTTGTCACTTCTCAAAATGTAAATCGGGCTTTATTCTATAAAAATAATTGTTTTTTGAGTGACAAAACAGTAGCTTTCTCATGTCCAAATCATAATAATTAGTTTCGCTCAACGAACTCAAACATTGAATCAAATGCTTTTTTCTCGAAAATTGATTAAAGGGACGCTGAGTAAGCCTTCATTTCCGTTTGTTTGCGACCGCCGTGTTGACTCAAGGAGATCGGTAATGAATGGAAACAAAAGTTTTTGCTTGATTTCGTCTTTTACCGTAACAGTATTGATATCATTTTTTAAGAAGAAAATATAATTCACACCTCGAATTATTTGTTGATTTCATTTTATAAAGGTATATTTATTTCTTAAATTTATGCGAATAGTACACTATTAAGAGAGCATATTTAACTGATTTTATCACATTTACATTTAACTTTCATCACCATCATCATTATCATTATTACATCACCTTACAAGTCTACTGCTGAAGATAAGCCTCCCCCAAAGAACGTCATAAATCACGGTCCGAAGCCACTTGCAACCATCGACATCGACATTCATTTTTAAATATTATTGCGTTTAATTGTAATGGTAATACGTTGAACACCCATGAACGCCCCGCGTTCGTGGGTGCTGTAAAGTGCCCGAACCCCGAACCTTACGGATTAAAAAAAAATTAAATTAGATGTAAAAAAATCCTTAAAATTAGTTTTATTTATTATAAGGGCGTAGTTTCAACCTAAATAAATCACTCTGATTGGCATTGGCTTTCTTTAATTTCTGAGAGAGTTTTGTGGTTTGGGAACAAGCGATATTTCACAGAACTACCGCAATTCGTGTGGCGGACTTCACATTATGTGTTATGTCCAAGAATGTCTGACATAGTCCAAAGGATCTGATTGCTAAGTAAATTCAGCTTCACATAATTACTTTTCAAAGACTATCCAAATTTTATATGTTAGTTTAAATATTATAAATAATGAAAAAATAAAGCTTCTACTTTTATTTGATATTATCCCAAACTTTATTTTACTATACGCGCGCTAGGCGTTAGATATTTGCGAATGACAATCTGTTAAAATAATGCATTATCACGCAATCCGAATTTAAAAGATAATAAAACCGGCCAAGAGCGTGTCGGGCCACGCTCAGTGTAGGGTTCCGTAGTTTCCCGTCCGTCACAATAAGTGTTCCCACTAATGAGTTTAAAGGTGGGTATCCATTATGTTCGCGCTCCAGCAGCGCTCCGCGCTCCTGCAACTGCTCCCGGTAGTGGGTACGTGCGCGAACATGGAGCGTGCAAAATTGCACGCTACGCGGCAGGCGCTCCGACTTTCCATCCAAGTTCAAAATGATTTTCCTAGAAAGTCCTTATAAAGTTCTACTTTTCAGATTTTTTTCATATTTTCTAAACTTATGGTTCAAAAGTTAAAGGGGGGGGGGACACATTGTTTTTTAATTTTGGAGCGATTATTTCCGAAATTATTGACATTATCAAAAAATGATCTTAGTAAACCCCTATTCCTTTTTAAATACCTTTCCAACAATATATCACATGTTAGGGTTGAAATTAAAAAAAAAATCACTTCCCTCTTTACATATTGGGGGGCTACCCTAACAAATATTTTTTTTCCAATTTTTATTTTACCACTTTGTCGGCGTGATTGATACACATATTGGTACCAAATTTCAGCTTTCTAATGCTAACGGTCACAGAGATTAAGCGAGGACGGACAGACGGACAGACAGACATGGCGAAACTATAAGGGTTCCTATTTGACTACGGAACCCTAAAAATGAAGGTATGTTTGAGATTATTTTAAATTAAGTTTTATTCACCATTCGTCTACATTACTTTTTCTAAACCTTCTCTCCAAATTTAGGCGTATATTGAAAAATTTCCCTGCATAGTTCAAAAAAGCTACAATTATTGAGAAGAAACATTCTCTCAAGTAAAAAAGGTACAGCCTATATACGTCCCACTGCTGGGCTCAGGAGTCCCCTCATTTCTGAGAGGGTTTAGGGCAAGGAAGTGTCCGCCGCGCTGCCCAAAAGCGTGTTGACGAACTTCACATGTCTTCGAAATATTTTTTCTTATTCCTCAGACATGCAGGTTTCCTCACGATGTTTTCCTTCACCGCCGAGCACGTGGTAAATCAGCACTTAAAATTGCAATTAACAATTTCGTTGCTGCCGGCGGGGATCGATCCCGGTTTGCTCGCGTACTAACAGCGAGCGCTAGCCATCTCAGCTATACCTTGAGCCGTGGTAGCTGAGATGGCTAGCGCTCGCTGCAAAGCACGGCCCTGAGCCACCTGCATCCATCGACTTCCTGCATGTCTCACCAGGTCGTCACTCCATCTAGTGGGGGGTCGCCCTACACTACGCCTACCGGTGAGAGGCTGCCACTCGAGAACCCTTCTTCCCCAACGCTTGTCGGTTTTCTGGCTATATGGCCGGCCCATTGCCACTTCAGCTTACTAATCCGTTGGGCTATTTCGGTCACTCTGGTTCTACTACAGATATCTTCATTTCTAAGTTTATCACGCAGAGAAACTCCGAGCATATCCCTCTCCATAGCACGCTGAGTGACTTTGAGCGTCCTCATACGGCCAGCAGTGAAGGACCACGTCTCGGTTCCGTAGGTCATCACTGGCAACACGCACTGGTTGTACAACTTGGTTTTGAGGTATACCTGACGAGAAGATGCGTCGTAATTTCCCGAACGCTGTCCAGCCGAGTTGAATCCGTTGATTGACCTCTCGGTCGAAGTTGCACTTACCTAGTCGGACTATTTGTCCCAGGTAAACTTACTCGTCAACAACTTCGAGCTTAGTGCTCCCAACAACTACCGGCATAGGTGTGACATAGAAATTAAATATGATCTTTGTTTTGTCCATGTTCATCTTAAGACCTATCCGATGGAAGGCACTAATGGCAACATAATGCATATTATATTGGCAGTGTTAAAGCAAACAATGAATGATTTATTTTATTTATTTAATGGATGTGTGTTTTGTTTTAACACATATTATTCATAAATTTTATATTTTTGCAGCTTTTCTCGATATAAACTTTATTAATGCCAAATCTTACAATGATCTTGACGATGGTCTATAATTAATCATATTTTTCATTGCTGCTGTGATAAATCGCAAGTTTCCATATAGTGGTAAATTATGAAAGAATAACATAATTTATGTTCCAATCACTAAGACAATTAACAAAACAAATAATTGTATATGTCCAATGTTATGTTCATGTTTATTTGTGTTGATTTTTTCGTTCGTTTGTTTAACGTTCGTTTATTGACTTCATTACAATAAACGCATGGTTTCGTCCGACCGTCAAGTGTTGTTTAAAATTAAGTTTTTCGTACTCTATGCATTCAAGATCACTGGGACACCTCATAGTAACGTAGGTGAATACAAATGTAGTTGGTCATAAAAAGTGGTGAAAGTACCATCTACGAGGAGCAGCTAAATGTGAGACATCTGTACTGCGATCATCAGCCATCTCACGTCCAGCAGTTGTGTTTGTGTTCTCTACACTCACAATACGAAGCACAGCTGCATTAAGTTGCTATTTTACACTGGTATTCTGTGAGAGCTTGGTCCTTCTCTTGACGAGCTAACGACCTATTCGTGCTACAACTATAATATAGCTGCAGCGTTGCTCTACCGCTCTAACTAACTAAGTAACTAGATATTTAACTTAAAACTACTGTTGCCAACCCGTGGCAGCTATAGAAAAATCGCCTCTATGAGGCATTATCACCTATGTTCAACGGTAGAGGTTTTAAAGGCGAACAGCAACGTGTTCAAAATCCAAATGTAGTGTTGCCCAAAATCGGTCTTGGTCTTGCAGTCTTGGTCTTGTTCTTGCATTTTTGCAAGACCAAGACCTAGAACAAGACCGTCTAATTTTAGCAAGACCAAGACCAAGAATGACCGTACAAGATTTGAGCAAGAACAATACTAAGCTTGCGAGACTCTTGCGTCTTGCAATTAGGAATGAGTGTCATTTCAGGGAGTATAGGAGTTCAGGTATACGCTTAGGGATTCTATGAGACGCAAAAAATATATAAAAAAAATTTGGAAAATTGGACTTATGCGCATTACGAACAATGCCATAAACATACATAGCGGATGAATATATCTATTAAAAGAAAAAAACAGTGCATCCCTAGTTTTGACCATCGGCACTTTGATAGTGCGCGGCGTTTTGTTGTCGGCATCATCAAAGGTCGAATACTGACCTGTCAAAGAAATTTTGCAGCTATTCGGAAGTACAAGATCAAGATACACGCGCCGGCGGCTTCTATTGATATCGCATTCAATCGTCGCCGCCGGGCCGCACGCACTACCTTTGACACTGTTTGAATGCCGCCACAGAGTACATGTTCCAAAGAATAAAATAAGTTACCGGGTGCTCAGAATGGACACGAATAAATTATGCTGATCTCCCAAGGAATATTGTAATTAGATAATTGTAAGGATAGGTAGATACCATAATAATTTATTCTAGTAAGTAATTATTATAATATTAACTATATGGGTTTATAATAATTACTTACTATTATTATTATTACCTAATAGATAAACATGTTCAATAAGTTCTTGCTTGCTCTTCAATCCAGGTACGACACATCATTGTATTTGTTTTTATTTTTTATTATAATGGATTTCCGCAAAGTAACGCCTGATTCTATCAATTATAATTCATGCATCCCAAATTGCTTTATGTAAGTTATGCCAACATAAAAAGGTTGAAATAAAAATGAAAAACAGAAACACTTCAGGCTTAAGGAAGCATCTAATATCTTTCCACAAAAAAGAATCACAAATATTTCTTCCTGAAAAACCAAAATTCAGTGGAGATATCACAAGCTTTTTAATAACCACCGGAAAAAGTGGACAGGTAAGAAAAAATATACCTATCACACAATTATATAACACGTATATTATGTAACTAGCGGCCGCCTGCGACTTCGTCCGCGTACAATATCTGATTTCCTATGAGATTTTTAAATTTTCTCGCTGCAAAAGTCTTACCTAAGTATAAAGGGGCTATATAGGTAAAGCTTAACTATGCAAGTTATTATTTAAAACTTAATATTATATAGTATTATTTAAAACTAATAAAGTAAATGTCGATCTTCATATCTATACTCTAAAAATATAGGACTTGCATTTAACCATTTTACCCCAATTTCACCCCCTTAGGGTTAGGATTTCGTAAAACAGCTTATTCAGGATTTTATTATTGAAAACTTATAACTTTAATGCCGATTTTCATGTCTCTAACTTCAAAAACGTAGGACTTTCATACAAACTTCCAACTCCCATTTCACTCCCTTAGGGATAGATTTTCTCAAAACCGCTTCTTAACTGATCTTTATGCCATAAAATGAACCTACCTTACAAACTTCAAGTTTGTATGTTTTATAGTTCCTGAGATATAGTCGTCATTGTCAGTCGTCATATGTATATATATATATATATATATATATATATATATATATATATATATATATATATATATATATATATATATAGATTATAGTGTTAAATATGTATTTATAATTCACTTATATCTTCATTTGTTTTTATAATCGGCGAGACACATGATTTACTGTTTTATTTCAGTCTGAAAATAGCAGTGACAACATCACGACAGCTACAGTTGATTGGATGGTTAAAAAATATCTTCCCTTCTCATTTTTCGATGACGAAGTATATTTTCGAACAATTTGCCCAAATATGGTGTTTCCTAAAAGGTCCACACTTAGAAGGAAGGTCAAAGAACGGTTTGAAGAGCTTCAATTGAATCTTAAGAAACGATTACAACAATTTTCATCTAAAATGTCATTTACCATTGATGGATGGAAGTCAATTGCTGGTAGGAGTTACTACGGGGTCACTATTCATTATATAGACAACGAATGGAAGTATTGATCTGTAGTCCTTGATTTTATACTATCACGCGGTCGACATACTGGGGAAGATATTTCAACAATTTTCCACGAATGTTTATTGGAATATGACATAATTGATAAAATACAGGGTATCACGGTCGACAACGCAACTGCAAATACCAAATTTATGAATGAATTGGACAAACAGCTGCCACACTTTGATTCAGACAATCAACATTTCCGGCACTTTGCTCACATTTTTAACCTTGCTGTACAAGATTTATTAAAGACCTTAGTTACACAGTGAAACTGACAATAAGGGACTAGAACAGCAGTATTAAGATAATGAAGACGAAACTGAGGAAGATGAAGAATATGCGCCAAATATTGCTGACTCACGTATAGCTATAACAGAATTACGCAGTATTTCCAGTAAAATAAAAACAAGTGAGATACTGAAGAGGAAGTTTCAGTCTGCTTGTGAAGCAGCTGGCGTGCCGTCAAATCTGAAACCCATACTCGACTGTCCAACGAGATGGAATTCCACACATGATATGATTGGATTTGGTTTAAAAGTGAGAACTGGCATTAACATATTGTGCACTTCTGTCACCGAATTGAATGATTTTCAAATCACAGATGGTGAATGACAAATACTCGAAAAAATACATAAGTTTCTAATAAACTTTAAACTTCTATCAACGAAACTTGGTGGACAAAAATATGTTACATTGCCGCTAGTCATTGTATCATTCAATCTCTTGCTCGATGAAATTGAATCCATGGTAAAACAATTAGATGAGAAACCTAATCGATCCGAAGTGGATGAAAGGCTCATTCTGGGTTTTCAAGCAGCTCGAGACAATATGCTTAAACATTATAAAAAGAGCAACTGGATTTATTGTACCTCTTTAATTTTAGACCCAAGGCATAAGACTCAGACTTTTGACATGACATTGTGGGGGAAGCATATTAAAACAGAAAGCCTGCGCAAATTTAATGAAGTTTATAAAGAATATAAAAGTCTACACTCAGTGAATACATCTCTAGAATCACCAAGAAATGAAAAGAAGGTATGTGAATATGATGAAGATGAAGACGTAATAGACTTTGAGAAATTGTATGAATGTCCCTCGACGTCATTTTGATCTGGATCTTTTCATCAAGGCTTAGTTATAGACGAGTTGGAGGAGTATCTAATTAAAACCAGAGCCGCCAGTTCGGAAGACATTTTAGAGTGGTGGAGGACGCATGAGACAGAATATCCGACTTTATCGAGGATGGCCCGTGATTTTCTTTCAATACCTGCAACTTCAGTACCTGCTGAGAGATTATTTTCTATAGCATCATTAGTAATTAGAAAACATAGAAATAGGTTAAGTGATGAGTCAGAAAGATGGTTAATTTGTATTAATTCTTGGTCAAAAGAATTAATATAAAGTAGCCGTAATACATAACAAAGCTGTTGTGTACTGTTATGTAATTTAATTTGTATTGTATTTTATTTTTTATTTAAATAAATAGGAAACTGTATAACTCTTTCTTTATTCCATTTCATATAAGGGTCTATCAATCTCTTTCTAGACAGATAATGTTCTTTATAATACAGTCAAGTTAATGTCATTAATTTGTTTTTTATACGTTTTGACTAAGTTTTAGCACATGTAAGCTTATTAAATGTAAACGTTTATTAAGAAACAGAAACTTTAACTCCCGTGGCCGTGAGATTTGGTAGAGTGAGAGAGTGAGCTCAGTTGGTTAGAGCATCGGCACGGATCGCTTAGTTCGTGGGTTGAAACCCCACCCGGTATTAATTGATTTTTCGAATTTCTCAGTTGGTCTTTCTATGTATATGTTAATTCAAGCTCAAAATGTGCCTACTCTGTTAAGTTGTTCTAAGATCTAAAGTAACGTTTAATAAATAACAATAGGCTAATAGGTAATTGCGAGACTTGCGAGACTCTTGCTGCAAGACCAAGACCAAGAACAAGACTGAGAGCGCAATACCAAGACCAAGAACAAGACCAGGTGTATTGGCGCAAGACCAAGACCAAGACTGGCTAAGTCTCGTCTTGTTCTTGCATTTAGGCAACACTTTCCAAATGTAAAATAAAAGTAATTTGCTTATCCACGGCTGTCTGTGTATTCGCTCTTTAAAGTTACTTAAAGAATTTTTAGTTTTTAATCAGTTCTTAATTAGACTTTGATACAGTTTCAAAATCATTCAGATTTTCTCACGATTAATTTTCTTTTTTTGTTTTAATGTAAGTATGCGAAGGCGGAATGAGCCGTCAGATTATTTTCACTATACCTTAAAATGATATAAACAATGGCCATTTATTTAGTTATTGACCTATTTTTATTTATACATCATTATCACCATACTGATTTATAATTAGAGCTACGAGGGAAGATTTTCTCGCAGAAGGGGATTTGAAGTACAGCTTGCAAATTCGCTATCGAGTGCGCTACTCGAGAGTGAATGGCTGCCAGCCAGTAATGTCTCACAATTTCTCATGAGCGTGCAAATTTCTTACAATATTTTCTAAAAAAAGAAAAATCTGAAGATAAGATTTTCCATTATAATATAACAAACCCTTTCCCCAAAGTTAACCTTACAAGTTCAAGCACCTTGTAGTTTAACGAACGAGAATCTATTGACTAATTTAATGATAGCTTTCGAAAATGTCGTACCCGTATGTACGCTTTGCTGTCATTAATCTTCCCTTAAGCAAAGGCGAATCTTAGAGGCCTTGCTATATACTAATTTTTGAAAAGCTTATACCAAGTAGTTAAATAAGTGGGGTTGCTAAATGAAATATCCTACAAACTTACCCTAGAACTTACAAACCTAGTAGCGGTTACCAGATAATCATCAGCATTACCATTGCAGCCTTTCAAAGTCCGCTGCAAAATATAGGCCTCGCCTTAGATTGCCTCGGTATTAAGAAGTTACTGCTGCCGATTTCCTGCTTTACTTTCCTCTGTCACCTCTCACGCCACCCATGGGACGTCTCACACACACACACACACATACACACACACACACACACGCACGCACTCACGCACGCACGCACGCACGCACGCACGCACACACACGCACACACACGCGCGCACACACACACACACACACACACACACACACACACACACACACACACATTCGTTAAGAAATTATTCAATGAAATTTTTCAATTTAGGTTGTAAATTAAATATTATGCTTGATCGCGACCTATGCCTTGGGTGAAGTGATAAATGTGAAATATGGCCGCTCTAATGGGATTTTAATACAGTAGATCCCGCTTCGCGTCGTTTAGGACAAGCAAATTGCTTTAATAATTATATCAAAATCAAAAGAAAATTATAAAGACGCATAATTGACTCCTTAATTGCTTAAAACTGTGAAACATTTTTATCTGACAGACTGTATTGATACAAGATTTTCCGTAATCGCCACGCTTGAAACGCGCACTGGCGATGACAAACCATGTCAGAATATAATCTCAAAAATATTTTAATAAATAAAAGTTCTTTGTAACAACTTTACGTTATAAAATATTCATGGGACGCATTAGAAGTACAACATAAAACAAATTATGTCGTACAAGCCAACAACAACACCACCTATTACAATGTGACATAGGGAGATAGACATTCTATGATTGTAACATCAAATTCAAACAAAACAGTGAGTTAGGTGTAAGTAAAATTTACGTTCGATATGGTGTATTCTACTACAATGTGGTGTAAAAATATATTTAGTTTCGTTATAACCAATAAAAGTGAAATACATGCATTTTAAAATAGATAACATATAAAAATACAATTATTCTCATACATATTAAAGATGTAAATCATCGTACAATGATTTGACATTCATACACATTTACGAACACATTTCGTAATGGCGGCTAAATTGAAAAAAATATGCGTAGGTAATAAACAAAAATGTCATCTATTTAAATTATTATTACTATTATTAAAAACACGAATCAAAAATAAATTAAAACATGTCGATATCATCCGCTTATAATATTTGTCGTGAAGCGACAATAAAAAACTAAAGAACCTAACTTAACTACAACGAAAACAACCAAAATAAAATAAATTATTTAAAAATTTGAAAATTTTTACAGTTTCTTTTATAAAAAAAGGGATGAAGGTGATGATGGGATGTAATGAAAATAGTGATTTACAATATTATTAAAAAAAATAACAAAAATAAAGATACTGCAACGAAGTATGCACAGGCTATGCCTATGATAGGTGCACAGCTCCTGCTCTAGGTACACGCAGAATCTGGAGAAAGCACACGCAGCGTCTGGAGAAGGTACATGCAGCGCTTGGAGTAGACACACACAGCGTCTTGAGCAGGTACGCAGCGTCTGGAGCAGGTTCACGAAACGTCTGGAGTAGGCACGCAGCGTTTGAAGTAGGTACACGCGGCGCTTGAAGTAGGCAAACACAACTTCCGGAGTAGACACACACAGCGTCCGGAATAGACACGCAGCGTCTGGAGTAGGTCCACGCAACGTCTGGAGTAGGCACGCAGCGTTTGAAGTAGGTACACGCGGCGCTTGAAGTAGGCAAACACAGCGCACTAGTAGGCGGAGGCGTAGGCGTGGCTAGGCGACGACTTAAGGAGTGGGCAGAGGCTTGCAGGATCCCGAGGCAGTGCGGAAAAGGCCTTTAGGAGATGCTTCAAGTATCAAAGCTCAAGTCAGACTCCCCCATTCGCCGATTGTTCGGCTTATTTTCCATTTTTGACGGATCTGGCATAAGAACGGAAAATTATTCTCATTAAATTTGAAATTATTTAAATTAAAAGCAAATTCCTGTAAATGGCCAAGAAGAAAGGAGTATTTTGAAGTAAAAACATCAGGCCGGTAACGATATTTGAATAAAAATTGCCATGACAACCTGATAAACAACGATGTCAAAACATGTCAAATTTTGGTTTTAGGCTCGTAATACAGAAACGGCAAGATTTAAGTGAAAAATGAGATATTATTTATGTAGGAAAAAAAAGTAGCGCAACAGCGCGCACGAAACCCGAAATTGCAGAGTTACGGAGAACTAAATAAAAGACCGAAAATGGTAGACTCCATTGACACCGATTTAAAAAGTGCTGATAGCATGAAAAATACGAAGCGAAAATGATTTTTTATTGTGTTCTTATGAATTAAAAATATTACAGGATCCTATGGAAATAAAGGTGATGCAAAATATCTAGTTTTGAGGCGAATGCAGAACATCAAAAACAGAATGGAAAAATAAATTTAAAATAGTGTAAAATGATATGTAAGTATGTATAAGCATAACACTACATATTATGTAACTGCCTCGTTGCTCCAGTGGTTGTAGTAGTGCGACAGCTGATTATGAGCTCCTGGGTTCGAACCCCGGGTTGGGCCAAAAAATTAATTATTGAGTTTTTCTGTCAAGAAATTCTCAGTAGTTACCCGGAGTCAGGATATTGGCGGTGTCTCACCCCTGTGCCTCGGAAAGCACGTAAAGCCGTTGGTCCTGCGCCTGATCTCTCTCCGGTCGTATCGGTTTACCGTTCCATCGGATTATGAGAGTGAGGGAATAAAGAGCGCACCTGTGCTTACGCATACACCTGGGCACTATAATCCTGTCCTGCACCCATGACTAGTTTCCGCTGAGGCATGTTTAATATCGTATCAAATCAAATTTCAAAAATCAAATTAAATTATAATAGGTAGCAAGCACGTCAAATCAAATACAATTATTATAAGATTATATCATATTATTTATGTTGTGTATGCCAAAACAGTTATTTTTTCCATCATTAAGATATTATTTAATAGAATAGATTTATCAATTAATAATGTTATTAATATTTTTTGAAAATTTGTATATTATTTATTTTTTATAGCATTATGAGTATGGATAGGCAAAATATACTTTTTCGCATTTTACTGACTTTGATTGTTGAGCTTTTAATCTCAGAGGATACCTTCTATTATTAAGATTTTCAAACAATCATAGATTTTTAAGGACAAACACAACCATCTCATACATAAAAAGACAAGAAAAGAGAATTTGCAGTGCTTTAAAATGTGGTTTAAAGCTGTCCGTACAGTGTAGATTTTTGACTGCTCGAATTAACTTTTTTTGAGTTCTGAACACTTTTCCGATCCATTAGGTTTCCCTAAAATATTACACTATACCGAAGTGATCTACGTTCACTTCTATTTTTCTCTTTTTAGCTTCTACCTTCGATCTAAATTTTTAAAATTAATGTATTTTAAATTAATTTATAAGTTGTTTTTAGTATTTATTGTAGAATTCATGAATAACAGCCTATTTTAGTAAAGAAATTAAAAGTTACAAGTACGTTCAACAGACTACAGTAAAGTAGTGGAAGCTTATTTCATTGCGTGTACAGAGCATAAAATTTGTAGTTATTCATTTGCATTATATTAACAACCATACCGAATGAACATCTTATTTACATACAACTACGTGGATGATGCATTGCAAAACAACACAACATAATTTGTCAGCTTACAGTGAGTAGTTATGTAGATTTTTTTAACGAGGCGTTGGAATCGTTGTATTTATTGTATACATTAAATTGCGTTATTTTATATTTTCACGAGAGTTTATAAATAACAACTTTATATGATTCACTTTTCTATTACTGTTCATTAGTTTCACTCAGAATTGTAACTAGCACTTCTTATTAATTTTACTTTTTATTTTTTGAACTATATAACAGATTCTAGATTTTATTCCATAACAAATTCAAGATTTTTTATAGGATAGGGGGACAAACGAGCATACAGCCCACATAATGGTAAGTAGTTGCTGTGGCCCATAGACATACTACATCTATCCTCGATGCGAATCAAAATACAGATGCGTTGTCACCCGTGAGGACTAAGATGGAATGCCTCGTTTCCAGTAAAAAAGACAATCTCCGGTTCTCTACACTCACCGTAATTAACACAGCAGCATTAAGCCACTATTTTACGCTGGTATTCAGTGAAAGCGTGGTCCTTCTCGGTCGGCCGACCCATTCGTGCTACAAATATACTACTAATACAGCTGCAGCATGGCACCACCTCGTATATAAATTTTAGTACAGTTCAGTTCTAGAGTATTTTAGTCCGTAAATATAGACTTTATTAAGCAGTTGACTAAACTATCGGATTCTAGCATAGCTGTGGAGCGTCGTCTGGATAAAACTAATATAGTGTCATAAGACTCCGATCGGTTAAGGCATTCAGAAGTCATTACAGCCTATCAAGTCCGCTCCTAAACATAGACCATGGAATGCTAAAAGCACTGTCCTAAGGCAATTAAATTGATCAAATTCTAGAATCTTATTTGAGGTCATCACTCTAGTCTGGTGGAGTGGGCCGCCTTACACTTCAGTTGTCGGTACGAGCCTGCTATTCGAGAAACTTTCCTCCCCGTCAATTGTCGGTTCTTCGAGCTGTACGGACGGCCCAACGCCGTTCTAATCTGTAAGACTATGTCAGTTATTTAGATTTTACTACTCTTATCTATTTCTGCCGTCAAGTATCTGAAATTTTTGAAGTATTTAATACGCAAGAATTTCAGAAATAACATAGACTGTAAAGCATTATATACAAAAACTGAAGTCATAGAGAATCTCGATTTCGTGTATCTTTATTAGCACATTTTCATCACATGGATGAGCACGTAGCATGTAGACCTCGCAGTGTTGAATTATAATTTTGTCTCAGTATTGTATGTGTATATTGTATGTGTGTATCAGTATCATCTGTTGGTGATACAAATAAAAAAAGAGAAAGAAGTACCTTATAATTTAGGTTTTTGAACTACTCGTATTGCGGTGGCTAATAAGTGCCACTTGTGCAAAATAGTGTAATAAGGTAATTTAAAAACATTTTAACATCCACACAGGGACGCAGTCCGTGTTATTTTCGTTTGAATAATCTACGTCTCTTAGTGAGATAGTATTTTTTTTTAAATCGTAACTACCAGCAGTCCTGTAACAGTCCACTACTCATTACATTCTAAAATAAAGAGAATTCGGTATATTCGCAACATCGAATCGTAGCTTCAAAATTATGGAATTGCTATCGGGATATTTAGGATTTTTAACATTAACATTCTTATTTTAATATAGAGACGATGACGACGTGTGCAATTATTGGATTTGGATAAGTTAGTTAATAATATTAAAGACGTACAATGTGCTAATTGTGTGTTAACCGATTTGGTTAAAAGTTAATAATGAATGTACTATGTGTGTAATACTGCTACTGCTGCAAAGCACTCCAAACCTTGAATAGAATAGAGATTTTTTTTATTCAATATAGATTAAAAGTGGTTCTTATTGGAGGTCATTTTTTTACTTTACCAGTGGTTCGAAAAAAAAAACCTCTGTCCTGGAAAGAACCAGCACAAACCCCAGCGGGACATTTTTTTAAAATTATATTTAATATTTTTTTAATTATTTTTAATAGTATAAATAGGTTTAAAGTTCAACCCCATAAAATTAGTTTCAAAAAAATCACGAAAAAAGTTTATGAATATATAGCCGACATTAATAAAATATGCTATATATTAATACGATACCAATAAAATACCAGCGCGGGCTGTGGCAACACTGCACTACAGCATTTTGCTGAAGCGGATGCATTTTCGTTGCAGCAATCTACATATTTTATTCAATATATAACTATATCTTTAGGTTTCTAGTTTCTAGTGTCTTCTTTTTATTTGTACTAATATTGACAATCTATTCTCGATTAAGAAACAAAATGAGATGCGCTATAAGTTGTGAGGGCTCAGATCGAATGCCACATTACTAGCAAAAAGGTATCCGTTTCGCTACACTCTCCATGAAAACGCAGCAGCCGGGCTAGCATGAGCAGGGGATAAAAATTTTATCCACCGATTATATCCACTGACAAGGGATAAAATTGTCTTATCCCTATGTCAAAGCTTTATCCACCCTGCGAGCATGGGCCCATGGTGGATATAATATCGACAGTAGATAAACTTATCCCCGCGCGTAGATAATATACTATAGTATAAAGCTATAAACTATACTAGCTATAAACTAGTTTTAAGATTAAGTAGATTTACATTAACTTATATTTTTCTTTTACCTTTTGTTTATTTTATTGCTAAACTGTTCATAATTTTTGTTAAACAATATGTCATTTATAATATTTGTTAAATTTATTTTAAGCGTATTTCTGCCTTGTTTTTATTTTTTCTATTATTCTAATTCTTTCTTTATTTTCTTTTGTATAATATTTAAGTTAAATATACATTGCTTGTATCAAATCGCACGTATTACTTCGCTTGTGATAGCATTTATTAAAAAAATATGTGTTTAGAATTAAGCCAATTGTAAAACTGGACAATACAGACCCTTTGGAGGTGGTGTAACCTCTTGAAGAAATTAAAAAAAATATATCCCCGCAATTACTGCCATTATAATAAAATTACAAAATACATCAAAATTGATGTCTACTCTAAGTCACAAAGATTTAATTTTAATTGAAAATGATGAAGCATGAAGAATAAAAATGTAATGATTTCGAACAAAACAAGGAATAAATAATTTTATAATCATGAGTATAGTATATTTAGCAAGCTTTGCTAAAGAATTAACATATTTCTTAATTTAAACCTTTGAATTGTAACTTTACTAAGTTTGATAACTTTATTTTAAAACATTATAATACTTACCCAAAATATAGTATAGACCGATTCTATTATCATTAAATTTGACTTGACCATGGACTCACCTTGGTTATTGTTGACACAACCTATGTAATTAAATCATGACATTGAGCTATTGAGACTTTTTTGGACAAGGTGGTTTTAATAGATGCTTACTTTAATATGCACTGGTAGTCCATCCACAGAATTAATAGGCTTTAAAGCCTCATAGAGTTCTTTACATAAATACAAAACAATCTTTAAGCATCCGAAACTGGCGTAGAAATTCGTTGTCGGAGAATTCCAATAGATTAAGTATTCTGATCACGTATCGATCGCTGATGTAATTCTCTTTCTTGTTTTTCAATTTCTGACACGAAAATGTAGTTGCAATAGGCTCGAGACATCTTTTTGTATTAAAATGGTTTGAAGATAAACTTAAACCCACGTCCGCGACAGAGGATAAAATTGTCCCTTTCAAATGTCAAAAAGGGATAATTTTTTCTCTTTCCCTTGGCCCCATGCTACGGACGGGGAGATATATGTCCACTCGTTATGTCAAACGGGGATATACTATAGAGATAAGATAATTTTATCTCTTGTCAGTAGATATAATCGGGGGATATAATTTTTGTCTCTTGCCCATGCTCGCAGGGTGGATAAAACTAAGCAAGGGATAAAAATTATATCTTCTCTCCGGGGATATATTCTCTCCGGCTCATGCTAGCCCGGCAGTATTTTATAAATAAGTATTAATGACACACATTATACTAGTGCTGTCGACTTTTGCAGGCAATCTCTTTTGTACTTGACAATGAAAGCAAAACAAAGAAATCGTTATTAGTCTTTCGCTCTCTTTTTCCATCTTACATAGCCTAAAGGAATTTTGTACAGAGGAATTTGTAAAATAGAAGTATATGTTTCACAAAGCTTTATGTTTTATTTGTAAGATTCATGGGTCGGTTACCTTTTGTCTCAAACTTTTACAAAATGTACCTACTTGAATTTTTACAGTAATTTTTCAGATCCCGGCCATAAAGAATCGAATTAACCTCTTAACTCCCCAGCGGTCTCATGAGACCGTGGCCATATTCCGTCAAATCCCTAGCGGTTTCATGAGGTCGCACCCCACCCACAGCACTTTAACCCATAAAAACTTATATACAGAGAATTCTTTTCTATGAAGAAGTTTGGCATTATATAATCAATATCTCTCTATCCTCTAGTGCAATAAAAAAACTGTTATCCTGTGAATATTTATTTATAACCTACTTTTATTTCGTACGTCATTTTCGCGGGAATTTTATTGTGTTAATTTTTGGATATTTCTAGTGTTTTAATAGTGTTTTATTATAAAATTGTAATGAAAGTTTTTGTGCGAATATAATTTATCTTTTATAGAAATAATTGAGATTTTCACGCCGCGGAAATTCGCTGGGTATGTTTTTTTGTTATCAAAATACAATAAAATCTTTTTGTAATGAAGTAAAACCCGACTTTTGTTTAAACCACAAGATAGAGAATTTAGTATAGATTTTATAATGCTAAACTTTTTGATAGAAAAGTAGCCTCTTAATATGAGTTTTAATGGTTTTAAGTGTTGCGGGTGGGTACGGTCGCATGCAACCGCTCGGGATTTGCCGGGCGCATGCGACTACATGGGATTGTATGGTGCTTGTAGCTATCAAAATTTTAAAAAACTGGAGCCTCGTTTGGCGGTGAAAGGAAAAGGGTAGATCTCCCGTCGGGCAAGTTGTTATGCCTAGGGAGCGGCCAACGCTCTGTGTGATAGTTCGGAGATGTTCTATACCTATATACTGTTTATGATTCGGAATTTTGATAGCTTTATTTAGGCTTCGGTGTGTTTCACTTGCGGCGCGACGACAGCGCCGCCACATCACGCCCCTGCTCAGACTGGTGGTCGATAGTGCAGACTCGTTGCCGACGAATGTGCAAGTGCCAGGAGATTGCCTTGTAGTCTGCAGTGAGTCGAGAAGAAGGCAAGTACTCCGCGAGAGTGCTGTGAAGCAGAGGCGAGCAGTAAGGTTTAGAGCCGTGCCGAACACTGTATAGCGCAGAGAGTAACTTGAAGGAACAGGAAGCATTATTATTCCAGTGCTGCGATGAACCTTGTGCCTAGTTGGCTTGCAGGATATGAAGACTGCAGACAATATCTGCTTTGGAGCGAATGGGTGGGGTATTCTATGACGATGATGAAGCTTGAAGTTTTCGAAGGTTGTTGGTTACATTTTCAGATCACGTCGGGGTCATCAGTTTGGCGGTGGAAGGAAAAGGGGGATCTCCCGCCAGGCAAGGTGTTCTGCCCGGGGAGCGGCAAACGCCCCGTGTGATAGTTCGGAGATGTTTTATATATATTGTATATGATTCGGAATTTTGATAGCGTTATTTAGGCTTCGGTGTGTTTCGCTTGCGGCGCGACGACAGCGCCGCCACAGGTTAAAACCAACACGCTCTTATGTTAGGGATTCATTTTTTATGTTTTAAGTGGGATCCTTTGTGTTTTCATAATTTATGTCTTTGAGTATTTAAAACAAGTACTGCGAACTAAATTTCTAATGAAATAATTTTTATAACTAACTGTCAAACGAACTTACATTCCGTCCTCCGTGGCTACACTAGTCCATGGACATCTGCAACCAACATCAAACAGGTAGGGCCACAGATTGTAACCTATGAAGATTTATTTAGATTGCCTCACTCAGAGCAAAGTACAGCAGTACAGACTTTGCCATTTGGGTCAGGAATACGTGAGAATATGTATATATTTATTTATTTATCCTTAATGTATTCATTTATTTATTTACCCATTTAAATTAAATATTGAGAGTTTTGTTTATATTGGAAACTGTGTAAATACCACAGAAATCATACACACCACATGTAAGCAATTTGTTTTAAGCACATTAAATCGTATTAAAGACAATAGAAGTCGCATCTAGACGCGTCACCTTGTCGCCGCTATGATGTGTTGACAAAGATCGTTCACCTTATTGCGATTTACGCGGGGAACGTCGTACGTAAATTAATGTTATTACAATGGTGAACCGCAACATAATCAGTTGTAAAACTCATCTTGGACATGTAACTCAACCACTAAAGACATAATATTACATCTTTAACTTGATTATTTTCTAATTATTTATTTTGTTTAAACTAATTTACATCTAGATGAATATTTTAATATGATATTTACCTTTGTAAACTTTCATTTATTACTTACTACTACTACCTTAATACGCGACGCACGTGACGTTAACAAACATTAGATATCAATGTGCATTGCGTATGTTTATAATACGGCTGCAGGTATCGGTCGCACGATAGTGATGTAACCGTATTATTAATTTAAATGAAAGTACTGGTTAGGTATGTCGATGTTTATATAAAGGATATTTTTCAAAATTTCCAACGTAAAAACTAAATGACATTTGAACGTAAAATATTTGTAATAATCTTTCATTAAAAATGTAATTATTTGTTTAAGTTTGCGTATTAATGTCTCTAAATGTTTAGCATGCTGATAAAAGTTAAGAAAAAGTGGTCTTTTTAGGATGTATGAATAATTATATTTACTAGAACATAATTATCACTTATTTCTAGATTTCCGAAAGATATTAAAGAAAAATTGATAAATATTACGGGTAGATAGGACTGGTTCCCTACAGAAAATAGTCGAATCTATTCAGAGAGTCAAGAGTCATTTTCTTGCCACAAATATATTTGCGGATATTCAGTATAATCAATATGATCAATGTCCTCTTGATAACAAACATAGTCGAGTTGAGTCGAGTTTTGGAGAAGTATATGGATAACTGTTTAAATTATTTCGCAAACAATGCGAAATAAAAAGTAAAAAAGGCATTTTTTAAATTAATTTCTTCATTTTACGGGTCAATAAACTCGTTTCTTAGAGTTTCTGACAATATTAATAACAAGGAACTTCTACAGATTCTTGTTTAGTACCCAATATATTTAATCTTATTTTCAAACATAGTGGAAAGGATAACGGTAACAAAAGACTAAGGATAACAGTTGACGGCTATGTAAATATAATAAAGAAAAAAAATAGGACTCTCCACTCTGTTTATTAAACTTATTTCTATACTCATATCAATCTAACTTAATTATTTTATAAGTATACCTAGGCTATAACCTCGATTAATTAAGTATTCTGCTGTTTTATTTTAAATTTTTATACGTGACAGAGACACGCTGCAGCTATAATATGGTTGTATCACGAATGGGTCGGCTCAACCGGGGAAGGACCACGCTCTCACAGAATACCAGCGTAAGGTAGCAGCTTAATACTGCTGTGTTTCGTGTGGTGAGTGTAGAGATCCGGATACCCTTTTTTTACTGGAAACATTCCATCTTAGTCCCCAGGGGTGACAACGTGTCTGCGTTTTGATTTTTAATCGAGGATAAATGTACATATTTATGGGCAACGACTACACAGCCCGAATAGATGCCTCATGAAAGGCGAACACTTTCTATCCACACAACAGACAAATACGTCTTACTTATGAAAACGATCGCGCGATCTACTTTAGTACCGACCACTTCCCTGACCCGTGAACGTCTTGCATGTGACTCGTGAATTTTCGACAAAATAAAATACAACAGACGCGCAACATGGTTCCCTGTACAATAAAATAGTGCGGAAATAGTAGCCAAATGTGTAATTTAAAAAAAAATGGCATCACTTTTCATAGATAAGTGAATTCTAATTTTCAAATTAATTAATTAAAATTAAATCACAACCTATATTTGTCACAAGCAACTCGCGTTGATTTATTCGGACATCTTCGGATATTTTCGGACTATGCATCCCTTTCTTTTCAATGCAGTTCATTGTTGCTATACTTTTCTTTAATTACCGGCACGTGTAACTATTGCTGTACCACTTAAACTATAATATTGGTACAAGTAAATATTATGCATGTTATCGTGAATGTTTTACAGACTTGTACTATAAGCGACATAGGTGTAGGCTGAATTTTTGTTGTGAATGTACGTTAATACATATTTTTGAATTAATTGGTTTAATAAATTAAATCAAATTATTCAACATTTTTTAAAAATAATTCATAATAAAATTGAAATACGGTAAGTTTTAATAGACGGATCTTCGCTCTCTTTACTGTTAAGACAAGTCAGTCCAGTAATGTCAGGAAAAGTAGGAAACGGAAGTGAACTTGACTGTTTAAATAACAGTTTGTACTGCTATTTTATTTTTAATAGAAAGTATTCTATTATTATTTCAATATTGTAAAGAAAGCTTGTTTTAATAAAAATATTCTTAAAAACAAAAAATTATAGGTATTTTACGTATATTTATACTATATGTGTGTATATTATTTGTAGCACAAATGGGTCGGCTCTAACGGGGAAGGACCACGCTCTCACAGAATACCAGCGTCAAATAGTAGCTCAATGCTGCAGTGTTTCGTATGGTGAGTGTAGAGAACCGGAGACCCTTTTTACTGGAAACGAGGCATACCACCCAAGTCCTCACGGATGACAACGCATCTGCATTTTGATTCGTAATCGAGGATAGATGTAGATGTCTATGGACCACAGCAACCACTTACCATCAGGTGGACTGTGTGCTCGTTTGTCATCCTATCCTATAAAAAAATATTTAAATGTATTGTGTAAGTATGTACTTTGTATATATGTATATTTTAATGTATGTGTTTGTATGTTCACTTATTTATGTATAATGGTCGCACCTGCCAACGATTGTCCTTGGCACCCTAGGGTTGACTGGCAGAGAATGCCACATGGCATTAAGTCCGCCCTATGTGCCCTTTAGCTTAAGGTGTTACATGTAAGTTTTTAAATAAAATAAGTAAATAAATAAATACGATACCTACAATAAAACTTCTTTTGTTTTTTAATTTTGTACTAATTTATATATAATTCTGGTACTGATTAAGTAGACTTGGTACCAAATTTATTAGTTAAAGTTCCCAACACTATTTGCTTATTAGCAAGTGTCGCAACCTTGATTTAACCAATTAGCGTGCATTTCAACCCACCTCCCCCGTACCGCTTACCTCAAACTTTTGACAGACAAGTTTGGATGCAGAAGTACATACATTAGGCGTCTATTCGGACTATGTAGTCGTTGTTTATGGACCACAGCATCCACTTACCATCAGGTGGACTGTGTGCTAGTTTGTCACCGCGATTCTATAAAAAAATAAGTCCCATTCATTCTTAAGTATCATTACTGTTAAATATTAAAAAAATCGTATATACCATTACATATAAGGAATCTTTTTGAGAACGATACTCCATTCACTAATATTTATAAGACCTGTAAGAGTTGTAAACTGAATTGAAATGCAATAAATTCATTTCTTCGACGTACGAAAATATATTTCGTGTATCTAATGTCAATTTATTAAACTTACTGAATCTACTACCGATTTGGAATGAGGTTTCTTTGATCAGAGACATTTATTCAAGAAATTGTACCTATAATATAAAAGGAACCGTTACAGTTATGTTAGCTATGTATATGAAACCGTAGCAGTAACAAACATACAAAATCAAAGTTGAAATGACCTCGCAAAGGGGTTTTGTTCGAAATTTCTTCTTGGTTAGATAAAGGTTACTAAACAAAGAACAGTAACAAAGGGACTATTTTATATTCACATAATTTTCGTGTATGTTGACTTTCTACAGAATTTCTTCCTAACTTAGTTTGTGAATTCGTTTTGTTTCGCAAGTATATAGCTGATATTATAAAATATATAAGTTTTTACATGTTAATTGCGTTGATGTGTTATGGGTCGATTATGTTATATTAATTGAGTTTAAAATGTTTTCATACTATGTAACTGAAAAATATTTTAAGCTGATTTTTCAAAATACGTATACCAAGTTCAGACAGAGACATTTAACGGCATTATTGCGATATAAGATATAACAATCTCTTTAAATAAAAATCAATTGATGTCCGATGACGACGATATGACGAAATTTTTTATCTGTGTTTGAATGGGTCCCTAAATGATGTAATAGTGGTGATATGAGGTTCACTATTAACAGACTCCGAGTGGTCTAGTGGCGGAGAAATAAAACTACTATTTTATGTGCAGACGAATGGTATATGGAGTATGGAATATGAAATATATTTTTTGGTCGTTAGTTTACCAATAGTAACAATTTTTATTTACCTTGCCACTTACAATTCATACATTATGACCAATAAAGATTAGTCAAAATACAACTATTATGTGCGCTCCATTTGCCGGCGTGAGACTCGTGTATAAGATATACTTGGACTGGGCTATAAAAGTTGTGCAGGCCGGCGCGCGCAGGCTCTACAATCTTAGAACATTAAACTTGGAAACCAATGAAATGCTATTATGCAAAATTAAGACGCACTTAGTAAACTATTTAAAACCATATTTATCTACTTTATACGTTCATCGACATACAGCAGCGTACACACCGTCTCCGCATATATTATCCGAATAAAATAATAAAAGTGCATAAAAAGAAAAACTTTTGTGAAAAAAGTATATATAGTGACCTGTGGATTATGTGACATTATTTGTGACTCCATACAATTAGATATTATGGTGTATTTTGTAGTAAATAGTATAAGACTAGATCTTCGTTGTATAACTTGGTATTAAAAAATTTTAAACGCAAAAACTTTCTTAATAAGGTCCTACGTGATAAAAAATTAACAGTGATTAACAGTGTTTAGTGGAAGAGAGATTATTTTTAAATTCAAGAATCGTAACGGAAACTTTCTTGTTTACTAAGCGGCTCATTTATGAAACGACACAATGAACTTTGGACCGGATCGCTCGTGAATCAAACATCAATCGTGAATAAGACTACAAAATTTTATTGCATCTGCATTACCATTGTGGTGTATTTGTTTCGAGAACCTACTTGGAACGCTCTGTACCAGAGTTCTAATCCAACACATTTTTTTCATATAATTTTAATTAATATAAGAATACATATATATAAAAGAGTAAAATATATGACATAAATACGGCATCCTCGTCGGAAAAAAATGCTTTATGTGCCAAATGTAATGTTATTATAGAAAATAATGAATATCTAATATGCACTTTATGTAAGAAAAAATATGATATTCAATTTGCGAACGTGTCAGCAAAAAGGTTTTATCTAATGAACAAAAGTAGCAAAAGCTCATGGAAATGTAAATCATGCCTAAATAATAAGAATAAGCTAGTAGACGATTCACCGGTCTCTTTGAATTTGGTAAAATATGACAAAACAAAAATAATTGAATAAAATATAACAGTAAGAAAACAAAACTTTAGTAATAATCGATCAACGGACAACTGTACAGTAGTAGAAGATATTGATGACATTAACAGTTCTACCCCTAACGAAACTCTTCAGAGCCTACCCAACATGTCATTAATGGATAATTCAACCATAACTGAAATGAAATGCGAAATGGAATATTTCAAGATGCAACTAGAAAGTGCACACGTAGAAATTGCCGAACTTAACATTGAAACAACAAATTTTAAAAAAATATCGAGGATAATTAAAAACAAATGGGTGTTTATGTCAAAATTTTTAATGTAAATACCAAACCAAAATACCCAAGAAGGGCACTCCCAAAAAACGTTCCAATATTATTTCAAATACAAAGAAGCCGGATTATGATGTTGTTACTGAATCGCCCACCACGCCCGTTTCCGAATTTAAGAATCAGAGTGCTACGAAATGCTTACAAGAGAAGTTGAAAAATGAGACTTTAAATGTTAAGGACATTAAGCAAGATACATCAAAAATCGGAAACAATGAACAAAAGATTTGTAACGAAGATATAAAAAAATATCACCAATCACAGTACAACGCAACATAAGCAAAAAATTAACAAATAGTGAAAAAAATAAAATATATATATCCTTGGCGATGAACAGGCACGAGGACTATCACTAGAAATTAGAGATTCACGGATAAACACGTAGAACGATAACTACGATGTGTTATCTATAATTAAGCCTAACGCGACGTCTTCAGATATTTTATCATATTGTAACATCTTAAAAAAAGAGTTGAGTAGCAACGACAGAGTTATACTTATAATGGGACAGAATGAAACAAACCCATTTAAACTGTCTAGTGAGGTAAGCGTAGCTTTAGAGAAATTAAAATTTGTGCGAGTATTCGTTTTGGAGACTTTAAAAAATAATTATCTAAAATAAAAATCTCTGAATAATCATATGTACTGTGTTACTCGGTTATATCAAAATTGTAAATTTTTAAGACTTCATGGTAATATTAATAGAGCAAAAATAATAAACTTTCACATCGACTCTGAAGATTACGATAAAAAATTTATAGTTAGTAAACATAAACTTAATTCAAATAGTACAAATTACTTTATAACAAATAAAGGCTTTAAAAAATCTTACGCAAATCTGCCATACGAATTCAAAAAAGGTACAATTCCATATTTATTTAAACAACAATTAAAAAAACAAGAACACATATTCACATTGACCTTGCCACAGCTAGTAAAAACCAACCTTTAAAAGGTACGATACTCTATTATTTTAAGCCACAGAATAAAAGTGTACAGTCAACAAATAATTTTTTTCGTGAACAAATCTAAATTGAATATATTATTACATCAGAACATTGCAGGACTTTTCAGCAAAATTAATTCTTCGGAAATAGTATTGGATCAATTAAAAACAACAAAAATAGATGTAGACATAATATGTTTAAGTGAAACTTTTATTAAAAAGGAATGGTGAACATTATTTCCATTAATAACTTTAAACTAGCCGCAAGCTTTTCACGTCTTAATGAAAAAAGAGGTGGTAGTTGTATTTTTGTTAAGAAAGGGATTAAATATAAATCAATTGTGATAACAAACGAATTAGGCTGTGAGTATTGTTTTGAATGTTGTGGAATTAAATTAAATTAAGTGAGTAAGTAAAAAACATGATCATTATTTGCATATATAGAACACCTAAACCTGAAACATTGCCAGCATTTTTTGAAAAACTTAATATATTATTACAAAAACTGACTAATAAAAAAGAGAGCACTAAATTAGTATTAACGGGTGATTGGAATATGGATATATTAAAACAGACTAACCCAACAGTTGAATTAACAAGTATATTAAATAATCATAATATTGACTTTCACATAAGAATACCTACTAGAAATAAAGCGTTTATTGATCATATTGCTAGCAACATAATACAAGCTGATTCGGGCATTCATTTTCTGGGTTTGTCAGATCATGAAACAGCGCAGACCCTCAGCGTAAATATGTCTGAAAAACATATAACTACATACTGGTTTGAATATAGAAAAGATTATTGTCAAAGTAACATAATTAAGTTTAATCATTGCATGCGGGCATTATCCTGGTCTGACATATATACAATAGAAGATATTGACGTAGCTTTTGACTATTTTCATGATCTATTTTTAGTTTTTAAAATCTGTGCTTTCCAAACATTAGAATAAAAATAGTAAATACAGATATGAGAGCGCGGTGGATTACTAAAGGGATAAGAAAACAACGATCACAAAAAGAAATCTGTATTTAAAATATATTCATGGCAATGCTAATAAAAATCTAAATAAACAAAAATACAATGCTTATAGTCGCATATTGAAAACATGTATCACACTGCCAGAAAAAATGTAAACAATTAATATATAGGCAACAGTTCTAATAAATGCATAGCAACTTGGGATGTTATCAAAAACAATATAATGTGTAAACCACACTCTCAGGGCGTAGATTACATAACGGATAATAACATTAAGTACACTGATGCACAAAAAATTGCGGAAGTTTTTAATAACCACTTTATAGGTAATATTACAAAACGCGACAAAAATCATAATCTTCTTAAACAGATTGTAACGAATGACAAAACAATTTTTCTATATCCTACGGATTGTTATGAGGTTCGTAAAATAATAATGAATCTTAATAATAGTAAATCCGCCGGATACGACGAAATTTTAACAAAAATATTAAAAGCGTGTGCAAATAGCATATCTGAAATTTAAAGCTTTTTGATAAATTTATCGTTTTGTAAAGGCATCTTTTCATCGAAGTTAAAACAACTAATTGTAAAACCACTTTTTAAGAAAGGTGACAAGGCACCAGTAAATAATTATAGACCAGTTACTCTCGTGCCTGTGTTATCGAAAATATTTGAAAAAGCTATGTGTAATATATTAAACGTATTCTTTACAAAGCATAATATATTAAATCGGCAGCAGTTTGGATTTGTAAAGAAAAGTTCAACTACACTTGCATGCTTTCATCTTATTAAATTTGTCACCGAAAGCATATCTCAAAGGACACCTGTAGTAGCAGTACTATTAGACATGACTCAGGCCTTTGACCACATAGAACATGACATTTTGCTTCAAAAATTAGAAAAATATGGTATTCGTGGTGAAGCAAATAATTGGATAGCTAGTTATTTGAAAGACAGAAGGCAATGCACTGAAATTTGTAAGATGGTGCCTAAAACCAAACAAATACAAAAATCATCATATAGATCAGATTATGAAATTATTAAATATGGTGTTCCACAAGGTAGTATTTTAGGCCCGCTTTTATTTTTAATTTATATCAATGACCTACCTCAAGCTACGAAAGAAAATGCATTCTTTTCGCCGATGATACAACCCTAATAATAAAGGCTAATGACATAAATAATTTTAATAATCAAATCAATGACTCTATTCGTGACGTAGTTAAATGGCTTGAATTAAATAACCTTAATATTAATTTTGACAAAACAAAAATAATACAATTTACGACATACAAATAAAAAAAATAGACATTAACATTAAATTTCATAATAAATCGATAGAAAAGTTATAATTTGAAGTATTTTTGGGTATCACACTTGATGAATAATGCAATTAGAAGGAGCACATTTTTAAATTTGTTAGAAATTAGACCGATTTGTTTATGCTCTAACACGATTACGGAGAACAGCGTCGCGAGAGGCAGCTATATGTGCATATCATGGTTATGTTTCCTCAGTTCTAAGCTACGGGTTATTGTTATGGGGTAACTCTACCGATAGCCAGAAAGCATTTGTAGTACAAAAAAAATGTATTCGCGCTGTATGCAATTTGGGGTACTGTGAGAGTTGTAGATCCCATTTTAAGAAATTAAACATTCTTCCCTTACCGTGTATGTATGTGAGGGATATCTGTTTGTTTGTAAGACAAAATTTAAATTTATTTATAAAACAGTCTGATGTAACACAGAGGCATACTAGGAACAAAAATAAATTATTCTTGCCTAAATCAGGCACCTCATTCTTTAACAGGAATGCTTTCTAAATGGCAATCCGTGTATACAATCGTCTGCCAGACACAATAAAGAATGAAACAAGTCAAACGTTTAAACGAAAGTTGATAGAATGAAAGCCCGATCTCGTCGTGCCATTGCCACTTGTACCCCTTTATTCATCCAGGGAGCAGGAGGACGCTTAACTTTCACATAATGTACCGGAGCATGAATATTATACAGATTCAGGATGCTATTATTTAGAAAGGATATTTTATCATCGACGTTAGAAGCTGCCACTAAAGGGCCAAAATCAATTGAAGGTGCGTCTCTCCTGAGACTCTCAATATTTATTCTTGAAAAATTGCGTAACTGCAGAAAAATAGGTTTCTATTTTGGAGGTTTAAGTTTATATGAAAAATAAATCAAGTCGTGACGTGAGAAACAAGGAGCAGAGAGCTGTCCAAACTGAATCACGCGATCAGAAGAGGAAGTAATGATGAGGTCAATCAACGAATCATCAGTGTCAGTATTTCTATGAGTTGCCGCCAACGGGAGAATGCAGAGTTCGACTGATTCAATGATTGATCGAAGTTTTTGGGAGCTAGAAGTATTTTTTAACAAATCAGTGTTGAAATCACCCATTATCATGCAATGTATGTACTCAGATCCAATGGTGTCAAGAGCCGTCTCAAGTGAGGTAAAATAATCCACAGAAGGAGGACAATATACAACACCTAAAACTGCCCTAGCATCCATAATGTTTATTTCTAGAAATAAAAGCTCAGCAGTGGCAGAAAATGGGGAGGGAGAAGATAGCACAACTTTATAAGGAATATTTTTTCGTAGGTATATAGCGACACCACCCCTTCTCAGTCCGATCATTGCGTATAAGAATGAAGTTGGGTAATGGGTACAAACTCGACATAATAGATGGTTTAAGCCAACTCTCAGATATTAAGATAGCATCGACACAGTCTATTGAGAATGCTTCTTCTAAGTAGGAAAAATGACTTGGAATGCTCTGTGCATTAATATGACAAACATTAAAATATTTTTTATGAGGCAGAAAAATATTACTTAACTGATCGCGTAAGGGAAGTAAATTATCTGTAAGATCATTACCAGAGGCGTATGAGGAATCTGAACTATAAATGGAATAAAAAGATTCATCATCAGACATTATTAACTTCTAAATAGATTTATATATAATATGTATATTAGATAATAATAAATAATAAAATATTAAATATATTAAGAGATAAAACAAAGTCTAAGTATAAAATATCTACAACGCTATACGTATAAACGAGAAAATCAACTACTCCACTATCACTGCTCTATCCCATCAGTTGACTGATAAAGATAACAATCATTGTTTTTTAAAAATAACCTTAAATCATAATCTAAGAGATAACATCATAATCTATGCTCGCCATTGAACGTTCGTTTTCCGTACACATATGTTGTCATACGTTCGGTAGCATTTTATTGTACATTTTAAGTAAATAATTATATTTTGTACTCATTTAAATAGTTTTCATGCATACACATATATTTAACAGTTTATATTTAAATTACAAAATTATTGTCATTATAAGCTATTAAAATTAAAATGTGTAGTGTTTGCCGTTTTTTACCGGCTTGTGGAACGTAACGTAAAACTGACGATTTCTAAGAATTAATTAAAGCAATATGTGTATAAAATTGTATAAAACATGTGTATAAAACAGTGCCCACCTATTAGGGCAGATAACAAATAAAATAGGTTAGGTTCAACTTATGTCAAGGAACCGAATTAATAGACCCCGACTCCACGTGGTACGAGTCTGTCCTACCCCTAGAGTGGTTTTATAGAGCCGGAGGCGCGTAGGGAGAGCAGCCTCCGTCTGCTCGACGGACGTCAATGGAAAGTCGTACCACAATTAATACTAATTACACGCAATATATAAAAAATAAACTATAATATAGAAAAATTAACACTAAAAGTTATTTATAAATAGACAAATAATTGATGTCAAACGTCAATCACTTCACGTTTCAATTAGTGTAGGGTTCCGAAAATTTTGAAAGTATCGATATCTACTCGATACCAGGTATAGCATCAAAAGTATCAATACTAATTGGTATCGAGTACATTTCGTTAATTTTGGAGACCTTAACTTTCCAATATGAACCATCGATATATAAGGTTTTAGCGCTGGGAGGAGGAGGGGGATGGCACAGGGGTGCCATCCCCACCCTGCGGAACCCCATGGTTTTGGAGATATTCATGGTTAAAATTTATTATATTATTTATTATTATTCTCGTTTCCGTACGTATGGTGAAATGGAGAGGGGGGATATGGGGAGGAGGGGTAAAATAAACTAGATTGAAGGAAGAAAAGGGTGGGGATTATGGGAGGAGGGGGGGGGGTGGTTAGTAGCGGGAAAGTGAGGTGGGGGGTTAGAAGCGGGGAAGTCGTGTTTCGGCGCTCCGTGGCAGCTCCGGCGCTGCGGGATGAGCAGTCCCTCCGCCCCAGCGTAAGAAAGCACAGGCACCGGCACAGATTAGGCTTCAGCCGCTACGGCGATCTCGGTGATTGCTACGGCGGGCACTGCTCTCCCTCCGCGCCTCCGGGCTCTTATATACACTCTAGGCGTAGGGCAGACAAGACCACGAGGATAGTGGGGTGCTCTGATTCGGTTTTGGGTACTTTTTGTATATTAAATAAGTAAGTAAACACTTTATTGTAGTAAGAATTAGATAATACAGAAAGTTGCAAATAATGAAATACATGTACTAAGGTTGAACTAAAATAGAGTAAACTTTATTCTTTTTTATACACATATAATTGCACATATCAGCTCTTCATATGCATCTAAATGGTTTGTCATAATTTTTCGTCTCCAAAATTAACGAAATGTACTTGATACCAAGTAGTATTGATATTTTTGATGCGATACTTGGTATCGAGTAGGTATCGATACTTTCAAAATTTTGGGAACCCTACACTAATTGACGTTTGACATCAATCATTTGTCAAATTTATTTTGTAATTGCGTGTTATTTGCCAATTTGTATGAATAGTTTAAAAAATATATGTCATGAACCGTAAGTTTCCGCAACCTTAAACTTTGCGAAACGCTTTCTTTTAGTGAGTACTATCTACAAAAAAAATATGGGCTTTGAAATCGATGGTCCATATTGGAAATATTACCATCGCCATGTGTCACTCACATTTTGAAGAAAAGTTTCAATGCAGAAATAACAGAATCAGTAACATTGCTGTGCCTACTTTGAATATACCAGGTTTGTCTTTATAGATTATAGAATAAGTAAACATATTATAGAATGAATTAGGAACATAATATAATATGAATTATGTACTTATATAGTTTCTTTATAAAATATGCCCAATTAAAGTAATTATCTAACTAGTAGTAATTTTACCATGATTCATTCATTAATCTAACTAGAATATTATTACATACTATTACTACCGGGCCTAAAAGGATAATGCATGTAATGATTACGGCTGACAGAAGGATGACGCTTTGATGATCAACCATTAAGTCTAGTTTTCATAAATATTAAGCTTGCAATGTGTTATCAGTTATCACCCCTCTTTTATACTCTTAAAAATAAATTGTTATATAATATTATTATACAGTGAAAAAATACCTTTTATAAGTCATCACAGATACTGGTACTGTTTTTATTATTATATATAAATAATTTCAAAGTTAATCCTATTATTTTCTTTTAGCTACATTATCAAATAAATCAGCAGTTGTGAGAAGAAAACCCATGAAATAAATTTTGAACCTGGCAAAGTTGTCAACGAATACTGATATTTTTCAACAAGTCTGCTATTTTATCTATTTTAATACTTTCATCATTGTTTATTTATGAGAACGTCATAATATATATATGGAAAATATAAATTTATTATTAAAAAAAGAAAGAAGTTTCCTGTAGAAAGGGTTGAGATAATACCATAGAAGTTCCTAAATTTGAATTGACTTAAAAAGTCCATAAAATTAAAAAATAAAATCTCTATAAATATAATGCAATAATTGAACATAAGATTTATAAAACTTATGAAGGAAATTTTGTTAAATAATTAATAAAAATTTAGTAAACCCAAAACAAAAAAAGAGCTGATGTTCTTTAAATGGCTGAACTGATTTTCTTGAATCATAACTTATAACACTCTTGATCTAGTCACCTTTCAACAAAAAAAAGCTAAATAATAGTCCATCTATGCAGCCACTATGATGCTTCAAACAGACACACAAATACATAATTAATAATAATTTATAACACCCCTACGTTTGCCTTGAGGGTTATAAAGCCTAAAATGGATGGATATATTGAGGAAAGTTTGTGGGAATAGCTTTTAATTTGCACGAACAAGTTCCCTGGCTACTAATATATTGTTAAAGATAGACATTTTATAATGTATTGATTTTAAGTTGTAGATTTGAGAAACACTGTAGGTTTTTATGATCATAAGAGATTTTAACTAGCCCACATTTTGATTTGACTTTAAAAATATATTTTCTTAATCAAACTTGCTCCTATCAATTATGGGAGATGTGTGGTTCTGTCTATGACTAATTAGACTAATAATTTGTTTTTTATATTTATATTTCCCTCATTAACAATACATTAAAACCCATCCTGCATTTAATCATATCCTAACTTTCTTAATAAATTAATTGGATATTAGGTTTTTCAAACTCAGAGCTGATCAGACTGATTGTATGATATGCTGAGGATATGCTAGCCTCCGAAAATTTTATTTACCATGTCACTCGCACCTGCAGACTATCAATACTTTTCATTTATAATTATGTATTCTGTAATTTTGCTATAAATTTACTCACATCTATAGTATTTGATATATCATTTTCAGCCATGGAATGAGGCTCACAATATCAGGATAACAAAATTTAGATAAATTAATTGTATACATAATATTATGTTTCTTAAGTTTATTATTTACAAAGAAATTATTTTCATAATCTACACAAATAAGTTATGTAGATATTGATACTCTACAAAAAATTACATTTTATGTTAAGATGTACTGAAAAAAGAGGCCAATGTAAACATTATACCATCAAAACATAACTTGTAAAAAAAAACCAAGTCTCGCAACTCAGTTCTTCTACCGTAAAAAGTTGTGAAATCCATGAAATACCAAGTCGGTTAATTTATTCAGGCATATTTATATGCGCATTTAATTTTCCTTTTCATCATATCCAGTATAATTGTGTCAATTCCAGTAAATTACAGTTAAATTCTTTTTTTTATTTAACGGTTTAATAATTATGCTGACCGCGACAGTGCACTTGCATTGTCGCAGCGCATTGTCTGGCATGGTTGCCATGTAATGTTGGTAAAGATTAATGAGAGGAAACATACTCTAAAACTATATTGTCGTGGCAGCTACACTTCAATCCACTGAGAAACACCCATTTCTCCTAACCTCCAGTGATATATTTATTTTGGTTATTTATTTAAATCTTTCCTTTTCTTCTTTTGATATTGATTTATGAATTTCATTTCAGGTCATTACTCTGAATGTTCGGTATATCGATTATGCACAAAAATGTAAGGAAATACTTCTCACAAAGAAAATCTTGGTTAGTATGGCTTATGATGCCATTTTTTAACAGTTTCAATTTATTGAACATAAAATGTAAACTTATTTATAATGCAAAAAATGTTGAATTGCTCTGTATATATTTAATGTGTATATTAATAAAATAATAATTGTAATTATAATTCTATGTTTTTAATAAAGTTCTTATAACCTATATGTGGTAGAGCCACGCACGCTGCTTAGTGTGGGTGAGTTTTGTATGGTGTTTAGGTTTTACTGGAAATGAGGTATTCTATCGTAGTTTTCAGGGGTGACAATGCATCTGCATTTTAATTTTTAATTGAATTTAAATGTAGATATCTGTAGGTACAGCATCAAATTACCATCAGTTTGATTGTGTGCTCATTTGTCACAAGTGCCTGTGTAATATTATTATATATTGTAAAACAAAAAACAATTTTTAAAATTTTTGTGTCTGTTTTTCTGTTTGTTCCGGCTAATCTCTGAAATGGCTGAACCAACTTTGTCAGGACTTTCACTGGCAGATAGCTGATGTTATAAGGAGTAACTTAGTTTTATTTTTATTTTAGAAAAAGAATTGTGGTCATTCACAAAAATTTCTAATCGTAATAAATTTCACGCGAACGAAGTCGCGGGGAACAGCTAGTAAAGTAGCAAAGGAATAATTATAGTAGTGAAGCATGTTGCTGAAAGAAAATTAACTAATGTTTCAGATCCAGTTACTCCAATGCAAGATCCTGTGATATCAACTAATCCTGTAGTTATAAAGAAAAGGGCTGAAATGTTTTTAGGTATGATTTATTTTGATTGAGAGATGATACTCATTTATTTTTAATATTTGATAATATGGTATATATATCATATTTGTTTTTACATTGACTTATATCTAACTAGCGTAAGGACCGGAATAAATCACACCAGTGCGCTGGCCCTAAAATGATAGTTTAGGGCCAACGTGACTCGGTCGAAAGTGGTGCGCGCGCAGGACAGATTTGCTTGTCATAAATATGCCTAGTTGCGTGGTAAAAGGGTGCAAAAATTAATATACAAAGATTAAGATTATAAAAGGAACATGGGATATCGTACCATCGGAAAGTAAACTTATATCAATTTTGTTACAATTAAATTATTATATAAACGCATTTTAGCAAGTTTTATTTTATAGTTGTCAGTTTAGTTACATTACCAATATTACGCCGGGGTTGGATTCAGACCCTCAAATATTTTGTACAGGGAAAATAAGTAACTAGTGTTTCTATACGTTTTGATTTTTGGTTTTATTATTATTTCTGTTTTATTTTCGTCTTAAGAACTTAGTGTGATTTAAAGTTTGAATATTGGTACTTAATATGTTTTATATTCAATAAGGGTAAAACGAAAAGAGCACAAAAGAAACGATACCTACATAATTGAAAATGAACGTAGTATTCATAAAATATTTTGAAATTCTGTTTTCATTTCAACACACAAACTGAGAGAAGCTGCTGCCGTCATCAAGCTTCTGGTAAAAATGGATAGGAGAAGACTTACAAACAACGTTTACACATGTGCGATGACGAATTATGATTCGCCTATTATTAAGATACTACATACTGCACATTATGGAATAATGGTATAAATAAGATAATTATACTACGAAATCCGACCCTGGTCACGTCGTGTTATGACGTTTGTATTATGACAGATGCGCTACTTTTCTTGTATGAAGAAGTTATGAGTAAAATTAGTAGATGGGCGTGTCTTTCCTTTTGAAATCATTGGTATCATTACGTTAGCCTAATGCCGGGGTGCGGGCCGCGAACTCAAAAAGTCGTGAAATCGAATCCGCTATGTGACTACTCTCGTGAAACATTCCTAGCACAAGAATTTTAAGCCGGTGGTTAAGGGGAATATTAGTAATGAAAATAGCATTGTTAGTAATTTATCAGCCCTTTTTTACGTGGTTGAGCCATGCTGCAATTATATTAGTAGTATAGTTGTAGCACGAATGGATTGGCTCGACCGGGGAAGGACCAGGCTCTCACAGAATACCAGCATAAAATAGTAGCTAAATGCTGTGCTGTTTCGTATGGTGAGTGTAGAGAACTGAAAACCCTTTTTTCTGGAAACGAGGCATTCCATCTTAGTCCTCACGGGTGACAACGCGTCTGCATTTTGATTCGTAATCGAGGATAGATGTGGATGTCTATGGGCCACAGCAAGCACTTACCATCAGGTGGACTGTGTGCTCGTTTGTCACCCTATTCTATAAAAAAGATCTTTCTATTTTGATTATTGCTGCACCACCTCTTATATGTTTATCTCTGTTTAGCTTAATAGTTGACTGATAGAATGCCCTATGGCATTAAGTACGCCCTATGAAAAACAATAACAAATTTAAAAAATTCAGATTAGAGACTAGGTACCAAAATTGACATTAAATTATTGGTCAATAAATTTTAAATTATTAGATTCAGAAAATTCAATTCGCAACCACTAATAAATACTTAATGATGTTTATGGGGTGTTGCAATAATTGTTTCTTTTTTTTCTTTTCTTAAACAAAATTGGTTGATAATTTTTTAATTACTAATTTTAAGGAGAAACATTGGCAGACAAAAAAAAAGACAAAGGGTATCCTTCCAGACGAGTACAAAGATGCTGATCTGCTGCTTTTATGGATAATATTTTCGACTCTCTCGAATTTCGTTGTACCAGGGCATCTTAATCGCTTCAGTGACAAAGCCACTTTTCTAAGAATAAAAAAAACTGTAAATATGACCTATTTTCTGAAGATGAAATTGAATACATAAAATACAGAGAATATGAATATAAATACGATTTGATTCATTCAATTTCAGATATGCAGGATATAATCAATCATATTTTAAAGGACAATTTTGAAAATGATTAGTTAAAAGAAATTATAAAAACAAGCATAATATATACTTTAATTGATTTTGATTTTATGAAATGTAATCTGCATAAAAATAAATTAGTTGATTATTTCATTAATTTTGTGATGCGTTGTCTGATTTTTAATAGTTGTAAAAATATTAATAGAATGTTGACTGGGAGAAAAGAAGTAGATGATGATGAGAACTATTTCCAAATTTAAGCCAAAAAGTTAAGAAGTAAACTTTTTAAAAGAAAGAGATAATTACTCTTGTTGGTACCAAAGTAAGAGTTAATAATTTTATAGTATATTCGCGCGTTCTAAACTGATTTATCAATTATATGTAATAATAAATACGCTTAAACTGAACCACCAAATTATAAAAGTAAGATTAATTAATCTTGTTTTTTATACAAATTTATTTTTATAATTAGCAGATATGTCGTTATTAAATAGGTTAGATATACTCTATGAGTCTATAGAATGCATTATTACAATAAAAGTAAAGTAAAATGTAAAGTTACAGCCTGTATACGTCCCACTGCTGGGCTCAGGCCTCCCCTCATTTCTGAGAGGGTTTAGGGCAAGGAAGTGTTCGCCGCGCTGCCCAAATGCGTGTTGACGAACTTTACATGTCTTCGAAATATTTTTTTTTCTTATTCCTCAGACATGCAGGTTTCCTCACGATGTTTTCCTTCACCGCCGAGCACGTGGTAAATCAGCACTTAAAATTGCAATTAACAATTTCATTGGTGCCGGCGGGGATCGAACCCGGGTTACTCGTGTTCTGTTATATTTACAGCGAGCGTTAACCACTGAGCTACCACGGCTCTTATTAACTCGGCTCTTCTTGCAGCGAGTTTACCCACCTAGGGGGACATGGCTCCCCAGTGAGTCTAAGCACCAACCTAACAAGTCTTGGGAAGACCTTATCTGCATTATCTGGTGTTAAATAAGCTGCTTTTTCCAAGTCCATGAACGCACAAAAAACTTTCTGGTTTTTGGCCAAAAACTTCTCCGCAATCATGCGCATGGAAAAGACTTGATCTGTACACCCCATTCCCTTTCTAAAACCCGCTTGCACATCCCAAATTTTTCCATCAGTTTCTTTCATAACTCTTTCAATTAACACCTTAGCATACAGTTTACCCACACTACTAAGCAAGCTGATACCGCGGTAGTTTTTGCAGTCCTGCTGTGACCCTTTTCCTTTATATATTGGTACTATAACTGCTTTACACCAGTCATCCGGTACCCGTTTTAATTCCCAACATAAATTAAACAAGGTGTACAGCAGGCCTGCCACCACTCCCTCTCCAGCCCTTAGCATCTCGAGTGATACTCTATCATATCCAGCTGCCTTACCTGCTTTCATGCTTTTCATTGCTTTCATTATTTCATCTACACTTATCTCCATACCCCTTTCCACTTCTTTCGGAATTTCTAGTTCATTTAATTCATACGACTCTTCACTCATAAACACGCTTTCAAAGTATTCCTTCCATCTGTTTAAATTCGAAACTTCATCATTCAGAATACATCCATTCTCGTCTCTTATAGCATTTATTATAGGCTGTTTTGTATTTCCCCTGGCATATGGACTTGGAAAAGGCTTATGACAGAGTGGACAGGAATGTGTTATGGCAAACACTGAACTCATATGGGTTGAGCGCTGGTTTGATACAGGCATTAAGGTCTATTTATAGGGACTCTAGTGCTTGTGTCAGGATCAATGGGGTCTACTCGGACTGGTTTGGCATCCAAAAAGGTGTCAGACAGGGCTGTGTAGCTTCCCCTTGGCTGTTCAACCTATTTATGGACCGGTGTTTGCAAACTTTGAAAGATGAAGAATGTGGGTTAAGAATGGGCGAGTTAACCGTCAAATGCCTTTTGTATGCCGATGATCAAGTCATACTTGCGTCATCGGCGGCAGAGTTGCAGATGATGGTTACATTAATGAACTGGGAATTGAAAGAAAGGGGAATGAAAGTGAACGCAAGTAAGACGAAAGTGATGGTTTTTGAAAGAGAAGAAAGCAAAACGGTATGTGAAATAAGAATAGAAGGAGAGTTAATTGAGCAAGTGGATGAGTTTGTGTATTTGGGATGTGTATTTAGCAGGGATGGTAGATATGATAGGGAAATAGAACGACGAGTAAATGCAGGGAATAGAGTGAATGGGGCACTACACTCTATTGTGAAGAACCAGAATGTGTCAAAACAGGCACGTATGGTAATTCATAATGCTGTGTTAGTCCCTACTTTAATGTATGGTAGTGAAAGCTGGGTGTTGCAGAAGAAGCACGAAAGTAGAATAAATGCTGTAGAAATGCGGTCTTTAAGGAATATGCTAGGGTTTAATCTGAATGACAGGGTGAGAAATTGCGTGATAAGAGATAAATGTGGTATGCAAGATGATGTTGTGACCAGGATTAAGAAAGGAATGCTTCGGTGGTTTGGTCACGTAGAAAGAATGAATGAGGAAAGAGTGACAAAGCAAATTTATATGGCAGATGTGAATGGCCGAGTCGGAAAGGGACGCCCTAGAAAAAAGTTTATCGACCAAATTGGCGATATTTTGAAAATGGGCCACGTTAGAAGTACCCTTAACCGACGAGCATGTATGCGTAGATATATGGATGTAAAGGAGGCGAAAGAGGTATGTCAGGATCGTGCCAAATGGAAGTCCGTAGTCTCTGCCTACCCCTCTGGGTGACAGGCGTGAGTGTTTATGTATGTTATGTATGTAAATAAGCTGCTCTAGACACAAGGAGGAGAAGTCCCTCATCCACACACCTGGTCAATGCTAAATAAAGAGCAGATCGCAAGTCACTCTCCTTGCCCGATGCGGATAGTCCGGCAAAGGAGTATAGCTCGCCTGCTTTGCTGCAGGTCATCACTGTATCCTGTTCTTCGAGGCATACAGGTTGTCGAAGTAAGTGATGCGGTGTGAGAAGAATTATTCTCTGTCGTACACCATGAGGTCGAACACTAGACAGGGAATGAGTACATCCATCAGCGCCCCTTTGAATTCTGTGAGATTGAGAAAGCTGGCGTGTATGCTTTCATTGATAGCCCTGTTTTCTAGAGATGTGACGAACTCCTCACTTCTTATGTGTATGACTCAGGCCGCCAACTTGTGCGCCATGTGGACAGAGTATGAAAACCTGGGACTAGCCTCCATATTGAGGGGGATGAGTCTTCTGTCTTCTACCTGTGTTATATCTTCAATCACCTGAGTGAGAGGTACTCCTTGATAGGTACACTCGTCTAGCGAAAAGGTTTCAGGAGGAAGCTCCCAGATGCAACATTTCTTTTCTAGCACTATTGCCATAGTAGGTGGTAGGTACCTGTATTCTCTGTACCACTCAGCTAGCACCGATAGCCCATATAGAAAGTCTTCTTGGAAGCAAATATTATAGTTTGTCCCCTGTTTCGCATAATGAGTAGCGGTGTCAGATACTATCCTAAATCAGGTGAGGATTGTGGCGCAGCCATTCCACATGGCTCCCCTCCTCAATGCAGGGCACAGAAGTCTGTGAGACAACAACCCAGAATATACCTGCGCAGTGAGAGGCTCTAGCTCGTCCAATGGTATCTTGGTCTTCTCCTCCATAAGCACCTTGAGCAGCTTGTGCATCCCCTCGCTGCCCTTTATCCAACTCCGCAACTCCAGTATTGTTTTGATGCTCTCTATGAGAGGTCCCACCTCTATGACTTGCAAGGGCGCCTTTCGAGTTCTTGTCTGGGTTTGCGACCCTATATAAAGCGTCTTGGGACCGCGCTCGTGAAAGCAGTCGTTGTGTGCTTCTCCTGACCACCCTACCATAATAGAAGAGGGTATGTTCTCTTCCAACAGTGAGTTCCAGGGCACTATCAAGATCTTGTCGCTTGGGGTTGGCATTGTGATTCCTTCCAAAGGGAGCCCCCACAACCATTCGAGAAGATGTTGGGCTAAGATGGTGACACACTCAGAGTGCTCTAGCCTTTTGGTGAATTCCCCTTGCTTCTTTCTCATATAGTATCGACATGTTCTCGTCTCTAAGGCTCTCACAGTGTCGAGCAAGGCCTTCTCATCAATCCACACTGTCATCGACACTTGTTGTATGGATTTTGAGGTAGAGAACTTACTTATAACCTCTCTGTGACCAATATTTGACAACTGCCACAGTTTGCATAGTAGTTTATGGCACACCGGTTTTATGGCCAACAGGTCTTTCTTTAGTCTATCCTTCTCCTCGTCTGCCTTCGCTTCAATGATGGCCCTCATCTCTTTGTTTTGGATGATGCTTAGCAGTCCCTCCTATAATCTTCGTCGGAATAAAGTTTCTGGTTGCGGAGGGATGTTAAGGGGGATACTCCCTGGGTCCTTGATCAGTTGTATAAGGTCCACGTGGAGAGGTTTGCGTATGTCAAGCAGTGCATGCACACACTCTCGCAAGCGAGGGTCCTTCAACGCATGCTTCATGATACTTAGACCCAGGCTGAGGGTATCCTGAGTCCCTCTGGTTGCAAACTGTGGAAATAGAACCACAGGATATCCTCTTATCGTTCGGTTCATCATCAAGAGTGTCATCATCCACTCATCTGGCATCTGGAGGTACTCGGGATGTAGTCTCCATAATACTTTTGCTGTCTCATACACTGTCACCATGTAGGCAGGGAGAGGGCTCTCGTCATCACCCGCTATAGATGCCCCGCTCGAAAAGAGATCTGCTATGGTGGAGTTGACTGTGTGGATGGTTTGGTTAGCCTCACTGGTTAACCTTGTCGCCTTCTTAATAGCGCTACTCACCCGAACCCCATCTGGGAAGTACCGTCTCCCATATTCTAGGAGCCGGGAGACCTCCAGAATTCTGGGACTTTGATAACTATTCCTGACTTCACACATATCTCCTCTAGCACTTTGAGGAACTGTTGGGTGTATTCATCTGGAGTGAGGTTTCGGTCTCTGAGGTATTGTCTTGAAGGGATTCTCAAGACGATAACCTGATTGTCGCCCTGTCCCAGTAGAGAGGCGGTGGTTTATTTTTAAACACAAAGTCTTGCTAAAGATTGGTGATACCATAGAATACTATAATACACAATAGAATGCCTGTCAACTTTATTTTGTACGAGGAAGGGCGTCGCCAAACCCGATTCGCTGTCGTGACAGACTGAATAAATTTACACATTTTAGACTTTTGATTAATGTTCAAGATTAATAGATAAAGAAATTTTAATACATATATATTTGTAAATAGGGTGCAATTTTGCATTTTCTAAATAATTTTCATGCGAAATTTGGAAACGATTGTAACTTCAAAACACGTCTCGTGTTGACATTTATACGTGTGAATTGACGTGATAGTGACATTTTAGTGGCTACGCAGGCTCCGCCACTCCCCCGTTCTATTATGTATGTATTAAAGTATTCTATGGGTGATACTATGGGAATATTTGACACAGTATATCAGGTGGGTTGGCAACGGCAGCGTTTTTTTTTCTAAAGAGGCTGCTACGCATCTCATGTTTTAGTTTATCTCTGTCGCTTCTTACGACACCCACGGGATGACATTGAGTAGTGAATTCTCTTACGCCGTCATTACACTACAGGGTCTAATACAGCACGTAATTTTTTGTGTCACATATTTTATTTAAAAAAAGTGTTAGAAATAATGCAAAGAAGCATAATTTATTATAAGCTTTAAATTATTTGATATAGGTTATTATGTAATGTAAGTTTAAGACGTCTTCATTGCTAACATACTGCTTTAATATTTGTTTTCAAATATTCATTAGGGGAGACCGGGGCTGGTTGACCAAATTTCCGCTTAAAGCTATTCTTATTTCCTTAAAGTATATTAATTTAAAAATAAGTTCAATTAATAGATATACTGTTAAGCTTTGGAATAAAGTGGCAACAATCACTTTAATCATTATGATATAGAGTACAGGCCAGTTCTTGTATAATAGGAAAAACTGATCAACCTACCCCATGCTTTGGGCAGGTTGACTGGTCACCTGGGGTAAGTTGACCTATGAAGTTGTAAAGGCAAAACCTACGAGGAAATAGGATAAAAGACACAAAAATGTAGGTATTACTCATTTCTTTTATTGGAACCAATAAGCGAGCTTCCACCACTTCAATCAAACACATTAAATTACAAGAATAAACAATCAGACGTTACAACATTAGGTAATTCGAGTACCCAAAAATAAATTAACTACTTTCTTATTCAATATTTAAAACAAAACGAAATAACTTCTCATAAACTTCAACCATTTGGTAACAAACAATCCTGTCTAACTAATATAATTATAAAATTTATTATTTGGTATTACTAAAATTATTTATTTTGTGATCATACTCTTAATCAGTCTTCTAAATGGGACGTGTATTTTTTGCATTCATAGAACAATATGTTCCCATGTACACATGTTGTGTGTGCCCACAACTTGCACGTAGTGCATTGAACCCATTCTTCTCCTAACATACTAGAGCTATAGGATTCAGTGCACTCCAAACAAAATGTTTCATCCTCATCACTTTAGTCCGTAATAAATGTCTGCTGCTTTCTTCAAGTAACCAAAGCAAGCTCTTCCTCGTCACTAAATATATATCTATTTCTTTTATAGCCAACGCTGTCCAAAGTTGATTCGGTTTTCGATAATTCGGGATTTTTTCCTAATTTTGTCTTCATATTTACGACGTGGCGTTTTAGTGTTTTATACGGTATAGAAAACTTTTCGCCGTAGAATTAACACTTTTTTCGTCAAAGATAACTTGCTGACATGCTCTATCTATTACATCTTTGGTTGCGCTCCCTTTATCAGTCTTTATCTTGTATGTTCGCATGGTCCTGAAACAACAAACTTTTAGATAAAATTTCAAAAATATTGACTTCATTTTATGTCTGGAATTTCCATAACATGATGGGGCTTGTTGACAAGGTGGTCAACCAGCCCCGTTATACATTAGTCTACTAGCCCCAAACCACCTTTTAATTTTTAAGCATGTGCCATGACCTCAAGACTGCGACGAAATCGAATATAATAGCACATAACAGAAAGAACATGGATCAAGCATTCGTTATAAATGCTTTGACAAACAATAACCATGAATAAATAGACATTATTACAAATAACTTAATTACTTACGTGAGTTGTTTTTCAACGATACGTTCCTTCTCTCAAACGACGTACATGCGCGACGCCGCATTCCCGGTGACTGAGCGGGTGGAGATGCCAACGTTCGTATCTCACTGGTTAGCTCAAAGCTATTGCGTTGGACGAGTTTTTGCTAGTTAGTCAACCTACCCCTATAGTCAACCAACCCCGGTCTCCCCTATTATATAAATATTGTTGCTTGAATATTTGTTTTTATCAATATTTAATTCGGTTTTAATGGAGCAATATGCAGAATTGCTTACTTGATTTAGCAATTTGTTTAAAATTCATTTCAAAAATTATAAATCGCCGCAATTCAAAACGACCTCAATTTTATTATCGTTTCCATTTAATCTTAAAAGATTAAGAAAAACACATATTCAAGATTGGATTCGATTTTAATTTGAGATGGGCCGAATATGGATTTCACCGAATACTAATATTCGGCCAAAAGTTTGGTAAAACTTTTACCGAACCGAATATTCGGCCGAACATTATTCAACTGGATCATCTCGGTACCTAACCAATTTATGGCGAAATTTGTTACCATAAAGCGCGCGAGATTATATAGAAAAACTGACTACCAAAGTAAAGTGAAATGTACTAATGTAATGTAATGTTTCTTTGTTTGATTCCAAAAATATTTTATCAAGCTTTCTATTTGCTATAATTGGAAATAAATCTAAAATACCTCAAAACATAACATTTCAAGTAGATTTAACCCATAAATAAAACATACTTTCAACAGTAAAATTATGAAAGACATGACATTACTCAATTCGTACAATTTAATACAGTGGCCATTTTGAGTACCACTTAAACGAATATTCGGTGATTTAGCCGATTATTGGGCCGAGTAAGAATATTTGGTAAAGCTGCCGAATACCGAATATGAAACGAATATTCATTTTTTAAATTTTGTTCTTATCTTTGTTACAGGCTGTTCATTAATTTTTATGTTTAAGTTGAATAAATGTACTGATATTTATTATTGTAATAACTATTATTGTATTTGTGTGCTGCATTTTAATAAATCCTGCAAATATAACGTTAGTTTCATTCATTTTGATTTTAATTAATAATATCTGAAATAAGAACAAGTATATATACGTAGGCGCTATATATATATATATATATATATATATATATATATATATATATATATATATATATATATATATATATTTTAAATATAATACGTGATACAAAAAATTACGTGCTGTATTAGACCCTGTAGTGTAATGATAAGAGAATTCACTACTCAATGTCATCCCGTGGGTGTCGTAAGAAGCGACGGAGATAAACTAAAACATGAGATGCGTAGCAGCCTCTTTAGAAAAAAAAACGCTGCCGTTGCCAACCCACCTGATATACTGTGGCAAATATTCCCATAGTATCACCCATAGAATACTTTAATACATACATAATAGAACGGGGAAGTGGCGGAGCCTGCGTAGCCACTAAAATGTCACTAACACGTCAATTCACACGTATAAATGTCAACACGAGATGTGTTTTGACGTTACAATCGTTTCCAAATTTCGCATGCAAATTATTTAGAAAATGCCAAATTGCACCCTATTTACAAATATATATGTATTAAAATTTCTTTATCTATTAATCTTGAACATTAATCAAAAGTCTAAAATGTGTAAATTTATTCAGTCTGTCATGACAGCGAATCGGGTTTGGCGACGCCCTTCCCCGTACAAAATAAAGTTGACGGGCATTCTATTGTGTATTATAGTATTCTATGGTATCACCAATCTTTAGCAAGACTTTGTGTTTAAAAATAAATTATTTGTTAAATATTGTAATAATTTTGCTTGCAGACCACAAGTGCGACACCACCGCCTCTCTACTGGGACAGGGCGACAATCAGGTTATCGTCTTGAGAATCCCTTCAAGACAATACCTCAGAGACCGAAACCTCACTCCAGATGAATACACCCAACAAATCCTCAAAGTGCTGGAGGAGATATGTGTGAAGTCAGGAATAGTTATCAAAGTCCCAGAATCCTGGAGGTCTCCCAGGCTCCTAGAATATGGGAGACGGTACTTCCTAGATGGGGTTCAGGTGAGTAGCGCTATTAAGAAGGCGACAAGGTTAACCAGTGAGGCTAACCAAACCATCCACACAGTCAACTCCACCATAGCAGGTCTCTTTTCGAGCGGGGCATCTATAGCGGGTGATGACGAGAACCCTCTCCCTGCCTACATGGTTACAGTGTATGAGACAGCAAAAGTATTATGGAGACTACATCCCGAGTACCTCCAGATGCCAGATGAGTGGATGATGACACTCTTGATGATGAACCGAACGATAGGAGGATATCCTGTGGTTCTATTTCCACAGTTTGCAACCAGAGGGACTCAGGATACCCTCAGCCTGGGTCTAAGTATCATGAGGCATGCGTTGAAGGACCCTCGCTTGCGAGAGTGTGTGCATGCACTGCTTGACATATGCAAACCTCTCCACGTGGACCTTAAACAACTGATCAAGGACGCAGGGAGTATCCCCCTTAACATCCCTCCGCAACCAGAAAATTTATTCCGACGAAGATTAAAGGAGGGACTGCTAAGCATCATCCAAAACAAAGAAATGAGGGCCACCTTTGGAGCGAAGGCAGACGAGGAGGAGGATAGACTAAAGAAAGACCTGTTGGCCATAAAACCGGTGTGCCCTAAACTACTGTGCAAACTGTGGCAGTTGTCAAATATTGGTCACAGAGAGAAGGTTATAAGTAAGTTCTCTACCTCAAAGTCCATACAACAAGTGTCGATGACGGTGTGGATTGATGAGAAGGTCTTGCTCGACACTGTGAGAGCCTTAGAGACGAGAACATGTAGACACTATATGAGAAAGAAGCAAGGGGAATTCACCAAAAGGCTAGAGCACTCTGAGTGTGTCACCATCTTAGCCCAACATCTTCGGGAATGATTGTGGGGGCTCCCTTTGGAAGGAATCACATTGCCAACCCCATGCGACAAGATTTTGATAGTGCCCTGGAACTCACTGTTGGAAGAGAACATACCCTCTTCTATTATGGTAGGGTGGTCAGGAGAAGCACACAACGACTGCTTTCACGGGCGCGGTCCCAAGACGCTTTATATAGGGTCGCAAACCCAGACAAGAACTCGAAAGGCGCCCTTGCAAGTCATAGAGGTGGGACCTCTCATAGAGAGCATCAAAACAATACTGGAGTTGCGGAGTTGGATAAAGGGCAGCGAGGGGATGCACAAGCTGCTCAAGGTGCTTATGGAGGAGAAGACCAAGATACCATTGGACGAGCTAGAGCCTCTCACTGCGCAGGTATATTCTGGGTTGTTGTCTCACAGACTTCTGTGCCCTGCATTGAGGAGGGGAGCCATGTGGAATGGCTGCGCCACAATCCTCACCTGATTTAGGATAGTATCTGACACCGCTACTCATTATGCGAAACAGGGGACAAACTATAATATTTGCTTCCAAGAAGACTTTCTATATGGGCTATCGGTGCTAGCTGAGTGGTACAGAGAATACAGGTACCTACCACCTACTGTGGCAATAGTGCTAGAAAAGAAATGTTGCATCTGGGAGCTTCCTCCTGAAACCTTTTCGCTAGACGAGTGTACCTATCAAGGAGTACCTCTCACTCAGGTGATTGAAGATATAACACAGGTAGAAGACAGAAGACTCATCCCCCCAATATGGAGGCTAGTCCCAGGTTTTCATACTCTGTCCACATGGCGCACAAGTTGGCGACCTGAGTCATACATATAAGAAGTGAGGAGTTCGTCACATCTATAGGAAACAGGGCTATCAATGAAAGCATACACGTCAGCATTCTCAATCTCACAGAATTCAAAGGGGTGCTGATGGATGTACTCATCCCTGTCTAGTGTTCTACCTCATGGTGTACGACAGAGAATTCTTCTCACAGCGCATCACTTACTTCGACAACCTGTATGCCTCGAAGAAGACCGCTTACGATGTTATCCTGGATACAGTGATGACCTGCGGCAAAGCAGGCGAGCTATACTAGCTATACTCCTTTGCCGGACTATCCGCATCGGGCAAGGAGAGTGACTTGCGATCTGCTCTTTATTTAGCATTGACCAGGTGTGTGGATGAGGGACTTCTCCTCATTGTGTCTAGAGCAGCTTATTTAACACCAGATAATGCAGATAAGGTCTTCCCAAGACTTGTTAGGTTGGTGCTTAGACTCACTGGGGAGCCATGTCCCCCTAGGTGGGTAAACTCGCTGCAAGAAGAGCCGAGATAATAAGAGACGTGGTAGCTCAGTGGTTAACGCTCGCTGTAAATAAAATATACTTTCAACAGTAAAATTATGAAAAACATGACATTACTCAATTCGTACAATTTAATACAGTGGACATTTTGAGTACCACTTAAACGAATATTCGGTGATTTAGCCGAATATTCGGCCGAGTACGAATATTTGGTAAAGCTGCCGAATACCGAATGTGAAACGAATATAATTTTTTTAAATTTTGTTCTTTGTTTCAGTCTGTTCTTTTATTTCTATGTTTAAGTTGAATAAATGTACTGATATTTATTATTGTAATAACTATTATTGTATTTGTGTGCTGCTTTTTAATAAATCCTGCAAATATAACGTTAGTTTTATTCATTTTGATTTTAATTAATAATATTGTTACGAGCTTGAGGTTCGTGACAATAAAAATTGCCGATAGAATTACCTAAATTAACACTTTAATTTACTTTATACAAATTACAGTTAAAAACACTAATAATTGAACACACTAATTCACTTAATTCCGCTCCGAAGCTTCGCTTGTGTCGCCGAGTTCAACTCTGCTTCGATCGCATCTTGCGCCACCTATTTATTTAAATTAGCAAAATATCCGGAATGTTCAAGTAAACACGCGCAAGGTACCGAGAGTTCGAGTATAGATTTTCTAGAATCTTAGTTCTTCGGGTGGCGCTGTCGGTCGAAAGATGTGTGATGTCATTTACTGCAACGCTCCCCTCGCTCTCGTTCCTGATACTAGATGGCGCTAGAGTGTCGTCGACTGGAGCGCGTAACACTGCAACCTCCTAAGACATGCTCGTCCCGAGCATTATCGGCCCCATAATAACGCGCTAGGCGATCCACATGGACGGTCTTAGGAGTCCCCCTTGCGCCTTTCTGTATCCGGTAGGTTACATCGTTGATCCTGGTCACAATCCGGTACGGGCCGTCCCATTTAGCTTGAAGCTTAGGAGATTTCCCTTTGCTGCGGACTGGGTTATGCAACCACACTAATGAACCTTCGTTGAACCCTTTATTGTTCATTTTGCGGTCGTACCGGGTTTTCATTTTCTCAGACATTTGCTGGCCCGATTGTCTGACGTGCTCATAAATGTCATTCATTTTGTTCCGCAAGTCATTTGCATAATCGGTTATACTGCGTGGGGCATCAGGTGGTATCCCGGTGATCAGGTCCGCAGGCAGCCGTAATTCCCTTCCAAAGTTTGCGAAAGCTGGTGTCACTGCTGTACTTTCGTGAACAGAACTTCGATATGACAACAAAAACGGTTGTATGTGCTTGTCCCAATCTCGTTGCCGATTGTCTACAACTTTTGCTAGGTACCTCTCCAATGTCTGATTAAATCGTTCCACCATTCCTTCAGATTGCGGGTGATAAGAAGTCGTTCTTGTTTTATGAGTACCCATAACTCGGCAAGTTTCCTGGAATATTTGAGACTCAAAATTCCTTCCTTGATCGCTGTGAATCTCTAAAGGTACTCCAAAACGACAGAAGACTTCATGAACTAGTTTATCAGCAACTGTTGAAGCTTCTTGATTTGGAATGGCGAAGACTTCTGGCCACTTAGTGAAGTAATCCATCACAACCATGAAATACTTGTTACCGCTTTCACTCTCCGGAAACGGTCCCGCCACGTCAATGGCTATTCTTTCCCATGGTGCACCAACATTGTACAACTTCAATGCACCTCTACTACGAGTCTGAGGTCCCTTTACAGCCGCACAACTTGTACATTTGCGACACCAGTCCTCGACATCGTTTCGACAGTGGACCCAGTAAAACCGTTCTCGGATCTTCAGTAGAGTTCGTTTAACTCCCAGATGGCCTCCTGAACAATCATTATGGTACAGCTGTAGAACATCCGGTACTTTAGCTTTAGGGACAACCATTTGCACATGACAGCTGTCCCCCCGAACGTTTTCCCATTTACGACACAGAACTCCATCCTGAAGCAGCAAGCTGTCCCACTGGGCCCAATAGCTTTTAGTGGTCGAACTCATCGCTGAGACTTCACTCCACTTGGGCTTGGGAGCACTGGCCTTTATCCATTCCAGAATCGGCTTGATATCCGGATCTTCCTGCTGTGCATGTAGTAAGCTGTCCTTCCACTCGTTGCTGAGGTGGTCTGCCCTGAGCATCCTCACGGATACCACTTCCTTACTCTCTTGCCTAGTACAATGTTTGCAATCTTCAGGACAAGGTCTTCTTGACAATGCATCTGCGTTGCCATGAGATTTCCCGCTGCGATGTTCGATCTCAAAGTCGTATTCCTGCAGTAGTTCAATCCACCTCGCAACTTGTCCTTCTGGGTTTTTAAACTGCAATAGCCATTTTAATGCAGCATGGTCAGTTCGTAAGTGAAATTTTCGTCCCAGAAGATATTTGCTAAAATGTTGCAACGACTTTACCACTGCTAGCAATTCGCGTCTTGTGACACAGTAGTTCCTTTCCGGTTTTGACAACGACTTGCTGAAGTACGCTATCACGACCTCTTGGTCACCATTACGTTGAGACAACACACCGCCAAGTCCTATATCACTTGCGTCTGTGTCAACTATAAACTCTTTGCTTACATCAGGGTATCCCAAAATAGGTGTCTTGCACAGGCGGTCCTTGAGCTCCTGGAATGCGATGTTACAACTTTCATCCCAGCAGAAATGTCGCTTCTCCTCGGTTAGCTTATGCAGAGGTTTGGCTATATCTGCAAAGCTCTTCACAAAACGTCGGTAATAGGAGCACAAACCCAAAAATGCTCTAACCTGCGTCTTGTCTTTTGGAACCGGCCAATCCTTTACAGCTGCGATTTTCTCTGGATCCGTGCGGATACCTTCTTCCGACACTACATACCCCAAAAAGTTGACTTGCCGTTTGAATAGTGAACATTTCTTCGGACTCAACTTGAGGTTGGCACTCTTAATCTTCATGAGCACGCGTTTCAAGTTTTGAAGGTGTTCCTCAAACGTACGGCCCACGATGATGATGTCATCCAAGTAGACCAGACAGGCGTCGCCAATTAGCCCGGTAAGTACAAGTTCCATCAGCCTTTCAAACGTTGCTGGAGCATTGCACAACCCAAACGGCATTACTTTAAATTGCCACAGACCCTTTCCCGTCGAGAACGCAGTTTTCTCCTTGTCCTTAGGGTCGATTTCAACTTGCCTGTAGCCACTTTTTAGGTCCAGCATGCTAAACCACTTTACTCCTGTAAGCATGTCCAGCGTGTCGTCAATTCTTGGCAAGGGATAGCTATCCTTCTTAGTAACGTCGTTCAGAAGGCGGTAGTCAACACAAAACCGCAAGCTGCCGTCCTTCTTCTTTACCAGTACCACGGGTGAACACCATGGACTAGATGAAGGTTCAATAACACCATCCTTCACCATTCCCTTAATCATGGTTTCCACTTCCTTTTCACGTGCTACCGGCAATCGTCTTGGCCGCTGACGGATAGGCAACTCTTCACCTGTGTTTACTTTGTGTTGAACTAAACCAGTCTTTCCTATGTCAGCATCGTTTGATGAGAATACATCGGCGTACTCGAGTAACAACTTCTTCGCCTTGATCAATTCGTTCGGGGGCAGAACACTGCGACAGTCTTCCAAAAGTGTGGTCACTCTCGTTTCTGAATCCTTGCTGGGGGTGCCACTCGATATATATTGGCACTGACGTAACCAATCCACTTCCTCACAAGTACCAACCAGTGTGCCTTTTTCTATAATCTGTTCCCGGTCGCAAAGGTTCAGCACACGTACTCCTGAGATGTCAGTGGCCCTGACCAAGGTTCGAGCTACTTTCCATGGAAGGTCATTGTTTACCCTTTCCACAAGTACACAACGGTGAGCTTGCCCAGCGTTTCGAGGAAGACTAACCGGAACAATCGTTTCCGATCTCGGCGGAAGAACAATCTTCTTGATGCTGTACACGTTCCCTGGTAACGCACCTTCCATAAAAAGTTCCTCCTGTCCACATTTCAGAACACCTTGCTTAACGTCGATCTCGCAACAATTATTCCTCATAAAGTCTAAGCCTAGGATGCAGTCGTCCATTATATCAGCCACGATGACATTATGCAGGTAGATCACGTTGCCTAGCTTCAACTCCATCTCCTTCTCTCCACGGACGGGTATACGCTGACCGGTGGCTGTTACCAAATTAATGCGTTCTAGGTTGTATGCGGAGTCCCCAAGGAACTGACTAATAAGTTGGGAACTAACAACCGTACGAGAAGCTCCAGTGTCTATGGTCAGTTTACACGGCATTCCGTTGACCTCGCTATTGATGATTAGACTGTTCCCATCATGGGAATCATTTGTAAGATCGAGATCCTTGGGGCTCTTTTAAGATCAGCCAGCACTCGCCCCGCAGTTCTGGCTTTTACTCGTTTCCCTGCTGCTGCTGGGCGGTGCTGTTGGCCGCACTACCCTCCTGAGATCGTTCACCTTCCCTTTCTAGGGTTCGCTTAGGGCAGCTGGATCGAAGATGGCCCTTTTCCCCACAGCCATAGCACCTAGGGCTGTATCCTTTGTTGCGGTCGCGAACTGTAGCTGCTGCAACTTCCCTGACGCGATGGGAACGATGATCCTGCCGCACGGCTTCTACCTCCAGTGCATGGGCCAAGGCGTCCTTAAGCGTCTCGTGGTGCCCGAGCCTCACAGCAGCTCTGACTTCCAGGTCGCGGATGCCGTCGATGAATGTCTGCACCAGGTTCCCTTCAATGAGCGCAGGTACAGACTGGTATGCTTTTCGAACCATCTTCTCCACCTCAAGGGCCCACTGCTGCAGGTTTTCGTTGATGCGCTGCACGCGATCTTTAAGCTGCGCACGAAAGACGTGTTCCAGGTGAGCGTCGCCATATCTCGCCTCCAATGCCTCAAGGAGTTGCTCATAAGTCACTTTCTTACCGAGAGCTTCCAACACGGTTAAGGCTTGGTCGCGCAGGCCTAAGGTGAGTGCAGTCATGGCCTGGCTTTTATTCCACCCGTTTGCCTCCATGACGGCCTCGAACTGGATTTTGTAGGCCGACCAGGAAGAAGTCCCGTCGAACGGTGGTACCTTGAACCCACGTAGCGAAGGTGTAGTAGCTACTGCGGGGGCTGCAGTTCCATCCCCAAGTTTGAGGTCGTTCAGCGTTTTCTTCACGTCAGCCATCACGTTGTCAACCCGATGGTTCACATTGTTGATTCGGGTTTCATGTTCTTCGATTCGGGTTTCAGCTTCCGACAGACGGTTGTCGTGTTGAGCAAACCTATCCTTCTCCTGCCTTATCTCTTTCCCAAAGGTAGCGTGAAGGTCCTTCATGAGGAGCATCTGCTCTTCCGACCGACGAGCCTGTTCCGCCTGCTGATCTTCCAACCGACGGGCCTGTTCCTCCTGTCGGCGGGCCTGTTCCTCCTGTCGGCGGGCCTGTTCCTCCTGTCCGCGCTTCAGCTGCTCTTCGAACCGACGAGCCTGTTCCTCCTGTCGGCGGGCCTGCTCCTGCAGCATCACCATCAGGGCGCCTAAATCAGGTGCTGCAGACGCAGGAGCTGCTGACGGACCGGCCTCCGTTGCCAGCCGCTGGCCCTCCGACGTCTGCGGCGTTGCACCACCAAATCTTCGTTGGTCCGTCTCCTGCTGGCGTTGACTTCGGGTACGGACACCCTCCGTTTCCTCCTTAGGTAAAATCGGCATGATTTTATCCCACTTCTGACACCAATAGTTACGAGCTTGAGGTTCGTGACAATAAAAATTGACGATAGAATTACCTAAATTAACACGTTAATTTACTTTATACAAATTACAGTTAAAAACACTAATAATTGAACACACTAATTCACTTAATTCCGCTCCGAAGCTTCGCTTGTGTCGCCGAGTTTAACTCTGCTTCGATCGCATCTTGCGCCACCTATTTATTTAAATTAGCAAAATATCCGGAATGTTCAAGTAAACACGCGCAAGGTACCGAGAGTTCGAGTATAGATTTTCTAGAATCTTAGTTCTTCGGGTGGCGCTGTCGGTCGAAAGATGTGTGATGTCATTTACTGCAACGCTCCTCTCGCTCTCGTTCCTGACACTAGATTTTTTTTTTTTTTATAGAAGAGGGGGCAAACGAGCATGCGGCTCACCTGATGTTAAGTGACTACCGCCGCCCATGATCAACCGCAACACCAGGAGAATTGCGGGTGCGTTGCCGGCCCTTTAGAAAGGAGTAAGCTCTTTTCTTGAAGGTCCCCAGGTCGTATCGGTCCGGAAAAATCGCCGGTGATAAACTATTCCACAGAGAGGTTGTACGTGGAAGAAAGCTCCTTGTGAAACGTACAGTGGTGGACCGCCAAGCATCCAGATGGTGTGGATGGTATCGGGACGTTTGCCGTGTCGTGCGTTCACGAAATTTGGCGGCTGGGATTAATCCGAACAATTCCTCAGAGCACTCCCCGTGATAGATGCGATAAAATACGCAAAGAGATGCAACATCTCTTCGCAACGCCAGTGAATCGAGCCGATCGGAAAGCACTCGGTCGTCGACGATTCGAGCCGCTCTGCGCTGGATGCGGTCAAGTGGAAGGAGCTGGTACTGGGGAGCCCCAGCCCAGAGATGGGAACAGTATTCCATGTGCGGTCGAACCTGCGCCTTGTAAAGTTGCAGGCGGTGTGCCGGCATGAAATACTGCCCCGCTCTGCTGAGCACGCCAAGCTTTTTAGAGGCCAATTTGGCCTTCCCTTCCAAGTGACCACGAAACTGCACGTCACTCGATATGTCGACGCCGAGGATTCCGATACTGGCTGAGGCAACAAGGGGAGTGCCTTGAAACTGAGGGGATACGACAAAGGGGTTCTTTTTAGCGGTTAACGCGCAAACTTGTGTCTTCTGGGGGTTAAACTGGACTAGATTTAGTCGTCCCCAATCCGAGACTCTGTTCAGCAAAGACTCGACTTCAGACACAAGTTCGTCCCGGCACTCGGAGACGTTTTCCCGAGAAATATTGGCTCGGCCGGTGTAAAGAGCATCACCAGTGCTGTCATCTGCATAGCAATGAATGTTACGGGTATGCAACATATCATTGATATGCAGAAGGAACAGCGTTGGCGATAGCACGCAGCCCTGTGGAACACCAGCATTAATAGGCTTGCAATCGGAGCTTGCACCGTCTACAACGACCTTGATGCTCCGATCTGCAAGAAAGCTGGTGATCCAATCGCACAATTTCTCGGGAAGCCCATAGGAAGGGAGCTTCGAAAGAAGCGCTTTGTGCCAAACCCGATCGAAGGCCTTCGCAATGTCCAAACTAACGGCCAATGCCTCCCCCTTGAACTCTACTGCCTCCGCCCATCTGTGAGTGAGGTAGACCAGAAGATCACCAGCTGACCGACCACGGCGAAAACCGTATTGGCGGTCACTAATCAGCTGGTGATCCTCAAGGTACCTCATGAGCTGGCAGTTTACAATGGACTCCATTGTTTTGGAGAACAAGGAGGTGATGGCGATTGGCCGGTAGTTGGACGGGTCTGAGCGGTCGCCTTTTTTAGGGATCGGGTGGACGAAAGCAGTCTTCCATGATTTTGGGACTACGCCTAGGGAGTAGGAGTACCGGAAAAGACGCGTTAAAACCGGTGCCAACTCTGGAGCACACGTCCTCAGCACAATTGGGGGGATTCCGTCAGGCCCACTCGACTTGTGGATGTCCAGGGAGAGGAGTGCTTTGCGAACCGAGCGCTGTGTGAACTGCACTTCCGGCATGGAGCACGCACACCGCGGGATGGTCGGCGGCGTACTCCCCCCGTCATCGAGAGTCGAGTTAGACGCAAAGAAGGAGCCTAGAAGATCGGCTTTCTCCTTTGCAGTATGGGCCAGTGAGTCGTCCTCCCTGTGCAGAGATGGAAGAGATGGCTGACAGAAATTCCCCTGGACAGCCTTGGCGAGAGACCAGAATGCACGGGTTCCAGAAGGAAGGCGAACTAGTCTCTCGCCAATTCTGCCTATGTGCTCTGACTTTGCCTTGGCAATGACTCTTTAGATGGCGCTAGTGTGTCGTCGACTGGAGCGCGTAACAATATCTGTGATGAGAACAATATATATATATATATATATATATATATATATATATATATATATATATATATATATATATATATATATATAGAAAGTTGCTAACTAGGGATATGAGATGGTACTAGTTATGCATTGCCATTTTATAGGTTGAAGATTGGTCTCGAAAATGGTCGACGGATACATGACGATAGCGGCGTGTGAAGAGGGTGTGGCGCTGAATGATATTTGCGGCTTTTTCTTGTTTCTTTATTAGAACGTTAAATATATACGTCAAATTATCTCGCATCGATATGCAGCCCGCGGTATCTCAGTAGCCGGGGATAATTAGGAAATAAATGTTTTCTTCGCCTTCTGTGTTATGGTAGCAGCAGGGTATATATTATTTATTGTCGGTTAGGAGTGATTAGCCTGGCTGTTACAATGATATAGATTCACATTTAGACCCGGTACGTGGTGCTGTTATCGAGATCCAGAAATCGGGTCTTCGATCGGGTTTGGCGCAAAGCGCTTCTTTCGAAGCTCCCTTCCTATGGGCTTCCCAAGAAACTGTGCGATTGGATCACCAGCTTTCTTGCAGATCGGAGCATCAAGGTCGTTGTAGACGGTGCAAGCTCCGATTGCAAGCCTATTAATGCTGGTGTTCCACAGGGCTGCGTGCTATCGCCAACGCTGTTTCTTCTGCATATCAATGATATGTTGCATACCCGTAACATTCATTGCTATGCAGATGACAGCACTGGTGATGCTCTTTACACCGGCCGAGCCAATATTTCTCGGGAAAACGTCTCCGAGTGCCGGGACGAACTTGTGTCTGAAGTCGAGTCTTTGCTGAACAGATTCTCGGATTGGGGACGACTAAATCTAGTCCAGTTTAACCCCCAGAAGACACAAGTTTGCGCGTTAACCGCTAAAAAGAACCCCTTTGTCGTATCCCCACAGTTTCAAGGCACTCCCCTTGTTGCCTCAGCCAGTATCGGAATCCTCGGCGTCGACATATCGAGTGACGTGCAGTTTCGTGGTCACTTGGAAGGAAAGGCCAAATTGGCCGCTAAAAAGCTTGGCGTGCTCAGCAGAGCGGGACAGTATTTTATGCCGGCACACCGCCTGCAACTTTACAAGGCGCAGGTTCGGCCGCACATGGAATACTGTTCCCATCTCTGGGCTGGGGCTTCCCAGTACCAGCTCCTTCCACTTGACCGCATCCAGCGCAGAGCGGCTCGAATCGTCGACGACCGAGTGCTTTCCGATCGGCTCGATTCACTGGCGCTGCGAAGAGATGTTGCATCTCTTTGCGTATTTTATCGCATCTATCACGGGGAGTGCTCTGAGGAATTGTTCGGATTAATCCCAGCCGCCAAATTTCGTGAACGCACTACACGGCAAACGTCCCGATACCATCCCCACCATCTGGATGCTTGGCGGTCCACCACTGTACGTTTCACAAGGAGTTTTCTTCCACGTACAACCTCTCTGTGGAATAGTTTACCACCGGCGATTTTTCCGGACCGATACGACCTGGGGACCTTCAAAAAAAGAGCTTACTCCTTTCTAAAGGGCCGGCAACGCACCCGCAATTCTCCTGGTGTTGCGGTTGATCATGGGCGGCGGTAGTCACTTAACATCAGGTGAGCCGCATGCTCGTTTGCCCCCTCTTCTATAAAAAAAAATCTACCGTGCGAGGCCGGGGCAGAACGCTAGTAACAAACATATTTAATTCAGCTTAGAAAAAATTAGAAATATATACTAGCACTGTTTATAGTAACGGGAGGAGTATTGGCGATTGAAGTATCAGACGTCTCGCATCTTAGATGCTGCGCAAAACACACCAGCGTTAAGCTACTATTTCGCGCTGGTGTTCAGTGAGAACGTGATCCTTCTCACCTTGAACCGACCCCTTGGTGTTATTACCATAATAAGTTGCAGCATGGTTAAGGTAAGTTCAACTTCGACCGATAGGTTAATAAACGTATTCACAACACTTCTCGTCAGGTATACCTCGAAACCCGAAAACTAGATTGTACAAACAGTGCGTGTTGCCAGTGATGACTTACGGATCTGAGACGTGGTCCTTCAATGCTGACCGTATGAGGACGCTCAAGGTTGCTCAGCGACCTATGGAACGAGGGTATCCGCAGCAGAGCGTGACAGACATAGCCACACAGATTAGTAAGCTGAAGTGGTAATGGGCCGGCCATGTAGCTCAAAGAACCGACAACCGCTGGAGAAAAAAGGTTCCCGAGTGGCATCCTCGTACCGGTAGCCGTAGTGTAGGGCGATGCTGGTGGCTCAGGACTGTGCTATGCATTCCTTGGGGGAGGCCTATGTTCAGCAGTAGACTTGTGAAGGGCTGTAATGATAATGATGATGATGATGGCTTTACCACAGGTGGTATATTTTTATGCAACGCAATGACTCGTAAAATTAATACAGTTGAAGTGTACAGCGGCGTAAGGTGTAATGATATAATTATCTTTTCGTTATAACACCTCAAAATACAATATATTTTTTCATTTCGTACAACATAATTCATATTTAAAAACTTTGTTGATGAAAATTTATGTAGCCTAAACAACATTTACAGTTAGAAACAAGAACAGCTTTTGTGATTCTGCTTTATTTATTCACGTACCGCTGCTAATTTATTTTCTTGCTTAAGGACATCGTTACTTACGATTATCTCTGAGCTCGCTAAAAGCTAAATAATTAACTACATCGTGTTCTTATATTTTTATGCTGTTTCTAATAATATTTTATCAATAACTAACGACCTGCCCTAGGTTCGCCTGGATAATATCTATTAATGTGGCGTTATTAAATATAGCCTAAATATCTCCTGGGATTGCACTCTATCTGTTTGTAAAGCTTCATTACGATCGGTACTGTAATTCTGGAGATTTGCAGACAGACAGACAGAAAAAAATGTTATTGACGTCTTAATAGCATATAAATAACCCCTTGAACTTAATAGGAGCCAGTTATTCTGATACTACAGACAGATCCTTATATTTTATTTGTACGTGTATGTATAGATAAATATATTTTTTTATCAGCTGAATAGCATAATGCATGCGGCTTGCCAGTCGTAAGCGACTGCTTGCGGTCCATGAAAAGCTGCAACTTCAGAAAAATCGCGAAGACATGTCGGCCTTTGAGGAATCAGTTCGTTGTACTAGGAAGAAAACTTTGGAAAATTGCACGGTGGTGATAGGTCAAGCATCCAAATGGTGTGTATGGTATTGAGAATTTTTTGAAATGAACGACGGTGGAACTTGGTGGCTGACCCTGTAGTAAATGTAAAAGAAAATGCAAATATTTTGGTAATTGATGTTGTCATCGGAAAATGGAATACAAACAAGTATATCGGTCGTCAATGACCTGAGCTTACGCTTTGTGTGGCTGGATTATGTTTTACTGGATGTGATCAAGTGGAATGAGCTGGTACTGCGTTACGCTGGCATAGGGATTAGAACAGTACCCCTAGCACGAACATTTTGATCTATCGTATAGTTTACGCCACAGTTTAGTTTCAGTTAAATTTTGTATGGGAATTTGAACAGCGCTCCGTGGGCGTATTTGGAACTAAAATTCAGAAGCACGAACATCTAACGCTACGTTACGTGTCGCTTTCGTATAGTTTAACGTATAGTAAGACACAAAATGTATGGGAATCGGCAGCACGAACCTTTTTTTGACGTACGTTATCGTCTATACACTGTAGAGATCTACGAAATCTTTCTCGCCGACATTTTTACGGTGAGAACGCTATCGAGAAGTATTAATTTTAAGTTTTCCTGGGGTTTTCGTTGATTTACGTTTAAAATATTTTTATTAACAACAAGTAGAATGCGATCTACGACTTTTTATTATTTTGTGTGGCATTTGGCAGTCGAGGCAAGAAAGCAAAGATGAGAATTAAGGTACCTACGCAAAATTAACTATTTAAAGTATTACTAATTGGTATATTACATATATATGTACCCTTATTTTAACTATTTATTTGATTAATAATCATTAGATTTTGATAGCTGTTTCAATTAAATGTATCTAAATTGTTCCAGTGATATAACTCAACGAATTTTTATTCGGCAAACGGAAGACCCTCCGGATAATTCTGAATTGGAATTTAAAAAAAGATACAGATTAAGTAAAAATGCATTTAAATTACTCTGCCGTTAATTTTGCTCTAAAAACTTCAGAGAGAGTAAAACGATAAGCTTAGAGCTTAAGGTATAAAAAATAATGTACAAAATTAAAGGACCTGCTGTAGTTACTCAGTTTTTTATTTTCATTTATGTTTTAGGTTATTTATGCTTTATTATTTTATGCAACAATCTATTATCAACGTTTAGTCGGTATGGGTAATAAGTTGGACCAAAAAAGTGCTATCCAATGTGTCTCTCAAGTTACGGAGGCACTTAACAGTCAATAAATAATAACCAATACCTTTATCAGGTTGCCCACTTCAAGGGCTGAGAGAGACGTCGTCAATGTAAAGTACTTACATACTTATTTTTTTTCGTACTACAACCATAATAAAGATGTATCGTAGCTCTACATTTTATATTATACTAGTTGTCACCTAGTGATAGAATTCGACCGTAATTCATTCATTAAATTTAAAAATGGTTTTTTTATAGGGTAGGGTGACAAACGAGCACACAGTCCACCTGATGGTAAGTTGTTGCTGCGGCCCCTAGACGTCTACATCTATCCTCGATTACAAATCAAAATGTAGCTGCGTTGTCACCTCTGAGGACTAAGATGCAGTGCCTTGTTTCCAGTAAAAAGGGTCTCCGGTTTTCTACACTCACTATACGAAACACAGCAGCATTAAGCTACCATTTCACGCTGGTATTCTGTGAGAGCGTGGTCCTTCCCCGGTCGAGCCGACCCATTCGTGCTACAACTATACATTTAATATAACTGCCGCATGGCTGTACCACGTATGAATATAATATGTATTAAGAAATTTGTGGATGACAATAACCCCTGGGAATGAGATAGTCGCTACTAAACTATTTCCAATATGATTTGTATAGTTAATTGTAAAACAACATAATACATGATTGTAAACATTTTGTTTTTAATTTGCAGCAGGGTTTTGTGCTAATTCATCCCTGGACACAGGTTTCTTCCGAAATAGGGGTAAATTAAACATAAGAATGACTTTTAATAAGTACTTTTAATAATGTATATTAAATTTAAAAAATCTATTTCTGTTTCTATTGAATCCAAAATTTGATTCTCTACTGTGTTGTATATGTACAGAGCTTGAACGAATTAATACAGAGTTTGAATTTATGTTTTGACTTGTTTTCTGGGATTACGACTTTAGATGATAAGTGTTTTCTATATTTATCGGTATTAATATTAAATTCTAATAAAAAAGTACTTCAACAATTTCAAGGAGACATTTTATTTAAAACATGGACAATAAAAAAGTATAGATTATTATAATATATGTTATCACACTGAGCTCGAAACTGCAGCTCAGTATCATGTTGACGAAGCTCAACGTCTTCTCTGTCGAATCCTCTCTTGTTCTAATTCTACAAACATCCTTTGTTTGCTTATTATCGTTCTGTGTTCTTCTCACTTAAAAATAACATTATTCTAATGATCTGAATGTTTTTTTGGGTTGACGGCGCAAAAATGGAAGTGGGTTGCCTATTGAGAACAGTTGGAGATTTCTTCGGTGTAGTAGATTTTAGTGCTGCTGGGATCTGGGAGGTGTTAGGGATGTAGGTTGCGTTAGGAATCTAGGATTGGTTGGAGATAAGTACTGGATCCTTGCTGCAGCCAGGAGTGTTTTTAGTCTTCATCATCTGAAAAAGATCGATTGAAAAACTTAAACCTTTTACATAATTTTTTATATTTCTTTCATAGTTATTTCCTTATTGTATCGTTGAAAGTATTTATAGGTTAAAAGATATAATGAATAACTTGAATTTTAAGTAATTTAAGTATGGTATAGTATTTTAAGTAATCTTATTATTTATTTAATTTTTTTTAATTTTAATTTCAAATAAACATTTAACATGCTAACACACAACTAATACTTAAATTATGAAATTATTATTATTAATTTTATTTCAGTAAAATGTAGGTACTTACATCATATGTAGTTGAAGACATACCAATAGCAGGAATTTCAGGTGGTATAATCATTAAATCTGTATGTAGCTCTGCAGGTATCACTATTTTATTAATTTTGTATAGGTAACCAGTAACCACATAGGCTGTAAAATAATAAGTTATTAGTCTTACACTGAAGTTATTTATATTCAAATACACATATTTTTTTTTTCTGAATTATATATTTTCATTGAGAAAGTGTAAAGTCATTATATTATCATGTTAAAGTGAAAGTTTGTCAGTTGATTTCTACTAAAGTTCTATTTATGTTAAAGCACCATGTTCTCTTGGTATGTGAGAAATATTTTTAATGAGTGCTATGAGCAGCTTTATTCATTTTTGGCCACTTCTTTATTTAAATCACTCCACAATCCTTAAGCAAACCAAATAAAACGACAGTGAACTCAAAATTCATGAAATGAACTATGCAATTAAAACTTTATCTAAGCGCTCTTGATTTGTATTGAAGGTTTTAGAACAATAAAACTAGAACTTACTTTTCGCTACTTTTTTCACTCCGAGACTTCGATTCCTTGGCTGTGGAGCAAATTACGTAGCTCTTCGTACTTTTGAATACACCACTGTAGTCCGTGCACTAATTCTGTGCTTTCTATTAATCACCATTCCCTAGAAATAAACAATAATCTTTGTTTAACAGAATGAATCAATATCAATAGACAATGAATACACAGACTGAAAAATAATCCAAACTCAATATAGTTACTTACGTTTACATGAAATCTACTATTATTGTAAACTGTGTGGCTAGTTCTTGACGACATCATTATTTAATTCAGCAAAAATTAACTAAAACCAATCTAAAATACAAAACTATTAAAACAACATTACAACACGAATCGCGAAGTCATATGTTTATCTTAAGAATGTCGCGTTCGGAAATCACAATTCATAAGACGTGAAACATGGTTTTATAAACATAAAAATGTTCCTCCGTAAATAATCATACAAGCAGTATTTTGTTAATTAACTGTTTTAAATTAATTAACACACTATTATTAATAAGTTTCAATACTTTTTCTTATTTTTACACACAGTAAAAGACTCTACAACTACAATAATATCAATTTATAAACGTAATCATTCCTTTTCATTCGTTCGTTTTAATATTGAGTCACAAGGTTTGTTTACATATAGTTACAATATAGTATCGAGTACACGCGAGTAAGAGATAAGCGTTCGTGCTGCCGACGACTGTAGCCACAGTTTGGTATAAGTTTTCGCTTAGTTGACTCGATACGAATTCTTGACGCAATTGTTTATTATTCGTGCTCGGGGTACAGTATTCCATCCGAGGTCGAATGCAGCCTGAAGGCGCAAGCATTTGAATTATGCTATCGCTGAGCCGGAAACCTTTTTTACGCTAAGCTTTTTGGAGGTCAATTTGGCCTTCCCCTTCTAACTAAAACTGAATGTCATTCGATATGTTGACGCCAAGTGGTAAACATGCAAAATTGTGTCTTCTAAGAGGTAAACAGTAGTAGTCCATCGATCATCGTCCATGAATCGTAAAAGTCGTATGTTACCTACACGTAAGATTATGACCGTCGTATTAGGTACGTCGTGTATGTCAGCCAATATACGTGTCGTGTTTTATACGCTGTTTTATAACTACTAACGATTAATTGCGTAAGCGATTGAACAAGTTGAACATTCTCTCTCATGCTATTTTTTATTTTGTGCGAACAGCTACGCAGGTTCAGAGAGAAAGAGACCAGTATCATTTCGATCTAAAAGATTTATTGTTGGCTATAATTCACTGCTAAGCCATACATCTTCAATGAATAGAAGTAGTTTTTAGCTGTGAGCGATTTCACTCTTTCTGAGCGAAATACGTAGTTTAACAAATGAGTGTTGGTTTGTTTAGCCCCATCGAATAGTATCCTGATTATTCCCTAAGCTAGTTTAGCTTAGAGTTCCACCAAGTAACTTTTCGTGTTAAGGTCCAAGTCGGTTTTGGCGGGACAACTATCCTCGAAGGCTACTTAGATACCTACGATTACTGTCTCCGTCTCCAACTCCAATAGTTTTGATGATTTTAGGATACGTTTCGAAATTCTTCCTTAAGCTATCTCTATAGGCATCCCAGAAGGTCACTTTTGGATCCCAAAAAACAACAGTATCATAATTCGGTGATGCTCCCATGATAAACTTAATGTGTTTGTGATCAAATATCGAGTTTTTGTTACTAGCACTCCGGTCATTTATCTGCCTGGATATGTTATTGGTAGCAAGGGTTATATGCAAAAGTTTGCTTTTACACGCTTTACAAAAGCTGGTGTGCAACCAAGTTTAGGCTTACCAAAAGATTGTGTATGAGAAATTTATTAAATAGTAACTCATCTTTTTCGTTGATTTTAGTGCTTCTCCAGGCTACGTGGTGAGCAACACATCCCACAACGAGTTCGGCGTTGTGTTTTTGGGCTACCTCTGCCAGTCGCTCTAACTAGATAGTAAGATCTGGGTTCTCTCTGGGAATTAAAAAGATAAAGCTGAGCAAATAATTATACATAAAGGCTGTGACAAGGTCTTCATTGGAGTACTCTGGAGTAGCTAAAAGTTCAATGTTTTTGATGTAAATTATACAAGCTCTGGGTCTACTGTCTTTAGTATTGACTGGGATCATACCGGCAGCCGACAATCGCAGAACTTGACGGTTGGCTTCCCAAGGCCCTTGTGTGAATGTGAGTTTCTCGATGTTGTCCTCTGCGAAGCAAACTAAGCTTTTCAGGCTATGTGGCTATGTGCCACTTAGCCTCTTGGCAAATATTCACCACTGCAGAAGCAGCTGCTGCATAGTGAATATTTGCCAAGAGGACTCTACTCCAATCCTTGGGGTTAGCCATCTATAGGCGTAGGGGCAGGGGTCCTTCCTGCCTGCTGAGGACGAAGATGTCTCTTACTGGCGCTCTTGACCCCCGCCTTAATTTTCGCTTTGCCACTCCCACTTCCCTTCCACTTACCACTGACGGTCACCAGCGGTAGCCCTCGAACCGAGGCAAGATCAACGCCTTGGATTTCAGTAACTATCGGTGATGACGTTCCAGTCTCACCTCGAGAGGTGAACGGATGGGGGTATTGGGGCAGTTCAGGCTCCATTACCGCGTCAGAGCCTCCCTTGAATTTAGAAGTTATCATTTTAAAGCCAAGGACGATTCTGCCGTCGTAGGTGCTTGGAAAACAATACAGGTTCGACCTAATTTTGGTTCCAGTTCCCTACAATAATTTTCAATTGTTTGTTTGTTACAGATACTTCTTATTTACTATTGTGAATGGAATAGATAATTTATTATTATATTTAGAGCTTTTGTTAATCAATCGTTTATTTTCATCATCATCATTACATTCCATTACTAGTCCACAGCCGAACAAAGGCCTCTCCATAGATTACCACAAGGTAGTCCTGAGTCACCTGCACCTATAAATTACCTTTACATATGTTTCTCCTATAGTTGGGGTTCACCAAACGTTTTAAAATATTAAAAATTACTTTTATCGATATGAAGACTCTAGTTCCCTAATAAACCAATTATGTTCGCAACTAAATTTACTGCGTGCAACGTACGTGTTAAGAGTGCTTTGGACAGTAGTTTGGTGCTGATGTAGTAGCTGGGGCAATGCAAACAAACGTGTAGTCAACGCCGTATAAGGTACTCAGACCATTAAACGTTCACTAATGAATATAGGCCATTCACAAGGAACGCTACAAAGCATTTTCGTCACTCTATCTAGTGAGAGATCGCCATACACTTTGCTCAACGGTAAGAGCCTACCATTTAGAACCTTTTTTTTTTACCAACGGTTATTGGGTTTTCTTGCTTTTTGGCCCATTGCCACTTCAGTTTAGCCGTTGGAAAATACTGGTTTCTGTAGTTCTAGTGAGGATACCCTCATTACAATGTCTATCATGCAGAGAAACTTCGAGTATATTCCGTTCCACAGCTCGCTGAACGACCTTGAACTCCCTTGTTAGTAAAATAAAATAAATAATAAACATAAAATAAAAGTAACACTAGACACTCCTTTGCTGCTAAGTAATCCATCTGAGCCGGTATCATCACCTTACTAATATTTATGAATAAGAAAACCTACAGTTTAATGACTACCTTTATTGTCATAAAAGTGAAACTCTGCGTACACCTGCCTCGTTCCTAAAAAGGGTTTTCAGGTCTTGTCATTCACCTACATCATTACCTTTCACAAGTCTACTGCTTGGCATATGCGTCACCCAAGGAAAGCCAAAAAGCACGGTTCTGTACCAACTGCATCCATCGACTTCCTGCATGTATTACCAGGTCATCACTCCTAATAGTGGGGGTCGACCTACACTTCGCCTAACCGTACTAAGCTGCCACTCCACCATTCACCTGCATACAGCAGCATTATGCTGCTTTTCACGCTGATATTATCTGTAAGAGCATCGCCATCCCTCAGCTGAGCCGACCCACTCGTGCTGTAGCCATTATCGCCTGCATTGCAGCTTTACCACGGAAAAAGAAGGTGTCACCGAGGTCTAGATACCAATTCAATCTATTTATTGTGTTTACGATACGAGTATATATTTATTTGGGTAAACTTATTATGCATAATTTACAATGTGAATATAATATTCCTTTATTGTAGATGCTTGCACTTTGCACGCCTTATATCTTCTCTGCTTACACTGGAAATAGAAAGCTAGAGAATGCCTTGTGCAATTAAGTCCGCTTTTTATAGAATAAGGGTGACAAACGATCACACAGTGCACCTGATGATAGGTGAATGCTGTGGCCCATAGACATCTACGATTACCCCTAATTAAGAAATAAAATGCACATGCGTTGTTAACCGTGAGTACTGAGTTGGTTTGCCTCATTTTCATTAAAAGGGGTATTTGGTTCTCTACACTCACCATTACACACAACAGCAATAAGCTGCTATTTTGCGCTGATATTCACTGAAACTGAAATATTCACTGTGGTCCTACTCTCGTCGAGCTGACCTATTCGTGCTACAATCATAATATAGCAACATGTTTCTTATATATTTTGCATACTAAACTTGTTATAGGTACATGTTGTGCAAACAAATTTTTGATAAATAAATTATTACTCTAAAAGTTTCGATGACATACTGAAAGAAAAAGGAAAATTTTAACTACATTTTCTATTCCTATAATACAGTGTGGTCAACTACATGTTAACTACACTGTATTGTAGGAATTCTGGTACATATTTTAAAAAACCAAAACAAATAAATAGTAATTAGTTTTCCGTATTGTTTTAAAGTCTTACATAGTATACGGAAAACTCTTACAAAGCAGTATAAAAATGCAAAAATGGTTTCAGAAAGCTTGATATTTTATTTGTGAGCTCCGGGGATTCGGTAAGCTTTTGTTCTTTTCTTTTACAAAACGTACTTGAAATATTGAATTCGCTTTTTTAAAAGTATTCAATTTTTCATAAATAGAACAAATGTTAACGTTATGTTTTTTTTTACAACAAATATATTGTAAAAATCAGTAATATGGCGAAGAAAGCGGGTAGAATAAAAAAGGAAATAAAATGGAAGTGAGAATAGATCATTAGATATCATTAGATAGATAAATTCATTGATGAAATTTATATTGTGTGCAGTATAAATCTCATCAATGAGAGTCATTTACTCTCTCGTTGGTCTAACAGTCGTAAACGCGATTGCTGACCCTCAACCCTCATGATTTGAATTCCAGGTCGGGTCAAGTTTTTGGGTTTTCCTTCTGCCAAGAAAGTCTCAGCAGTACCCCGAAGTCAGGAAATTGGCGATGTCTCACCAATGTGCCTCGTAAAGGACGTAAACGTTAGTCTCAAACTCAGTAAAAAAAAAAAAAACAATTTTTCGCTATTTTTCAATTGTTTTTCTGTCCGCTAAAAGGAATGAATCTATCGAAGTAATTCGATATATTCTGAAGTTTTATTACTAAAAAGGGAAAAACGCGACTCAAGCCACGAATAAAATTTGTGACGTTTATGGACCTAATGCAGTGTCAGTAAGAGTAGCAAAAAGTTGTTTCCAGCGTTTTCAGTCCGGAAATTTTGATTTAAAAAATGCAGTTGCCCTCATTCGGATAAAGACGATGCCATTTTTGAAGAAGTGAAGCAAGATTAGCGTATTGGTAGTTACGATATAGTCCACCACGATTGACCACCAAACAGTTTTGATCCATTTTATAAAGTTTAGCTATACAAAAAAACTCGATATTTGTGTACCTCGCGAACTCACTGATAGAAACCTAATGAATCGTGTAGTCGTTTGCGATTCTCTATTAACCGTATACAAATCGTAATGACTTTTGAAAAAAATGTTCTCTGGTAATAAAAAGTTGATTACCTTAGTCAAGAACGTCCGAAAAAGAACATGGTCAAAGGGTAGTCAAGCACCACAGACTGTAGCGAAATCCGAATTAACACACAATAATGTGACGTTGTGTGTAAGGTAGGATTGGAACGGCATCGTTTATTATGAGCTTTTGCCGCCAGGAAAAATCATCGATTCGGATCTCTACTGCCAATAACTTATGAGACTTAAGCAAGAAACTGAGAAAAAATAGCCGCAATCGATCAACAGAAAAAGAGTGCTCTTTCATCATGATAACGCCAGATCACACACATCATGGCCAATCAAAAGTTTAGACAGCTTGGTTGGGAAGTTTTAATGTATATCTACCCTATAGTCGTGACCTTGCATCCTCAGATTTTCACCTGTTTCGATTTCTTCAGAATTCTTTGGGTAATGTTAGGTTAACATCAAGAGAGGACTGTTAAAACTACTTATCGCATGTTTTTTATCAATAAGTCCCAAGACTTCTACAGCAATTGTATTTTGTCACTACCTACAAGATGGCAACAACTTATCGAACAAAATAGCACATACGAATAATATATTGTTATATATTATATATATTAAATGTAATTAAATTAAAAAATGTCTTGAATTTGTATATAAAATACGAAGAAACTTTTACCACAACCTTATATTACTTTAATTATGAAAAAATACGTTACGGCTTTATACTTCCTATGGTTGGTTACAGGCCTCCCCACAATTTTAACAGAACAACGAAATAGTTAGTCCACTGCGCCCCTCCATTGCGTGTTGTGAACTGTACATCGTGTCCTAAAAATATTTTATTCCTCAGACATGTAGGTTTTCTCACGATGATTCCCTTCACCGCTGAGTAAATGTTAATCGCCACATTGTTTTCTAACATTAACAGTGCTTTGAATAAATTACTGTTACGGATTTTAACGCGTTTATTTTCACGACGTTAATATCAGCCAGGTATAGGGACTGGGAATTGGTGTAGAGTCTCTACACCAATTCGCAGTTATTATATATTAGTTATTAAATAGTTCATTTACTCGAAAACTCGTGTACAACTGGAATGACGTATATACATAAATTAACCCGAATGGCTCGATTCACAAAATTCTACTCGAGTCGCATCTTTATCTTACGGTCAATGCAGTTTCTGTCTACACCTTAGTGATGAATTCGACTTACTAATTCGAGCAATTTTTTATTATAATTTAAGATAGTTAAATTATTTATAACGTTAAAATCTACGTCATAACGTTAGAGTGATAATTTTATGAAGATTGTCGATACGCAAACCAAAATTAAATATTAAAACCTATTAGGTTTAATAATAATAATAATTGTGTTTGATGAAGAACAAATATTGCGTAACTCGAGTTCAATTTGAGTAACCTGAATTTCAACTCGATTAAACTCGAGTCGAGTTTCTTCCGAGTTGACACATCTCTGGTAAAATTATTTTTTAATATTGCATTACCAGAACCAATGACCTGAACACGAATATCAAAACAACTCTTTTTTCTTCACATTTCTTTTTGACTTTCCAAAATTTTTAAGCTGATTATTAAATATAATTGGTAACTATTTTTTGTGTAATACCATTGAGGGTTGTTGAAATTTCTAGTGGGGCCAAAAACGATTGTCTCCTCTGTTTTAAATTATCTTTAGCATGAGAGTATATCTTAGTTTCATGTGGTGCACAGATAACCAACCGCGACTCCTAACTCAGGCGTTACACAATGCTATCATGGCTTTAACGTTAATAAACTTCAACAAAATTATTTTTATTTTCCTTTAATATTGGAACATTTTCAATTCAAGTTAAGTCATAATCTGCAGAAAACTGACCAAATCAATTAGAACCGAAAATTTTCATATAAGCATCACAGGTGCAACGAGAATAACTCATTTATTCGAACGCTGATATTATTGCACTTTGTCCTGAATAAAGTAATTTATTGGTGGCATTGGATACTGAAATATATAAATCCGAGTACAAAAATGTTTCCGAGAGCATTTAATTATACTGTTACTGTTTCATTTTAAAATTAATGCCTGTTCCCGATAATTTGCATTTTTCTATTAAAATATTAATATATAAGACCGGGCTAAGTAGCGTGATTTGATAGAAGCCTATAATAATAACACTAGGAATGTTCATGTTGCGACACGTGAAACAGATGTGGGATATAAGACTCAAATATTAAAATATGTATTAGCGAGACATAAATTTAACAGGTAGTCGATACGCAAGTCTCATGCTTAAAAACATAACAATTATGATCTATATAAAGTGGTTAGTATATTATTATAGTATATATAAATATAATTTAGTAAATGTGCCCACACACATTTGTGTGCACCTTAAAAAGTTGCTCACAATCTGTAAATGTGTATGTGGGCACCTTTTTTATCTACGAGCAGCTATGCAGGTATAGGAAAGGAGACCAGTATCACTGCGACCTAAAATATCGATTGTGATCACTGCTATGGCTATAGTTCACTGCTAAGCATCAATGAATAGAAGGAGTTGCTTAGCCGTGAGCAATTTCACTTCTGGGCAGCCTACATAGTTTCCCAGATGAGTGTTACGTTTGCTTAAAGGTCCGCAATCGGTTAGGATGTGCAAAGGCGTTTTTCCCGTTATAAAACAGAACCTACACATCCTTGAGTTGTTTAGTCCCAGGACGGACATGTGTTTTTAAGACAACAGTGTCCAGTTAGGGCTCTTGCCATAATGTGTTATAGAGTAGTAGCGAATTTACGATCGCAGGCCTGGATTAAGGTTTCAGAATGTTTTAAGCCTGGTGTGTTAGACCAGATCTTATGTGATTTATTGTGATAAGGAGTTTCAAAGGTCAATTGGGCTAGTCTTCTTAAGATTCTACAAAACGGCTCAGGTCCATATTGTGTACTCTTTGAAGGGAGGGCCGTTTAAAAAAAAGATAGAGTGACAAACGTGCACACAGTCTATCTGATAGTAAGTGGTTGTTACGGCCCATAAACATCTACATCTATCCTCTACTACAAATCAAAATGCAGATGCGTTGTCACCCGTGGGGACTAACATGGAATGCCTCCTTTCCATTAAAAAGGGTCTCCGGTTCTCTACATTCAGCATACGAAACACAGCAGCATTAAACTACTATATACCGTGAAAGTTTGTCGTCAAATTTGTTGCCTACAATACCCGCGTAACCCGGAACCCGTCTTAAGAAGACCCTGTTGTTACATCCCAGGGCGTTTAAACGGTTCACGCAGTCTCCAACTAGCTCACTAAGTTTGACCTCAGCGCTAGCGGTGCTGTTTGGCTATCAGAGTTTCTATAAATTATATGGTTGACGTAGTGTTTTTACAGATTAATTTCCGCACACTGAAGTACGACGAAAATTTCTGCCTGGACAATGGAGGCGAATCTACCCAAATTCATACTAAGTTTGAATTTGGGGCGTTCCCCGTAAATTCCAAAGCCTACATCGAGGCCTATTTTAGACCAATCGGTATACAATATGAGCCTTCCGACCTCAGACCCACCTTCGACGTGACGACTGCGAACAGACTAATCTGTCAGCAGTCGTCTGGCTTGGTTGGCCTTGTTGCACCAGACAACAGAGGCGTAGGTCAGAATCAGCCTCACTATGCTGTTGTACAGCCATAGGACCATACTGAGTCGCAAGCCCCAGTTGTTCCCGACCAAAAGACTGCACGTACTTAAAGTAATTTATGCCTTATGGCATACGTTGCTAAGGTGAGAGTTCCACGTTAGTTTTAGGTCGATTGTTAGGCCTAGTACTTAACTTCCGTGGAAAATGGTACTTCTATACCATTAAGTTTTGGTTGGACTAATTTTTCCAACCGTCTCTTTTTGGTAAAGGGTATTATAACAGTTTTATCAGCATTAACTGATAAACTGTTATCCCTACACCAGTTATTTATGGCGTTTAGGGCTCTTTGTATTATTGACGATAAAGTACTTTGGCAAAAAACCTCGCAACGATCACAAGGTCATCAGCATAACCTAGTGTATCAATGCGTAGGTCTGCCATTTTGTTCAATAGTTGGTCAACCGCAAGAGTCCAATGAAGTGGTGACAAAACACCTCCAGCAATTAATTTTGAAAAGATAATTTAGAAGTGTAAATAGAGATACATTACATTACATATTATGTTAATTGTAATGAAAAATATACGTGTTTATTTCTAAATTAACACAAATAATACCTAATTCTTTGACATTTCACTGATAAATTACGTCTCTGACAAGTATTGCACCACTCATATGCAGCAGTGCTGGCAACGGTCCAGTGCGCACCCCCCGTTATGCATTGCATAATTTTCATCAAAATTAAAAAAAAAACAACTCAGTTACTTACCTAATGCAAATAATATAGCTGACATTATATTTATTTAAATTTGCTTGGTTAAAAAATGTATTTTGATTACTTATTCCTAGTATCTCTAGCTGCTCCAACGGCAGCTTGTTGAAGTTGCAACCTCAATCGAGTTTGAAACAGCGCTATTTTAGCGCTTTTTGTTTGAGCGTATCGACTTTACCCATCTGACGGTTGTGGGGTCAACATTTTTAGATGTCAGGCCCCCAATCAGCAGTGATGTGAGGCTACTGTCGAAGGCGCCCTCAATATCTAGAAAGACACAAAGAGCTATTTATTTATCCTCCAGTGCTTTTTCGACCCTATCAGTGACGCTGATCGTGGCTGTTTCCGTAGATTTGCCTCTGCGGTAAGCATGCTAGTTGTAATGTATGGGCCTCGTAGCTAGAGCTATATCCCTCATATATCTATCTAGTATAACCTTTGCTAATGTTTTAAGAGGAAAGTAAGATAGGCTTATAGGTCTAAAGAACTTTGGTAAAGCGAAGTCCTTTATATCAGCCTTAGGTATAAGTAGAACTTTGACGATTGTCCATCGCCCTGGAATATATCCCCTTAAAAAACTAGCTTTGAAGATTTTCACTAGATAGGGTAAGTAGTTAGATGGGAATAATTCCATCCTCCCCGCTTGTTAAAATGGTTTAAATGAGTCAACAGCCCACTGCACCAGGTTTCGCCTTATTATCTTTGCAGCCCTACACCAGTCCCCATTACAAGGCCTTGTAGGGCTCTGAAAGAATTCAAGGCAAAAGTCTTATGTGACCCTGGAAAATTAGTTCACGCTACTAACTCTAATGTTTCTGTTTCACTAATAGTGAAGTTACCATCAGGCATTTTAAGAAGCCTCATCTGATTAAGTTTAACTTTCGATAGCATTTTGTGTAGTCTTGCACTGCAAGGCAAAGACTCAATGTCTTCGCATAGCTTGCTCCACGATGGTCTCTTGGCTTCCCTAATTTCTTTTCCGTTAGGGCTGCACTGTAAATGTTACACTCTTTGGTTTTCTTAGCCGTATTAAATTGCATCCTGGTATTTTCTCTGAGTTCTTTTAGCTTAAATGCGGGAAATAGAGTAAATGGGGCCCTGCACTCTATTGTGAAGAGTCAAAATGTGTCGAAAAAGGCACGTATGGAAATTTACAATGCTGTGTTGGTCCCTACTTTAACGTATGGTAGTGAAAGTTGGGTGTGGCAGAAGAAGCACGAGAGTAGAATGAACGCAGTAGAAATGCGGTCGTTAAGGAGTATGTTAGGGCTGAATCTTAATGACAGGGTAAGAAATTGTGTAATAAGAGAAGAGTGTGGTTTGCAAGATGATGTTGTGACCAGGATTAAGAAAGGAATGCTTCGGTGGTTTGGTCATGTGGAAAGAATGAATGAGGAAAGAGTGACAAAGAAAATTTATGTTGCTGAAGTGAATGGCAGAGTCGGAAAGGGACGTCCTATGCGAAAATTTTTCGACGGAATTGGCGATTTATTGAAAACGGGCAAAATTAGGAGTACCCTTAACTGACGAGAATGTATGCGGAGGTGTATGGATGTGAAGGAGGCGAGAGAGGTGTGTCAGGATCGTGCCAAATGGAAGTCTGTAGTCTCTGCCTACCCCTCTGGGTGACAGGCGTGAGTGTTTATGTTATGTTATGTTCTTTTAGCTTAGTATTCCACCATGAAACTTTTCATCTTGAGGTCTTGGTTTTGACGGGAAAACTGTCCGCGAAGTCTTTACGGGTAGCTACGGTTATCTCCGTCGCTAACTTCAGAACTGCAATCGTTTTGATACTTTTAGGAAACGTTTCCGATTTTTTCCTTAGGCTATCTCTATAGATATCCCAGAAGGTCGCATTTGGATCCATAAAAGCAACGGCTTCGTAGGTTGGTGATGCTCTAATCACAAGCTTAATGTGTTTGTGATCAGACATCGAGTTTTCACTATCAACATGCCAGTCATTTATTCGCCTGGACATGTTATTGGTAGCAAAGGTTATGTCTAACACCTCTTGCCTAGCACGCGTTACAAAGGTTGGTGTACACCCTGAGTTTAGGCTTACCAGGCGGTTGGAGATGAGAAAATTATAAAGTAACTCACCTTTTTCGTTGGTGTTAGTGCTTCCCTAGGCTGTGTAGTGAGCATTGGCATCACAATCCACCACAAGTTGCGTTGTATTTTCGGCCACTATCCAACCATCTTTTCATAAATCAGTAGCAAACGCACTTACAGTTCTCCCGATGGCGAATCTCTATCCGACCATCTTTTCATAAAAGAAGTAACAATTGATTTCTCCTCCAGATAACAAACGAACTTCATAAAAGAAAGCTACAGATGTTACTTTGTTTCTTCCTGGATTTAAACCATTTTTAAGCAAGCATTTGCTTACTTTATATATCTTTTTCTATTTTCCCTATCTTTTCTTTCACTGACATACCTTATTGTGTCTGTATAAACTAAAAAAAATGGCTACTTCTTTTTTCTGTAATTGGAATTTATACCTTCTACATACACTTTATCAAAACAATATCTGATTGCGCGGAAAAACGGGTACTCCACCAATACCTTATGTTTCTTCTAATATTAGTATGTATAAACATAGAGTTGAATTAATATTAGGCGTTTTATCGCGTTAATTTTAGTTTTTTTAACTGATTCCTGATCATGAGATCCTGGGTTCGAATCCTGGGTCGGGCCAACGATCAGATATTCAGTTTTTATGTCAACGAATTCTCGGTAGCCGCAGGTATTTCACTCCCGTGCCTCGGAAAGCACATAAAGTCGTTGGTGCCGTTCCATCAAACTATGGCAGGACACGCGAACTCTGTAATCCTGGCCTGCACACATGACTAGTCTCCATTGAGACTGACTACTATGACTGAAATTCGGTCTGGACAACATCACACATACATAAATGACACTTTGCGTGCCTAGTTTTATTTAAAACAACATAAAGTGTCACTAAAACTGTAGTGCAGGTATAAAATATGACAAAATATTTACGACGCCATTATTACTATAGGAAATTTTACGATGATACGGACCAATAATTTTTAAAAGTAACTAAAATTATCCAACAATTTCTTTACGGCTATTTTTGACATATCAAAAATTCATTAAAATAAATTCTCAACATGAAAAACACAGAAAACTTCACGTAAAACGACACTATGTCCTGTTCAAATTGTTAGCCAATATGGATAGGGACGGTAGTTAACCACGAATACGGTCTCATTGTGTGTTATTTCGAAATGTGGGCATTGCACATTTGCATGTAAACAAGATAATACGTAGCCGCTATTGCTAGAATGCGTTACAAATTCATGTGAGTGATACGTTTTATTTCAATTACTGCGACCGAAATGCACTGCAATATTTACATGGATAAACATGATTATCATTTTAAATTTATTAAAACTGTAAATAATCATTTTTTAACATTTTAATATACAAACAAAAACTAAAATATATTTTATATTCCTGTAAAGGCCTGAATAACATCTCTTTGTGCGAATTATGAATGTTAACTGTCTCCACAATACAGAAGAAAGTCCAAGCGTATGATTAACGTTCAAGAACAAAAAAAGAACAAGTATTAAAAGAGACTTTGAAGATCACAGACAAACGACAACCTGCCCATATGTACTTGAAACGTATTATAATCCGTGCAGAGATAATTATTACCGTAGACTAAGAGTGTCGAGAGTTTACGACGCGTCGAAAGCAATCGCCATCAAGAATAGCCATGTCTTCAAGCCATGTCACCATGCAGTGCTTACGCTTGTCATTTTTTGTTACACTCTTTCCTTTTACTGCAAATTGACAAAAGACATTTGCACAAAAAACTCTTTGATATCTTCATCATCATCATCAAGTCCACTGCTAAACATAAAAAACTCCTATATAAATTCCAAAAAGGACAATTCTAAGCCACCTATATCCATCGACTTCCTACATATCTTACCAGGTTTTTATTCCATCTTGTTTCGCTTTGGTTTGGTATAGAATTATGGTGCACGCTTGTGTGAGCAAGCATAGAATTCTAAGGCACTGTTTATAATCTAATTCTCACAGACCGTTGAGACGGCCAACTGAGATAATGGAGAGACAGCAGCTTCGATTACTACCTACCAACGTGTTAGTCTACTCCCATAAGCGTCTTACCTACAGTAAATAATTATTTACGTTTTCAACAATAGGCTAAAAGCAATAATAAATGTTACTGATTTTAAATCCATATTAATACTCATCTTGCTCCTAGTCGAAATAGACTTTTTCATCGGTGTTCATCGAATCATATGGCAGAGGCACGCTGTAATTAAGCTTATAGCATGAATTGGTTGGCTCTACGGGGGTAGGACTACGCACTGACCGAAGACCAGTGTAAAATATCACCTTGATGTCGCTTTTTTTCTTATGGTGAGTGTAGAGAACCAGTGACCTTTTTACTGGAAACGAGGCATTCCATCTTAGTCTTTAGGGATAACAAAGCATCTGATCTCAAGATAAATGTAGATGTAGGTCCAAACGAAGTACGAAATAATCGGCAGTACAAACGTAGTACTCAGCCTGTACCGTTTGTAATACCGAGTACCTTATTTACTCGTATACCTCCAGGAAACGGACAGAAAACACTTATCGGGAAAGTGTACACATATGTGTATGTATTTTCAATTTAATTCGTTTGTTTGAAGGTACAAGCGCTTTTCAAAAACGGTACAAACCTAGTACAAATGAATGGAATTCATAAAAAATATTTATTATGTAACTAGTTGCTAACTTCACAAACGAGTAAGAAGTACCAAGCTTGCCACTGGCAAATGTCCCCCTTACGAGACTATCTATAGATAGGCCTTTGTTTTGCATAGGAATTTGATAAACACGATTTTAAGGCATAAAATAATGTAACATAAATATAAAGTAATTCTATCTATCCTTTACTTTAAATATATTTAAGTACATAAAACTTTGGAATTATTTTCGTAAGTTACGATGACATTATATATCTTACAATAAGACATACTTGGCATACATGAGCGTATGTTTGTTTGGCAACAGAAATTCTGCAAAACAAATAAATATAATTTCAGTGTCAGTCGAGTTTCCGCATAGCAAAATATCATACGACATTCTGCTATGGAAATAGCTAAAATAAACTAGTCTAGCTGTTTAAACGTTGGTGAGATTTGTAATCATTTCACAGCATGCGATACAAAACTAAGTCCGCTAGCTGGTTTAGATATTATATAGACAAAATACTAACAATAATATGTTACAACCACCACCTTGCGATTAACTAAGAGTTTTCTTTTAAGTACAACTTCCTTGTGGAAACGACTACCACTATTGATTTTCTTTTGACCGATAAGACTTAGGGACCTTCAAGAAAAGAGCCTACTCTTTTGAAAAAGGCGGGCAATACGAGTATATTCGCAACAGCGTTGTTCTTGATACGGCAATTGCCGTAAAATACGGCATTCAGGCATCTTAAGCAACAAAAATACGGTATACGGCAGCTATTTGATTACCGTATTAAAATATACGGTAATTGTCAAAAGTAAAAAAAATATATTTCGTATAATGGAACACACCAACTTGTGAACCATGAAGATTAGAGAACAGGAGAACGATCACTACGTATAGTTGCCGGCACGAAAAGTGAGCACAGATGAACTATGGTGGGGGTTGAACCAGCGTAGGTACGCTGTCGGCCAAAATTATTAGGTACTGTTGTTATTTCAATTCATAATTGAATATTTTCGCTGACTTTTTTTCGAAATTCTGAGTCGTAAAAATATAAATAAGTAAATTATTTAACTATACGACGTACAGTAGCTACTTAGACATTAGTCGCCTAGGCAGTCTGTTTATAAACGTCTATATTATATTATATTATATATAATATATATTGGGGTCAGCAGCCTCGAGGGAATTAGTTGATGAAGTTAGTTGAATAATTTACAAATTTTCTCCGCGGCATTAGTGAGAAAATTTTCATGCTCCGTAATTTTGTAATTTGACAAAAAAAATTTAAAAATGGAGAAATATTTTATTGTGCGTGGATGTGCAAGTGGATTAGCATCTGATCGAAAAAATCGTAGACAGAGAAACCTATAGACATATTGACGCCTTCTTTCGCACTCGCACACGAAAAAGATAGATTTATGCATACGTCTTGCATAGAAATGAGATAGAGCGGTGTGACTGTTTGTCCCTTTCTCCGTGCCGGTTTTTTTGTTTAGCAAACTACAGTTTGCTAAACAACTTTAACAGCGTAGCGATTTAAGGAGTTTACAAGTTGGTTTAAGTAAGAAAAAAGTGTTTTGTGAGCTTAAGATTGGTGATTCTTGTTCAGTTCAGTTCTTAGAACAGTTAAAATTTTTATCTAAATGTGTTTAAAAGTCATAAAGATTATTGTATAACCTTAAAATTCGTTATCGTCCTTTCTCACTCGAGGCCACGCCGATCATTAGTCTATAGGTTTCTCTGTCTACGGAAAAAATGGACCGAAAATGACTTTTATTGACCGAACTTAGCGATCGCAGCGCCTCACTCATGGTGTCCATATTTCTGGGACACTATTTTCTATAGCGATCATTCTTCTGTTCTCTAACCTTTAGAAACATGGAGATCCAGATCGATAACTGTAATTGTACAAAATTTCAAGTGCCAAACTAAATGATTCGTAAAATGAAAGATAAAAAACAGTATAAAAAACGACCCAAATGCAACAGAATCAGAAGTACTGGAAACTATTCAAATCGTATATGGTGAAGAATAAAATTAGTACATTTATAGTACACACTTATTTATTATGTAAACAACATGTATTTCACGTGTTTTTTTATTGTAACCTTCTAACAAAAATATTTTGTACAATACGGCATTTTTGTTTGTTTTCCCTAAAAATTCGGCAATTTTAGAGTTAGAATACGGCAACTCTAAATTTGTCAGGAACAACGCTGATTCGCAATTCACCTGGTGTTGCAGTTGTTCGTGGGCGCCGGTAGTCACCGACTGTTAGGTGAGCCAAATGATCGTTTGCCCCGTCTTATATAAAAAATATTTCAAAAATCCATTGAATTTTGATGAATAAATTATATTGTATTCCTTTATATACTTTTAAAATATATTCTTTACATTTAACGCTCTATTGGCTTAACAAGTAGTGTCACCTAAAGGGAAAAATAAATAATGTTTACAAAAATAAATCGACTACACAAAGTATAAAATCGATATAGGCTATATGGTAATTTTGTCCTTTGTCTATCAAGAGTTAAAAAATATGAAAGCGTCTTTAAATTTTTAATAGCAATAAAAACATATAAAATTTGAAAATCATTTTATTAATAAACAAGGCGTACTAGGCTGTTTATATTAAATAGGGAATTCTGAAGCTAATTAAAAAACAGATCTCGATACGTCATTTTCTTTGGGAGTTATCGTGAACACATACAAAATCAACATCCAAACGTCCACGTAACAAAGTTGCAATATAAAATGATTTTTTAGAAATTTTAAGCTAGTTTAATAAGTATTTTCTTGATAAACGGCTACTAATATTATCATATAAGTGCATTGGTTAGGTATTTTTAAGAAGCCTGAATGACGTTACGTTGATCAAGTGGCGACCTCAGAGATTTTAGCCGCGTCAACTCCGTCTAGCGGTTATGCTCTTTACTACTTAGACACGTTCAAAGATCAATATACTGTAGAGGTAACAATTATATATGTGATATTCTGCCTATCATGGTTGCGCATCACTGAGAATCATGTTGTCTGAACGGTGTTAAACGTCTTTAATTCCATTGCACGATGTGCTGCTGTAGCTTCCTCCGGTAGGCATCACGAGCTATCAAGTGTTTAAGTTTTAAGTAAGTAAGTATTTGTATTATATTTGTAAAATCCTATTTATTTGTGTCATATTAGAGCCATCTTAATAAGCGCTCACTGAAAATGTCACAGTACGTCAGCAATCGGGGTTCGATCCCCGCCAGCACCATTGTAATTTTAAGAGCTGATTTACCATGTGTTCGGTGGTGAAGGAAAACACCGTGAGGAAACCTGTATGTCTGAGCAGTAAGAAAAAAAATCGAAGACATGTGAAGTTCGCCAACACACAACAACACAACACATTGGAGCAGCGCAGCGGACATTTCCTTGCTCTAAAATCCTATCGGGCTGCGGAATAGTTTTTTTTCTATAAGACCATTTTTAGTAACATTTATTGTTAACAGTTATGGGTGAACCAATTTTGTTAGCTGCTTTATTCATAGTGCCTTAAGTAATACTTTCCCGGTTACTGTACAAAAAAAGGCAATGACTTTATCATTTTTAATTGAAATAATTCGTAGGCTTAGTGCCGCAAAAAACTGTTCCAAATATGGATGGCCTCTACCAATAGATATAAAATCGTATGTCTATTTACATTGAATATTTAATTATTGTCCTCATAAAATTCTAAATAGCACTTTTTACACAAGAAAGTCAACAATGAGATCACTTTATCTCGTTATACGTTTATTAAATGAATATTAAAGTTAAGAAGGTCCGTGATTTAAAACTTCTTGCGGCTTTTTATAGAATAGAATGACCTTAAATAGCATAGACTAGCTTAATTGTTTATAAAAAGTATATATTTAGATTTTATTTTATATTGATTTCATCATTCTGTACCTCACTATTTTCCTGATGTGTTGCTTCTTGCTTATGCAAAAATACTGCCTCAATGTCGTGTCAGTTATTAGAAGTTAATATTTTCCAAGCGCGTGACACAGGAAACCGGCAGATCTTTCAATACCAAGCCCAGTGAATACGTTGGATTACTTATTCAGAATTTTCATAATGTTAGGAGGAATTGATTTATTTTCCGACGATTTCGTATGTGACTATGACACTTTTTCCAAATTGTAACATAAAATAAATATTGTAGATTTTAAAATAACACCGAAATGTTTCATGTTCATTAAAACCTCGGTAGTCTATACAATTATGCAAAACAATATTCTGTGGTCCTCTATTTTCAGAACTGTTTTTAAATATAGTCATTTACTTTAAATAAAACAAGAAGGCTAGATAAAAAACTTGATACATGACATTTTAGCGATATAAAAAGAAGTAAAGTAGGTACTTTAAAATCTACAAACCTAAAAACTTCAAAACAACGCGTTGCAGGTTAATTTAAAGACGCTACAAATTTATCAATCCCAGATAAAAAGGTAGCTAATCATTAGGCATTTGATAAAACTTTTAAGTGTGCCAGTCTTAAATTAATGATGATATTTGTGTCATAATACTGGAAATAGTCGATTAAACATTTTTGGTACTATTTACCATCTTCAGTATGATTGACCGATCTTTCGAAGTTATGATTGAATTTTATAAGTCTATGCTATTTTTGATGGAAGTTATTAATGCAGATAGAACACTTTTCACATTAATTTTAGTTCCAAATTAATTTAAACAATTTTTTTAATAATTTTATACAGCTCCAAGAACCAAGAATTTCTAATGTAAGCTAAAATTTGATAATAACTGTAAACAATTGAATAACAAAATAATGAAAACCTTTGTAAATACTTGCTTTACAACATTTAATCATAATAAAATAGAACAAGATAGTCTTCGGCGTTAACAACAGCCGGGCTAGCGCGCGATTCAGATCCGCTAGAAATGCTGAATTTTAGTAAGCACAGTCGGCTAAGAGCTTTATAGACATTTGATACATAATTTACATTTTAGATTTAGTTTACAATTTTTTGACAACGATGTGAAATCACAAAACGATATCCATGCAGCTCAATTTGACTCTATTTAGCTTCTTAATATGGACATACTTCGGGATTCAGTGATTTTAAAAGTTTTTATGCGTAGATACTAGAGAACATATTATTTACTGTACCGCGTGAGACGACCTTTATTCTTATATACATATTCCCATCACACGTAATACATTTTTATGGTTTGTTAGAGAAATAATATCTATATGTAGACTTTCACACTTTTTTTTAACTATTCTAAGCAAGCGCATAACTACAATCCAACGTGATGGTAAGTGGTGATGAATCCTAAGATGATGAAGCGCACTAACTTAACAAAAGCGTATTCACTCTTGCCTAACAGTAGTAAGTAAATATTATTTGCAATCTATTTGTTGCTCTTGTTGGGCTACGTCGGTTACTTTGGTTTTATTTCGGATATCCCCTATCATACGGGGAAACCCCGAACACAGTCCTCTTCATAGCTCGCTGAGCGACCTCCATATTCCTCAAGCAGTCTGCAGTCACTTTTGCTTATATGTATAATATTTTTATTTTTTGCCGGTGATGGTTTCTCCAACATTCAAAGAAAACATAAACCCAAGAATATTTTTGTATTGCACTTAGGAAATCACTATTTTTATTTTATTTAAATTGTTTGATTTAATATTATAATAGTGTACCTAAATATAAGTCTTTATATCTAGTTTTCCCTCGTCAATAATCTTCTATTAAATTCCTACTCATAAAATAAGCGTTTAGTAGTAATACATACATAATTAAAATTAAAATTCAATATCACCTACTTCATAAAAATATGCAACCACAAAATTATATAGGTATAGAGACTCGTCACTAAGATTTTGATAGTTTCTATCAAAATCTTGGCATGTTGGTGGTTCTACAACTAAATTATATTATTAAAATGCATAATATTCAATTTGACTAGTCAACGTCAATTCGAAAATTTCTTGTTCTGTGGGCACTTAATTTAAATAATTGTTCGTCTGGAAGTAATTGCTATCAGCAATAAGACTGCCCATAGCATAATTCTATTGTGTATATAATCCGTAACTTTTGTATGGTGTGCAATAAAGAATATTAAAAAAATATTTAGAAAACAATAAACTAAGTATTTATATTTATATTCATATTTATAAATGAAAATAAACTCGTTAAAAACTAAAATGTATTTAAACGAAGTCAATCCAACACAGACGCGCGGTCCAACCTCGACGATTTCCTAAAACAGTCTGCGATCTGCGACAGAGTGTCAGTTCAATCTTGGGGATAAATGTCAATTAAAAATATTAATATTTTAAAGACCTTTTATTGTGATCTTCGGTCAACAATACCAACTAGATGTCAGATCAGCGCGAGCAACCCATCTCGGTACATAACAGCGCACATGAGACGTGAGCTCTTGTTTCGTTTAGTTCACTTGAAACACAGCCAATGTAAACAGGTTTCACAATGCCGCAATGTATATTTAAAAGTTGCAAGAATAATGCCCGAAAAAGTAATTTAACGGCCGGAGTGTCTTACTTTAAGTAAGTACATGTATAATAAGTAATGTTTTAAGCTCTAAGCTAACAAATAATATCATATTCGGAACAAAATCACCGATCAAAATCACCCCTATAAATGTTTTGCCAAGGTTGACCAATATACGGGCAAACATTTGTGAAACAGAACATAGACGCATGCATGAGACTTGTATTGTAATAATTTGTTACCAAAACTTTACTACTACTTTTGTCTTTGTTTGTGTAATTCCATTAGATACCTACTTAGCTTTTTTATTTTAGCTTTTTTAGGAGCCAGTGGTAAAATTAAATAAAGTGACTTTCAATAAGTATTATTTAATCTATATTGAATAAAAAAGTTTCTGTTTCTGTTATAAATATTTTGATTTATTGATTGCACTGAAATGTACGTGAATATTAAGATGTGGAATTTGGTGATATTTTTATTTGTAACATACATCTATAGACACCTTTGGCAGCCGCCAATATTACATACGTATGAAAAACAAAAAGCGTACTTGCAGTTTATTACTTTTTGTGTACAACACAAAAAAACACGTATAAATAAATAAAAATCCTATTATACGCAAAAACATAAAATAATTAGTATTTTATTTATTCATTTTTCTTTATTGTACACAAACACAAACAAGTTTTTTTTTATAGGATAGGGTGACAAACGAACACAGTCCACCTGACGGTAAGTGGTTGCTGTGGCCCATAGACATCTATTATTTATCCTCGATTACGAATTAAAATGCAGATGCGTTGTCACTCTTGAGGACTAAGATGGAATGCCTCGTTTCCGGTAAAAATGGTATCCGGTTCTCTACACTCGCCATACGAAACATAGGAGCATTAAGCTACTATATAACGAATAAATATATATATATATATATATATATATATATATATATATATATATATATATATATATAGATACATACATACTACGAACATATATACATACAAAAACTCAAATAGATATATATATATATATATATATATATATATATATATATACATATATATACATATATATATGTTAATTAAATGCAATCAATATACCACATACTATATTTTATTTCTTGACTGAAAGTATGTATACCAACGATCATAAATGCCCAAAACATAAAAATAATTTTAATTAAACTTATAATCATATTATAAATTATTTTAGTGTTCAACGCGGCTCAATACTTCCTTGGCCAAATTCAAAGAAGAAAACAGAAACATAACAAAATGACGTAGCTCGAAACGCTATAACGGCAAAAAGTACTTTATTTTGTACATCTTAAGGTTGATTTCACACAAAATGTTATTTAACATATGTCTTTTTATTTTCAAGTGATAGGAGTATTGTATAGCTTTGTTCTTTTTTTGTGACTAATGAACTAATGATCGTAAGATTTGTGACTTTATTACTAGATGCGACGGTTGTAATTAGGTTGAACTTAAAACTATTTTAATTTCTGTCTCATTTCTTTAGTTAACAAATGTAGCTGTATAAGTATATATTCATGCGGACAGTATTTAGCTCTCGATCTAGTTGGTATTGTTGATCGAAGCTTGTGATATAAAAACTGTTTCAAGAGCTTGTTCAGTTTTGTAGAAATTTCGCAAAATATGTTAAAAAGTAGGTACTTTTGGGTTTTTTTATCAACTCTGGGGTTGACAAAAATATAATTTTGTTTAATTAAAAACTTTTATCGAATCCTCATCTGTCATCTCTCATTTTTCTTCGTGGAATAAACGAACAGTTATTGTGATATCTTGCTCAAATATACAAGAATTTAGGCATTTCACCCACTCTTAGAGCTAATAACGCTTCGCGTTATAAGCATGCAATATGGTAGCGTATGGTATTGACGCTTCGCGTGTGTGTACTCGTACGTGTTTTGTGTCTATTATATGAAAATTATTTTATACTTTTTAGTTCTTTAAAGCTGGGGTTTACCTTTTATTAAAACTCTAGTTTTATATTTATAATTTACTTTAAAACTTGAAAATTATAAATATAATGTTATATTTAAAATTATAAATGTAATATTATATTTATAATTTTCACGTTTTAAAGTAAATATTTTTTAAATATAATTTTATATTTAAAATTATAAATACTATATTATATTTATAATTTTCACATTGTATGAATCACCATGCTTTGAGTTGCTTTATTAAAAATTATATCTTTTATCTGTTCTTTCAATTAAGATGAACTACCAACGCTCCTTCATTGTTATCGTCATCATCATCATTACAGCCCTTCACAAGTCCACTGCTGAACATAGGCCTCCTCCAAGTAATGCCACAAAGCACGGTCCTGAGCCACCTGCATCCATCGACTTCCTGCGTATCTTACCGGGTCGTCACTCCATCTAGTGGGGGGTCGCCCTACACTACGTCTACCGGTACGAGGCTGCCACTCGAGAACCTTTCTTCCCCATCGGTTATCGGTTCTTCGAGCTATATGGCCGACTCATTGCCACTTCAGCTTACTAATCCGTTGGGCTATGTCGGTCACTCTGGTTTTACTGCGGATATCCTCATTTCTGAGTCTATTACGTAGAGAAACTCCGAGCATAGCCCTCTCCATAGCTCGCTGAGCGACCTTGAGCGTCCTCATACGACCAGCGGTGAAGGACAACGTCTCAGATCCGTAAGTCATCACTGGCAACACGTACTGGTTGTACAATCTAGTTTTTAGAGATTGAGGTATACCTGACGAGAAGATATGTCGTAATTTCCCGAACGCTGTGAGCAGAGTTGAATCCGTCGATTGACGAGAGGTCAATCGATGGAACGGTCGAAGTTGAACTTACCTAGTCGGACTATTTGTCCCAGGTAAACGTACTCGTCAACAACTTCGAGCATAGTGCTCCCAACAACTACCGGCATAGATGTGACATGGACATTAAACATGATTTTTGTTTTTGTTATCATCAGTATCTAAATTCCACATAATATGTCAATATATGCTCTGAGGCTACGCTTGTATTATAGGTTGTTAATTGTGCAAGCATTAACAACCAGTATGTGTATGATTATATGTGCGATTGGCCCGTTCGATTTTGACTAACAATAAAACCGAATTTCGTAAGAGACTGAATACGAGTCTACATCACAGGATCCATTATTGTATTACAGTATATTATGGATCAGGAAAACGCTACTGCCAATCACCTGTTTCAACTTTCCTCTGTCGCCTGTTACGACACGCACGGGATGATTTGGGGTAATGGGTATTCTTACACAGCCAATGTACGGTAAAAACTTTCAATATGATCCAATGCAAATTGGCGAACTTAGCATGTCCAAAAAATTATATTTTATTTTTATGACATGCGGTTTAAGTACGTTATCGTTCTACACTGTCGTTTAGGATTAAATTTGTATTCAAAACTACAATAATCTCATTGGTGCAGATGAAGATAAAACTTGGGTTGCTGGCGTACTATGAAATGAAATGAACCACCTTGGTCATGGTAATATTCTACATCATCCAGTAGTATAAAATCAATTGCATAAACTACTTCAGTGGTGTATGTAATACATGGTTTCTCGCATACCGTGAAATGCAATGAAACGAAATGAAATTGAGATTAGCATTTATTTCTCCGAAATGCAAGTTACGTCACGATAATAAACTGCACCGCTAAGTAGTGTTATATCAGTATTTAAAACTACAATTAACAATATCACTGTTATAGGAGATCTAACTTCAAAATGAAATAAAATTAAAGGGAGCATTTAACCCAGTGTTGGCAACAGTTGCCGTGTGGCGGGGCCATAAGTGAACCTATCACTCCATTTAGTACCGCAGATGTTGTAAGAAGCTCCTTTGGAGCAGAAAATTTGTATGACTTCCGATAGATAGTGGTATAACCATCTTGTGTACACCAGGCGTATAATACCTACATCAATGATGAGCAGCGTTACCATCGGTAAACGTCTCGTACTGCGTTCGTCGATCCACCTTTCAAGCATGAAAATAAAGGTGAATCCTCCCTACAAAGGGAGAGGTCTCAAAAGTGAACATTTACAGGCTTATAATAAAGAATAATAAAATGGATGTTTGAAATGACATAAAGTAGTGGAACTTGTTTTACCTCATATAACGTAACCCTTTAATATTTCTTTACGTTTCATTTAGTTTAATGGTCAAAAGAGAAAATAAAAACTAATCCTATAGTATGATGAGCTGGTTTTTTATATTGTTAAAGGAGCAAGCAAATTTTATTTAGAAATATTTAACCGGTTGTCATTTAATATCTTACTAAATATCAAATAGTTGTCATTTCGTTACTTTTAGCTTAAAAATATAGGATAGGACATAATATGCTAACGTAATTTTCTTCTTGTTACGCTAGCGAAACTGATATGCTCGGTGCGTAATAATAGCACGGGTGATAGGGCTTACATGTTGGCTGCGCAATAGTTTGTCAAAGCGGGTAATTTTTTTGTATTTTGGAAACAGCAGGATAAAAAACTTAAACTTGCCGTGTAGTGTGTTGTAAGAACATTCACTCTTCCATATCGTCGTACAATATGAGATGACATCATAATTTTTATAACTAAGTGTCCCATTACTTACAGGAGGGCACCACATGCAAAACTAAAAAAAAACGTTTCTTTAATTTAGCAACAATATATTGGTATTATTCAATTTAAATAAATTTTTAAATTAAATTAACAATGAAAAAACTAAATCGCCTATAACAACTTTTTTGATGTCAGCCATTGACACAGAATAGATCCGATCTGCTTTGGTATTCTTTATATAATGCAAACATTTTTATTGAACAATGTGATTTTATATGTGGTAGAGCCATGCTTTAGTTATATTAGTAGTATAGTTGTAGCACGAATGGGTCGGCTCAACCGGGGCAGGACCACACTCTCACAGAATACCAGCGTAAAAATAGCAACTTAATGCTGCTGTTTCGTATGGTGAGTGTAGAGAACCGGAGCCCCATTTTACTGGAAACGAGGCATTCCATCGCAGTCCTTAGGTGTGACAAAGCATCTGCATTTATTCTGCATTCGCTATTGAAAATAAATGTAGACGTATATGGGCCATAGTGACCACTTACCATCAGGTGGACTGTGTGCTCATTTGTCACCCTATCCTATAAAAAAAATCTTAAATTAATTCGACACTGGGGTGCAACAAACAATTTGTTATTACAGGATCTAGGCAACCGATGCGGCATTATCTCAATAAGAATATTGGCATATAAAATCACAAGTGAAGTTAAGCAATTCCACAAAATAGGAGCGACTGGAGGCAAATAATTTAAGATCATCCATAAAGAAAAGTTTATCTCTTTTGCACCTCCTTTCAGATGCTGAAATCCCCTCCCGAGCAAGGTAAAGAGAGGATTAAGGGAGAGGCAAAACCAGATTGATTTCTAACAATCGCCCTTGAAGATACCCCTTCTTATCCTAATGCGGCTTTCCGAATCCGTCATCCGCTCGCCTAGATAACAAAGGTCTGTACTCCACTGCCCCATAAACTGCCAAAATTGGCGTTATGATGACGGAGTCCACGGGCATTACAGTTGCACACTGACTCGCCATAACTCCATCCAAGGGCTCTCGCTGTGGTTTACGGGCTTTGACTACAGTCCACGCCAGAATGTGATATTGTCGGCCTGATTCGGTGCTAAGCCCGTGGTCGCTCCAATGATTTGTAGAACCTCTTCTGGTCACTATGGAAGAAACGATTCTGTTTGAACCGTGTCGAACTCTATATCGGCGAATCCGCTTTTCCCAAGCAACGATTCTGTGCTTCAGGTTGTCGATGCGATCCGTCAGTTTTTGTGTTATAACCAACTGGGACAAACTGACATTTGTTCCAGCAAGCGCCATACTGACGGTGCGCACAATTCTTGGCTTGTTATTGGCTGACCTGAAGCATATCAGTCTGCCAATGATAGATGCATAGTATTTGTGATGCGTTCTTCAATACTTATAGGGACGTAGCTGGACACGGCTAGGATAGCGCATTCAACCATGTCCAGCTGCGTCCAGCCGTGGAAATATGGCACCTATAATATGGCAGACTGCCAGTGTGGCGCCAAATAGAATTGAGTCCATCTCACGAAGGTCCTGGCTGTCTTCCAAATAGATCACCAGTATTGGGTTCAGAGCCCTCACGACAGCCCGATTCCACTTGCTTAAGGCTATGGGGAAGTTACGGTCAATTTTCGAGACGCGTTGCGCGTTTCTACAATCGCTTCTTCCAATGTACTCCTCATTTGCTCTAGCTCCAGTTCCTGAGCGACTGTTCCATCATCTTTTGAATCAACCACAACTGTGGTATTTACAGGGGAATCCACGTTTGCTGGTTGCTTTGCAAGCTGTGGCGCAGCATCCCCAGCCGTAGACTTTTCATCCAATGAGGGAACAGCCTCACGTCGTGGCCGTTCGGCCACATCAAATATATTTGAGCGCAAGATATACCGAACTCGGCCTGCCAGGTTTTGCTCGGTGACGATTATAGATAGCTCCAGTTCAGCAAAAAGTCGATGCATCTTAGCCTGATAGGCAAAACCTCCAATTTATCTCCCTTTCGCCTTAAAATACGCCCACAATGCGCTGCTATTCATCTGCATTATCCAACGCATACGGTGTACTCCACTAGTACCGGGTGCCGATTGCTGGGCGTGCGAAGATACTGCCGATATCAAGCCAGCTGGTGGGGATGATGGATGCGAGGGGCTGCTGTGTAGTCATGCAGCACCTCGCGCTCGGCTGGTGGTTCACATTCTGTCGCGTCCAGCGCCAATATTATTATTATTTAGGGATATAAATAGAGTACTATCATCTGGTTGGGCTAAATAAATATATAAAAGGAAATAATAACTACACGTAAATATATATTTCATATACTAACATAAATAAATCAATAATTCATAAATAAATAAATGCACAATCAATAAACAAATGGAAGCAAGGGATACCAAACGGCCGAAGGCTAGGGGGAAAGGGAAAGAATCCGGTGAACGATGCGGTTGGTATCGATTATAATATTATTATCATAATTATTTTTTATTATTATTTTGTTACTAGGTGACCAAACTACACTGCAATACTCCAGGTGTCTTCTCACTAATGAGTTGTACAATAATATTTTTGTGGCTGGTTTATTTAAATTCCTACACTCCCTTAGCACAAACCAAAGCAAACATATTTCTCAGACATGCAGGTTTTCTCACGATGTTTACTTCACTGCTGAGCATGTGGTAAATCAGCACTTAATATTGCAATTAATAATTTCATTGGGGCCCGTGCGGATCAAATACGGGTTGCTCACGTACTTTGAAATTTACAGCGAACGCTAAACCCTGATCTATCACTGCTCTCTATGAGTTTAATCTTCTGCGGTGGTCTTTTCATAGGCTGCAACGGGATAAAAAACTTAAAAATGAGACTGTCTCGCTCAAAGCAGTACCTATGGTCACGTAAATTTCATCTGATGTGTTTGAATTTTCACCTTCAGCCATGTAGAAAAGTTTAAAACGGACAGACAGTTTTTAAGAGCTTTAATTAGATAATTTTATATGTTAACAACCTCTTCGTATTTTGTGTAGCAAATGCAGAACACGGAAAGTAGGTTTAATTTTGATAATTAACGTAATTACATTTTAGGGTAGTATAAAAATGTTGGGATAGCTTTGGGAAAATTAAGCTACTTAAAATACGATGAATAAAAGTTAGAGAGGTAAATGTGGCTTTTAAAGCTATGGAATGGATCTTTGTATTCTCTACTGTTATATAAAATGATTTTTTATGAAATAACTTTTCTAAACTGTCTGTTACAAACTCTTTTTCGGAGACTATTATTTAATATTCTATATTTTTATATGATCCGGGTAAACTTGGCATTCTGCCAAAATTTGTTAAGTCCCGCCCTTTGTAATCATTAAAGATGAACAATAAAGTGTAAATGAACGAAGTTTACAATTTTGAATTTTTGATTTTATTGTGGTTAGTTATTTAATATGAAAATGGCGTTTAAAGCTATAAAATGATCCATTGAACGGGAACAAGAATTAAGAAATCACTGTTGTCTCATTGTATTTCTAAGAACTATACTACACGGGCGGTTCTGCCGCCGCGGGAATCCGCTTCTAAACCGCACTAGACTCAATTTTATATGAGCATTGTATGCCACAAACTACACTGCGCGGTTTCCCGCCGCGGTTTGCAGGCGGGAGAAATTCGACCGCCGCATGCAGCGTCAAACCGCCGCTGTTAACCGTCGTTTAAAACTACACGGGCGGTTATCCGCTCCTGCGTCATTCTGCGCGGGACCTTCTCGCTCGCTCGTCGTGTGTGTCAAAATGTTCGACACGGCGCGTTTTATTACTGAAGTACAAGAAATACCTCCTTTATATGAAGTGAAGTCGAAGGAATACGCCAATCGGGAATTAAAAGCGAAGTTATGGATGGAGATAGGACAGGAAGTGGTTGCTCATTGGGCTGATTTAGGCCCAGAAGAAAAAGCAAAGCTGGTAAGTTTACTTATTATTTTATTTCTTATTTTAATGTATCATCCTGTTTTGCCAAGGAACCGCTCCAGGGTCATTGAAATCCCGCGAGGCGGCGAGCCTCCTTGCCGGATTGCTGCCATGGGATCTGGAGGCGCACGAATGGCGCGCGGAGGCACTATGCCGGGGGGAAACCCCGCTGCCGCGGCAAGTTATCGCGCAGCGGACAGACTTCCGGCACGATCTCATGGTGACATGGAGAGAGCGACTGTCGCAACCCCGTGCTGGCCACGCCACTATAGCGGCGATAAGACCCCTCTTTGAGGAGTGGCTTGAGAGACGCCACGGCATCCTCACCTTCTGCCTGACGCAGGTCCTCACCGGACACGGTGTGTTCGGAAGGTTCCTGCACCGAATCGGGCGGGAGGAAACGCCCGGGTGCTCCCACCGCGAGGGTGGACCGGAGGATACGGTGGAACACACCGTGGAGGTGTGCCCTGCTTGGGCGGAGCACCGCCGTGTCCTCGTAGCGGCGATAGGCGGCGGCGACCTCTCGCGTCCGGCCCTGGTCGAAGCCATGGTCCGGAGCGAGACGGAATGGGATGCCGTCACCACCTTCTGTGAAGCAGTGATGCTAGCGAAGGAGGTGGCGGAGCGGGAGAAGGAGAGAGCAGCAGCTTTCCTCCCCGGCCGCCGCGGGAGACGCCCCGAGCGTCGGGGGCTACGTCGTGGCCCCCGGCCACCGTAGGCGTGGGCCTGTGGACGGCGAGCAATGGGTAGCTCGCCGTCCGTCCGTCTAACGACGACAGGCCGTGTCGACGGCGCGTTTTATTCCACGCGCGCCTCAAAGAGCTGTCAGCAGCGTGAAGGGGCCCGCAAGGGCCGACGCTTACCGGGGCTGCGGGCTGTTCGAAAGAGATACCGCGGCTCCGGAACGTAAGGGCACTGAAGGAACACGGATGGTTTTTAGTCAGTAAAAGTCTGACACTCCCTTACGCTCCACCCAGAGCGAAAGGCGTCATTAGATGATATTCCACCCGCAAAAAAGGCCCATTGAAATATTGAACAAACGAATCTCTTACTGACTACTACTTATGCCACTAGATCGGCCACCAACTGCCTGGACTTCGTCGAATTCTTCCATATCACATCGAATCGTATCTTCAAATTGATAACCATCTCTGCGTCTTACGAAATTGTGTAATACACAAGCAGCTTTTATAATGTATTTTGCACTCTGTGGATTGATTATAATGCTTGAATGAAAAATTCGCCACTTGTTACTAAGGATACCAAATGCACATTCCACAAAGCGGCGGACTCTAGACTCTACTCTAGAGTTAAAAGTTTTCTTAGGCGTGTCTATGTTTCGTAAAGAAAATGGTCTAATAACATTTTTATTTAAACCAAATGCAGCATCACCTACAAATAGAAAAGGATTTCCTATATTATTAGAAAGATGAATTGGCTCCGGTAAATCCAATTGAGAACGAGTTAACTTGTGCCCGAAATTTGAACTTTTAAAAATTGAAGAGTCACTTTCTCGACCTGGAGAACCAATGTCAATGAATGTAAAACAGTAGTCTGCGTCAACCACTGCTAATAAAATAATCGAATGATATTTTTCATAATTATAATATTTAGATCCAGCATTCGGAGGGCAAACAATTCTAATATGTTTGCCGTCAATGGCTCCAACGCAATTAGGAAAGTTCGCTTCTTTGTAAAATTTCTCAGCAATGTTTATCCATTTTTCCTTATTTGGTTTTGGCATCTCTAAAGGTGCTAATTCTTGACTAATAGCTTGACAGGTTTCTTTTAAAATGAATGGTATAGTTTTTCGAGAAATTTGAAAATCGTACTCCAAATCAGTGAAAGTTGCTCCCGAAGCCAAATATCTGAAAAATAAATAAATGTTATATTAATAATACATATATATATATATATATATATATATAGTTATAAAAAAGAAGTAAATTTAGAAACTACCACAGTGTCGGGACAATCGGCTCCAAAAAGGAAACGATATATTTATTATGAGTAATTGTTGTCCTTTTTACGCCCTAGCGTCAGTATTGCAGAAGAACGTGAGTCCAAAGTATCCCCAATAACTTCGAATTCATCACAAAATCAGGGTTTTGAAGAAGATAATTTGATGAGACCACCGCGACAAAACCGAGTTCCTACCAAAAGAAAAAAACAAATGGAAAGTACCCAAATTCCGCAAATAACAAAAATTTTGAATGAAAGTTTACAATTACAAAAGTTAAATAACGATAGTGACGCAAAAGGAAATCGAGCATTTCTTATGTCCTTTGTACCCATTATGGATGCCATGACTCCTGATTTGGCTATGGAAACTAGATATGAAATTATGAATTTATTCAGAAATATACAAAGAAACGAAAGAAACCGCAGGATTCCTAGCAACTTGTCTGAGTTTCTTTACCATAGGAACCAGGAGCCATCTGCGAGTTCTGGGTCTAGAGCATATCACGAGGACACATTAACTCCAATGACTAGTGTCGCATCGCCACAAAACGATACTGGGTCTGACACATCAACGGAAAATGATGATTGTTTTAATGTTCTGCATTACTTACCCTAAAAAAAAAAGATTATTTAATAAAATAATGATATTTTATTTACCTGAGAGTTACAGCCAAACGTTCCGCAGGTGTGATGGATCTTCGCATATTTGTATCCTGTTTCTTAATGCGTTGGCTTATAATTGATAGAAGTTCATCAAATGAGTTCATAGGCATTCTATAGTAAGAGAAAAACTTATGAGGGTTATCACGGTGTGCACTAAACATTGAAATATTCCCGAAGTTAAACGGTTACTTAACACTGGTTCCACCCAAACATTGCGGTTAACTTTATTTTTTAATAATTCTAATAATATAAGAGCTGCAAGCGCAGTGATCATTGGCGGATCTATGTTAAAATGAACTCAAAACAGCGGTAAACCGCGTTCCGTGTAGTTTGCTGGTTTGCGGGAGCTTTGTCGAGCGGATTCCCGCGGCGGGAGAATCGCCCGTGTAGTATAGCTCTAACTCCCACTGATAAATAAGACGGATTTTGATGATGGAACTTTATTATCTGTCTGTAACAAACTGTATATCAGAGACTGTTGTAGGCAGTAGATTAAAATTCTATATTATTATAATAGTATGCAGTTTTCAGATCCAGACATAAGGTTGAAAATTTTAATTTTTGACTTTAGCGAAGATAGCTTTTGAAGCTAAAAACGGCAAGTCAATTTTGTTAAAACTATCATGTTATATTATATTAGAAAAAAAAATGTGTATTAAAGTTCGCCTAAGAATCAACAGTAACAAAAAATACCTTTTTAAGTCCGAAATTATACATAATTGTATGTAAAAACAATAACTCTAGACGGACACTTCCGAAAACAGAGATATTAGCAGTTATCGTAGATATTTTGAGGTTATCTTTTATTTTTATGAAATATTACCATGTTATTGCTAATGTAAGCAGTTCAATCTTAGCCTAGCACTTATAAGGTAAATAAAACTCAGGTTGTGATTAGGTATTTGTTTTATTCATACCAATTAAATACAAGTTATGCACTCATTTGGCAACCAAAGTAATGATTGATACTATCAACCATCATTACTTTCGAGCAAAATATTATTCAAGAATTGAATTCGGAAAATTACGCATATTTTAAAATCTCCAATGATGATTTTATAATGCGCGATGACAATTATCATAACCACTAAAACTACTTATGTTCCTAGTTCTTTTAATAATCACAAAATCTTACAAATTATTTGTGTTAAAAACAATTTAAGTTTAATAAAATATTTCACCTCTCAATGACATGAAGACAGCCATTTTTAATGTAGATGTAGGTTAAATACATGAAATTCAGTCCAGTACTGTACTATTATGTATTGTGTTCCAGTACGTTTTTAGGGTTCCGTAGTCAACTTGGAACCCTTATATTTTCGCCATGTCTGTCTGTTCCGTCTGTCCGTCCTCGTTTAATCTCTGTGACCGTTAGCACTAGAAAGCTGAAATTTGGTACCAGTATGTGTATTAATCACGCCGACAAAGTGGTAAAATAAAAATTAGAAAAAAATGTTTTAGTAGGGTAGCCCCCTATATGTAAAGTGGGAAGTGATTTTTTTTTAATTTCAACCCTAACGTGTGATATATTGTTCGAAAGGTATTTAAAAATGAATAGGGGTATACTAAAATCATTTTTGATAATGTCAATAATTTCGGAAATAATCGCTCCAAAAGTAAAAAACAATGCCCCCCCCCCCTCTAACTTTTGAACCATAAGTTTAAAAAATATGAAAAAAAATCTGAAAAGTAGAACTTTATAAGGACTTTCTAGGAAAAAAAATTTTGAACTTGCATGGAAACAACAGAGCACTACCGAGAGCAGTTGCAGGAGCGCGAACGTAATGGATACCCACTTTTAAACTCATAAGTGGGAACACTTATTGTGACGGACGGGAAACTACGGAACCCTACACTGAGCGTGGCCCGACACGCTCTTGGCCGTTTTTTTTTAATTAATACTTACTAGAAAATCAACTAATTATAATAGCGTTTTATGTACCTACTTTATATAGTGATTTATAATAAAAAGCCTTTAATGTTGGTTGAGCTTCTTTATACTGAGTGGGAGTGGGCCTCATACAACGAATATGCTAAGGGCCGCTAACTGTATAGTTAGGTACGCCACTGATCTTAATACGAATTTTCTTGTTTCGCAATTAGTGCTTTGACTAAATATATTAAAAAAAAAAGAAAATTTACTAGTTTTATAAACTTTAATCTGCATATTTCTGGATGCAATACGAAACTAATAGTAATTTTACCATAAAATCAATTATTTACTTTTTATAATAAGATCTTTCAATTTTATAATTATTATAAACTCAAAGAAATATATAATATCAGATGTTGTTTGGAAAGTAAAGACTGTAAATACAACATGAAGTTATCAAACCAAAAGTGCAGAAAATTAATACACATAAAATTGAGATCGCATGAATAAGATCACGTTCCCAGGAGAGTTGTGGACGTCCGGGAGAGACGACTGCGCATTATCTCGGTCTTTGCACAATCTGTAACAAGAACTATATCAGCGGTGCATCTTCTTCAAAAAACGAGTCCTACCACCTGATATAATTATAATACATAAGATGTATGATTGAGATCAATGTAAATGGTAAGTATAAACATTGTTTAGTCTATTGTGTTAGGATAAGACGCGATAATGGTATGGTAAAAAAGATATTAAAATTATTAAAGTTGTGTAAAAAGTCCTTTTTATTTTGACTCCATAATTCAGAAGAATGCATAATTAAAGATAAGAATTTTAGTAATTGTCAAATTTATGTTGGTTCTTAGGCGAGATTTAACAATGTCCTTTCACGTTATAACTTTTTCCTCACTATTACTGGTACTAGTTTAAGGTAATAGGTCGGGGAAACTTTCTTCGTATTTTGTTTGTATAAAATTGAAAAAAAAATCTTTGATTTTACTGTTTTTATCTGGCTGGTTTTAATATGAAGTCATATGAAGTCATTAAGGAAAAGAAAAATAAATAGTAAAAAAAAAAAAACAATTTCCCGTCACCTTTCCATTGTTTTTCTGTCCTCCAAAATGAGTCAATCTAACGAAAAAATTCGATAAATTCTGAAGTTTTATTACAAAAAAGGGAAAAATTCGACTCAAGCTACCAAAGAATCTTATAGCGGACTTAATGCAGTAATAGTCAGTAAGTGTAGCACAAAGTTGGTTCAACGTTTTCAGTCCAGGAATTTAATGTTAAAGATGCAGCTCACTCTGGTCACCCTCATACGGATAAAGTTGATGCCATTTTTAAAAATGTGAAGCAAGATCGGCATATTAATAGTTAAAACATAGCCGAGGAATTGAGGTCAATCCTCACAAAGCAAAACAAATTTGATCCGTTTTGAAAGGTCTGGCTATACAAAAAAGCTCGATATTTGGGTATCACACGAATTCGCAGAAAGAAAGCTAACGAATCTGAATATGAAACTGAACCATTTATGAAAAAATTGATCACTGGCGATAGAAAGTGGATCAGCTCGACAAGATCATGACCAGAGGGTAGTCAATCTCCACAGAGTGTGGCGAAATCCAAATTAACACGCATAAGGTGATGCGGTGTGTATAGTGGGGTTGGAAGGGCATCGTTTATTATGAGCTTTTACTGCCAGATTAAATCGATTCGGATCTCTAGTGCCAACAACCAATGAGACTCAAGCAAGGAATTGAGCAAAACCAGCCGCAGTTGATCAACAGAAAAGGAGAGGTCTTTCATCACGATATAACCAGAGCACACAAATCTTGGCCATTCAGCAAAAATTAAGAGAGTTTGGTTTGGAAGTGCTGACTTTGCACCCTCAGACTTTCACCTCGATCTCTTCAGAATTCCTTGGGTAGTGTTAGGTTAACATTAAGAGAGTCCTTGTCGCATTTTTTTAATCAAAACCCCAAGCTTTCTGCAGCAACGGGATTATAAGATTGCAACAATGCATCGAACAAAATGCCAGATATATATTATAATTAAATGTAATTAAACTTTGAAAAAAATGTCTTGAATTTGTTTATAAAATACCAAAAAAACTTTTTCCCTGACAATATGTTCACTGCACCATATCGTATCGTGGGTGTCGTAAGAAGTGACATGAGACACAAACTAGAAGGTGGAAAACAGCGTCTTACTAATAACATTTTTCAAAAATAAAAAAGTATTGCGGCTGTCAACTCTCCCCTATAAGGCAGTTTATGGGAGACCTATGCCTAATGGAATTTCGATAGGCTATAACTATACCAGTTTTGGCCACTAATTAAATCGCTCTCCCATGCCAACCCTTTTCGTCAATATATCAGAAACATGAGCATAAGTCTAACTTTAGTTTAAATTATCAGGATTAAAATTGTAATACGATTATCTATTTAAAAAGTTGTTTGTAATTGTATTTGCGGTGCTACAGTTCCATGTTAGAGCGCTAACGGACTAATAAGACAAATGAAAGAATGCTTTCTAGTAAGTAGTAGCTTACTAAAGTATTTCTTTAGAAGTTTACTAGTTTTATTTCAGAATCATTAATTTTTTACATAACTCATACCTTATAGTATTAAGTTGATACTTTATATTATAACACACAAATATTATGTAAACTATTAATTTAATGCTATAATTAATTAATTGCTTAATACTAATTTATGCTAAATATATACTTTTAAAAAGCTGAAATCTTATTTTACGAAATGTAACTTTGAAAATTTGTATCAATAGTTTAGTTCGCGAGCTCGTCATTTCATTAACTCATTATCATAAAACTAATTAATTAGCGGCATATGAACGCCGTTACGTAGCTCTTAATTACATCATGAATAAACATTATCGCTTACTCGCATTAAGTTGACTGAACACTTAAGTGCGCGTCTCTTATAGTATCTATGAAATACACTACAGAAGTAAAATTAAGCCGCATATTTACTACTTTCGAGTATATTTTTATAACTTCTGTTTTAGAATACGATAAAGCTAGATGTAAAGTGACAGCAGCGTCTTCTTAATAACAAATAAAAAACTGCGGTTGCCATTTCGATTGCCAAGTGTGGCAACTACGCTAAATATCCCCTTCATAAGGCGATCTATGGGGGAGACCTGTGTTCTGCAGTGAACTTTAATATGCTCTATTACTTAACAATATAACAATATTACAATATTGAATATAACAAAAAAATAATGAAAATCTTTCTTTCGTAGCTGAACATCGGGACCTGGGACATCGCTGTCTTACAGCGATGTCCCAAGAGGTTCGCAGTCTGTGAACACGTGCAAGATCGTCCTTTCGATTATAGCAATTGTGATTAACTACAGATTCTTACAAAAATACGGATCCCAACCAAGAATGAGAATAGGCTAAAGAAATGCAAATGCCAGCTTCATATTCATCATTAACATCATTAGAACCTATCAAAGTCCACTGCGTTGCATAGGTCTCCCCTATTTTAAACGTGGTAGAGCCTTGCTGCAGTTATATTAGTAGTATAGTTGTGATACGAATGGGTCGGATCGACCGGGCAATACCAGCGTAAAATAGTAGCTTAATGCTGCTGTGTTATCATATGAAATGATGAGTATAGAGAACCGGAGACCCTTTTTACTGGAAATGAGGCATTCCGTCTTAGTCCTCACGGATAACAACGCATCTGCATTTTGATTTGTAATCGAGGGTAGATGTAGATAGCAACCACTTACCATCAGGTCCACCTATGTCAACGTCCACTGTCCAACTGTGTGCTTGTTTGTCACCCTATCTTATAAAAAATAGAAAACACTATCCGAGATAGGATCAGGAAGGGAAAAATATTTTAATAACATCATTTTCAAACCCAAACATAGCACTGCAAGGTTTTAACAAGGGGTGCGAAGTCAGAAGTTCTCCACGTGTGCCTGGTAGTTGCGGGTCCCTCTCGATACGTCTGGAGGGAAGAGCAGCAACTGGGCCGGTGCACCCTGGGCGCGGCGGTAATCTTCCTCGAGAAATGAGAAGAACTTCTTATTCCTTGGGGAATGTTGCTGCCGCGGCTAATTATTCTGACATGGGGGGGGGGTCCATCTCGGACCAACAGTGCGTTCCTCTGCGTGACCCTCTGATCAGCAGAGGGCATAGCAGAGGAGCGAGGGCGGGCTCGGTGTGCACTTACCCTGCCTCCGGGCAGACAGTGAAGGATTCATCCTTTACTGTCACCGCCGGTCTCGTAATCCCAGTATCGAAGTGTCGTGGATCATGTCTCGCGGCTTTGATAAGGACCGAGGGTCTTGGCTTAATCGCCCGGACCGCGAGGGAGAAAACCTCTATAAAAAGTTACCCCGAATCCCCGAAATGGAATGCCTGTAACGGCCCCATTAAGCTTCCTCCAGGCGAATATCAACCACTGCGCCTGCGCTCAGGATCTGTTGCTCCAGAGCATGGCGCAGTGGTCGATTAACATCGCTGTGGTCGCTGAGCCGTATTTTGTCTGGCCTAGCGAGGACTGGGTGGCGGACCTTAACGGCTCAGTGGTCATCATCTCTTCGGCCGCCGCCGGTACCCCGACCCTTGAAGGTGTCAGGAGGGGTCAGGGGTGCGTAGCAGCATGGTTCGGGGAGTTCGTCGTTGTGGGGGTGTACTTCTCCCCGAACCGATCTCTCGCCGAGCTCCACAACTCTCTTGCAGAGCTGAGAGCAGTCGTCGTCGGAAGTTATCCCCTCCCCGTACTTGTCCTCGGGGACTTCAATGCCAAGAACTTGGCTTAGGGTTCTCGTCGTACAGATGTGCGGGGTATGATGGTGGAAGACTGGGCTCTGGAGACAGGCCTGGTCGTCCTAAATCGGGGTTCTGTCCCCACGTGTGTGCGGGTGCGGGGCGAGTCGGTGGTGGACATCTCGTTCGCTAGCCCCGCTCTGTCGCCGCGTGCCATTGACTGGCGTGTCATGGAGGGGGTGGAGACCTACTCCGACCACCGGTACATCCGGTTTGATGTCTCCACCCAGCCCTCGAGCGCGCCAGTCCAACAGGCCCCGAGTGGCCCGCGTTGGGCGCTGAAGCAGCTGGACCGGGAGCTCCTCCTGGAAGCCTCGATCGTACAGGCCTGGGTGTCATCACCGGACAGGCCTGCCGACGTCAATGATGAGGCAGAGTGGTTCCAGGAGGCCATGTCCAAGATATGTGACGTGGCAATGCCCCGAGTCCGGCCAGGAAGCGCCCGGCGTCAGGTGTATTGGTGGTCGCGTGAGCTGACGTCTCTGCGCGAGGCGTGTGTCGCCGCGCGGCACCTGTACACCAGGCATCGTAGGCTCCGCATTCGTCCACCGAATGCGGCAGCCATTGAAGCGGAGCTGTACGAGGGATACAGAGCGGCGAAAACCGCCCTCCGGGAGGCTGTCCTGCGGGCCCGGGATCGGGCCCGTGGAGACTCTCAACAGAGATCCGTGGGGGCGCCCTTACAAGATGGTGCGGGATAAACTCCGCACCTGGGCCCCTCCGCTGACGCAAAGTCTCCGGCCCCAGCTCGTGGAGGACGTGGTGAGCGCTCTGTTCCCTGCGCGAGGGGAACATCCGCCCCCGCCTATGGCTCCGCCACCTGCGGTGCCGGAAGCGGACCACCAGGACGACGACGACGACATCCCGGAAGGGACCGGGGTAGACCTCAGAGTGGCGGTACGTAGGCTCAAGGCCAGGAATACCGCCCCAGGACCCGATGGCTTGCCTGGCAAAGCCTGGGTCCTGGCCTCGGAGGCTCTCGGGCCCCGACTGGAGGGGCTCCTAAGCGCATGCTTGGAGAGAGGCCAATTCCCGCTTCGTTCGAAGACGGGGAAGCTGGTCCTCATTCGGAAGCCGGGGCGCCCTGCGGACTCTCCGTCCGCATATCGGCCCGTGGTGCTGCTCGACGAGGTGGGCAAGCTCTTTGAAAGAGTCATTGCAAACCGCCTCGCCGAGCATCTTGCGGGGATGGGGCCGGATCTTGCGAAACACCAGTTTGGTTTCCGCAAGAGGCGCTCTACGGTGGACGCCATCATGCGCGTGAGAGCCCTCACGACGGGGGATGCAGTGGCCAGAGGGGGAGTTGTCTTGGCGATGTCTCTCGAGATCGCCAACGCCTTCAACTCCATGCCCTGGAGCTGCATTAGGGAGGCACTCCGGTATCACCGGGTGCCGACCTATCTCCGTCGTATAGTCGGGGACTACCTGACGGACAGGGCCGTCATCTACCCCGGTCGCAACGGTGAGTGGAACCGGCGAGAGATGTCGTGCGGTGTCCCACAGGGTTCGGTTCTGGGGCCACCTCTGTGGAACATCGGTTACGACTGGATGCTGCGCACCGACCTCCCTACTGGCGTCAGCGTAGTTTGCTACGCTGACGACACGCTGGTACTGGCACAAGGGGGGTCGTACGAGGCGACGGCGGAAACTATGACACGCGGGGTTGCGATAGTCGTTGAGAGAATTCGGCAACTGGGTCTCGAGGTGGCTCTGCACAAGTCCGAGGCCATGCACTTCCATGGTCCTCGGAACAGGCCACCACCGGGATCCTCAGTGATGGTAGGAGGGGTATCCATCGGCGTCGAGTCGACGCTGAAGTACCTAGGACTCATCCTCGACGGCCGATGGAACTTCGTTGAGCACTTCCGACGTTTGGCTCCCAAACTGGAACGGACCGGGGCTGCCTTCAGGCGGCTCCTGCCGAACCTGGGAGGGCCAAACGCCTCCTGCCTGAGGCTCTACGCGGGAATCGTGCGGTCCATGGCCCTTTACTGGGCCCCGGTGTGGGCGCGTGGTTTGGCGCGGCTTGCCGTCCACAACCTGAACGCGCCCCAAAGGGTGATGCCGTGAAAATGGTTCGCGGCTACCGCACGATCTCCCGCGAGGCGGCGAGCCTCCTTGCCGGATTGCCGCCATGGGATCTGGAGGCGATAGTCCTCGCGCGCCTGCGCGAATGGCGCGCGGAGGCACTATGCCGTGGGGAAACCCCGCTGCCGCGGCAAGTTGTCGCGCAGCGGACAGACTTCCGGCACGATCTCATGGCGACATGGAGACAGCGACTGTCGCAACCCCGTGTTGGGCACGACACTATAGCGGCGATAAGACCCCTCTTTGAGGAGTGGCTTGAGAGACGCCACGGCATCCTCACCTTCCGCCTGACGCAGGTCCTCACCGGACACGGTGTGTTCGGAAGGTTCCTGCACCGAATCGGGCGGGAGGAAACGCCCGGGTGCTCCCACTGCGAGGATGGACCGGAGGACACGGTGGAACACACCGTGGAGGTGTGCCCTGCTTGGGCGGAGCACCGCCGTGTCCTCGTAGCGGCGATAGGCGGCGGCGACCTCTCGCGTGCGGCCCTGGTCGAAGCCATGGTCCGAAGCGAGACGGAATGGGATGCCGTCACCACCTTCTGCGAAGCAGTGATGCTAGCGAAGGAGGTGGCGGAGCGGGCGAAGGAGAGAGCAGCAGCTTTCCTCCCCGGCCGCCGTGGGAGACGCCCTGGGCGTCGGGGGCTACGTCGTGGCCCCCGGCCACCGTAGGCGCGTGCCTGTGGACGGCGAGCAATGGGTAGCTCGCCGTCCGTCCGTCTAACGACGACAGGCCGTGTCGACGGCGCGTTTTGTTCCACGCGCGCCTCAAAGAGCTGTCAGCAACGTGAAGGGGCCAGCAAGGGCCGACGCCTGCCGGGGCTGCGGGCTGTTCGAAAGAGATACCACGGCTCCGGAACGTAAGGGCACTGAAGGAACACGGATGGTTTTTAGTCAGTAAAAGTCTGACACTCCCTTACGCTGCACCCAGAGCGAAAGGCGTCATAAAATGATTTTCCATCCGCAAAAAAAAAAGGTTTTAACAAACTGCAAGCTTGTTTTTCATAGATCGGACCAAAAACTGTTTAACGCTTTTAAATATTTATAATTTTTCATATGAAGAGAGAAAATAAATAATTAAATACGAAGGTAGCTACAGTTAGTTATGACATCAGAACATAAAAAAATCAGTCTGTCAATGACACTGGTAGCTGTGACGTACAAGAAACGTCGAAATTAAAATAACTTTCATAATTAAAATTCCCTGTCCTGAAATGAACTATAAGTTTGTGACTAATTGAAATTACAAAGGGGACCTGAATTATATATTTATAGAATTATATTATTATATATATATATATATATATATATATATATATATATATATATATATATATATATATATATATATATATATATATATATATATATACCCACCCAAAATAAAGTGGCATTTGTTGCATAAGGAGGAGTATGCAAGTGAATTTAGAGAGCTAGTTGTAAACAAGATGATAGAGATGGGTGATATGGAAGGAATGAGTGTGAATGAGTGCTGGAAGGAAATGGCTGATTGTATCCGAAGTGTGGCAAGGAAGGTGTTAGGAGAAACAAAAGGGAAGCGTATGATAGATAAGGATGGGTGGTGGTGGAGTGAAAGTATTAAAGAAGTTTTGAGAGAAAAGAAAAATGCCTTTAAATAATGGCAGAGCGTAGAAGACCAGAATGAATCCATAAAAGAAAGTAAGAGAGGGGCGTATAAAGAATGTAAGAAGAGAGCGAAGAAGGAAGTTGCTATTTGTAGGGCAGAGGCGCAAGATAAATTATATCGGTCCCTTGAAAGCCCCGAAGGTCAAAAACGACTTTTTCAAATTGCAAGAGCGAGAGAAAGGAATGGAAGAGATGTTTCACATGTAAAATGTATAAAAGATGATTCTGGAAGGATTTTGACTGACGATGAAAGTATAAAGAAGCGATGGAAGGAGTATTTTGAGAAATTGATGAATGAGGAGAATGAATGGAATGGTATGCTTGAAAACCCACCAGTGAATATGGGCTTAGTGAGAGAAATTAGTGTGGAAGAAGTAAAAATGGCTGTTAGGAATATGAAGAATGGGAAGGCAGTCGGCCCAGATGGAATACCAGTAGAAGTGTGGAAGTTGCTGAGTGCGCATGGATGGAAGTGGTTGAGTTTATTTTTCGGTAAATTGTTGCAGGAAGAACAAATACCTGAGGAATGGTGCAGTAGTATACTGGTCCCCATTTTTAAAAACAAAGGAGACGTTCAAAACTGCAGCAGTTACCGGGGAATAAAACTCATGTCACATACGATGAAAGTCTGGGAAAGAATAATAGAGAGAAGAATGAGAGAAGAGTGTGAGATAACACAAAACCATTTCGGATTCATGCCCGGTCGAGGTACGACAGATGCCATTTTCGCATTACGCCAATTGTGCGAAAAGTACAAGCGCGTGCATAAAAATCTGCACATGGTTTTTGTCGACCTTGAAAAGGCGTACGATCGGGTTCCCCGTGATGTTTTGTGGTGGGCGTTAAAGATGAAAGGTATGCCTGGGAAGTATGTGAGGTTAGTCCGTGCTATGTACAGAGCATCCCGTACATGTGTACGATCTGCCGCGGGAACTACGGGCAGTATCGATGTGGCGGTGGGGCTGCACCAAGGGTCGGCATTGAGCCCTTACCTCTTCCTACTGATTATGGACGCTTTGACGTCGGACCTGCAGGATGAGGCACCCTGGTGCATGCTCTTTGCCGATGACATCGTGCTTGTCGGGGAAGAAGGCATCGAGGTACAGAGCAGACTGACGGGGTGGCAACAGAGGCTGGAAAGTGTTGGCTTGAAGATCAGCAGATCCAAAACCGAATATCTGTGCTGTGATTTCGGCGGTCTTTCCAGTCCTGTACCCATGTCGTTGGATGGCGCTATACTGCCTACCTGCTCAGATTTCAAGTACCTCGGTTCCCTCATTCAAGGCGACGGCGGAATAGATAGAGCTGTGCAGCATAGGATTAACGCAGGGTGGATGAAATGGCGACAGGTCACAGCCACAACGTACGATCCCCGAATGCCAATAAGGCTGAAGGGGAAAATTTACAAATCGATCGTCCGACCTGTCGTCATGTATGGAAGTGAATGCTGGGCCGTCAAGAAGAAGGATGAAAATAGACTGCATGCGAATGAAATGAGAATGTTACGATGGATGTGTGGTGTGACAAGGATGGATAAGATAAGGAATGAGTTTATAAGAGGAAGCCTGAAAGTAGTGCCAGTGGTAGAAAAGGTGAGAGGAAGCAGATTGGCATGGTTTGGGCATGTGATGCGGAGGAATGAAAGTCATGTCACAAAACGAGTGTTGAATATGAATGTGGAAGGACACACGGGCAGAGGAAGGCCGAATAAAAGATGCATCGATTGTGTGAAGAGTGATATGAGAATGAAAGGAGTAAGTATGGAAATGACGGCTGATAGAGAGGAATGGAACAAGAAGGTTTACTGCGTCGACCCCAGATAATGGGAAATGGTTTAGAGAATGATGATATATATATATATATATATATATATATATATATATATATATATATATATATATATATATATATATATTCCTTAATAGAATTAATGTAATTATTAACTGATATAAATTGCTGAATCTCTTAGCTTTTACATATTAACATTTGGAACAAAGATGGCAATGGCAGCCCCGAAGGATTTTCTTGGGTTTGTAATTAAATTACCTAATAGGTAGGTGAATATGTTGTGTAGTACCTATATTTGATATTATTTATGTATTTACCTCTGCGACATACAAATACGTACGTAAAGGTAGGAAGGACTAAGGAAAGCCGTAATCGGTTTCTTATTATGACGATGACGAAAATCAACCCTATTTAAAACTTTTTTTATTTTTATCTTTCGTGATTGACTTCCTTTTTGTCGGGGGTTTTTCAAAGATTTTATTCAATTATTTTTCGAATACAACCTTTATATCCGTTGTTAGTTTTTATAAAAAATTTAATTTTGCTTTTTAGAATAAAATTGTTATTTACGGACTTTATCGCGTTTAATTACTTTAATTTATTTTTATTATTATCCCGACGTTTCGGGTGCTTTACAGAAATATATTCAATGTGTAGTGTTCGCGTAAATTTAAGAAATCATTTTGCTTTTCAGTTTAGACGTCTTAGAGAATTTCTACGTATGTTATTTTCTAAACACTACGAAACCAAGAGCCATCGGCTGATATAATGAAAACATAAACATACATAAACACTCACGCCTGTCACCCAGAGGGGTAGGCAGAGACTACGGACTTCCGTTTGACACGATCCTGACATACCTCTTTCGCCTCCTTTACATCCATATATCTACGCATACATGCTCATCGGTTAAGGGTACTTTTAACGTGGCCCATTTTCAAAATATCGCCAATTTTGTCGATAAACTTTTTTCTAGGGCGTCCCTTCCCGACTCTGCCGTTCACATCTGCCATATAAATTTGCTTTGTCACTCTTTCCTCATTCATTCTTTCTACGTGACCAAACCACCGAAGCATTCCTTTCTTAATCCCGGTCACAACATCATCTTGCATACCACATTTATCTCTTATCACGCAATTTCTCACCCTGTCATTCAGATATAATGAAATTATCAATAACAGAAGGAACAGGAAAACTTTTACTCTTAGAGCAATTCTTGTGCAAATTGAGAGATGTTATAAGCCAGCGGTATCTGCTTTACTTTAGCCATTGTATAGAAAATGGTTCAGCGACCATTCATCAACAATTAACTGGTCAGCGCTTAAACAAATTTAAGATGCATTTGAAAAACCACTCACTGGATAATTTCATAATTGTCGATGAGTTTTCCATGGTTTCATATGCACTGTTTCATTGTATTCATTCGAGACTTCAGAAGTTAAAAAATAATTACTCTCTTTTTGGCGATGTAAGTGTCCTAGTTTTTGTTGATTTGAATCAGTTAACACTCGTAAAATGGAGTTATAGTTTCAAGTTACTTGTAAATTTTCAAGGGGTGCTCTATATGTAAATTACTATGAATTTTGCGAACTTAAACACAACTGCCATGCCACTTCTTTATTTTATAAAAAACATTCTTTTTTTTTTTCTTATAATTACTTATATCACTGTCAAGTTATAAAGGCATTATTGTATTCATGTTTACGTACACAGGTAAATCTCGCGACAAGCATTTATATAATATAAAGTATGTGATATAATAAACTGACGAGTTTGATTTAAATTTATTTTCTTTATTCGTATTCTTCAGGCATTCTAAGATTACAAAATTACTAGACCGTGACGTGTTGGGAGTAAAGCACTACCTGAAGCGCGAAAAACGAGAAAGTAAATAAAAAGCGCTTTGTTACAGTAAATTAATGTTATAACCACTTTATTTTTTTACGATGTTCGTAATAGTTGACATAGGACCTTTTCACATAAAAACGATAGTTTGTTAATTCATCAGATTTTTCTCACATCATATAAGATATTAATCATATCATGTAATAAGATATTAATCTAAAAAAAACCTTATATTTAAGTGTTCCGTTTACGTTTTAAATATTTTCAGCAAAGTGATTCAATATGCGCCTACCTCTGAGCCTTGCTTAATGTTTCAGTTTTAGCCAGGTGTAAAATGTTATAATGGATATTTGGTTATTTAGAATATAATAAAATGGCTTTATAAGTCAACTACTTGTTCACGCCACGTGTAGCAAATGCTAAGTGCCACTAAAAGAATACTTAAGTTTTAATTTTAAAACACATAACAAAAATTTAATACCAGTTTGCTTTTACGAAGCATTATTTTTACTCTGTGATATATGTGTGCAAGTTATTCGATAATATTCTTTAATAAAATAGAAGCAAATTTCATTATTTTCTGCCATTTGGCTATATTTTATTACATAAAACGAACGAAAGGTAACATTAACTTGGTGAGATACGCAGCCGTAAAGGTTGTCGTAAAGGCAATATATACCCTAAAATATATGTCGTAAAACAGAGATTATATAGGATGGGTCTATTCAACTAAAGTATTTGACTAAGGTAATCTTCCTCTTTCACACAATAATAAAAGTAATAAACACTGTAATTATAGTAGTCCACAGAGTAATTAGGAATGATCAGAAATGTAATAATTATAGAAGAGAAAGCAAACGAGCAAACGGCTCACCTAATGGTAGGTGTCGGCCGTTGCTTTTGAACAACTACAAGATTAGGGGAATCGTAGGTGCGTAGCCGGCCTTTTAAAAAAGAGAAAGCTTGTTTCCTGAGCAAGCATATGTTATTATCTCACATGGTTAGCGCTCGATGGAAATTTCACAGTACATGATCTACCCGGGTTCGATTCCTGTCGGCACACATGAAATTGTTTATTGTGATTTTAAATGCAGATTAACTAAGTGCTCGGCGGTGAGAGAAAACATCGTGAGGAAACCCGCATGTGTGAGAAATAACAAAAAGATATGTTTGAAGACATGTGAAGTTCGCCAACACGCACTGGGGCAGTAGGGCGGACACTTCCTTGCCCTAAAACCCGCTCCAGAATGAGAGGAGGCATATGCCCAGCAGCCTATATACTTCCCGTATATAAGCACAGCTGACATTAACAACCACCAACACTGTGCGATTTACTAGGAGGTTTCTAAAGCTCATAACTTTTTTGTGGAAGAAACGAGCTTACTCTTTTTAAACACATGCAACTGCAAGTCCCCTAATGTTATAGTTGTTCAAGAGCGACGCATGCGTGGCACCTATGTCTGTCGCACATCGTCTATGCGCTTTACATCGGCAATCGATGGATCTACGGCGGCAAGCGTTAGTGTATCGCTGTCGTTCGTTCATTAATTGACAGCCTCGTTGGTACAGTGGTTTTAAAGGCGAGTGCTGATAATAAGATCCCGAGTTCGAATCCCGGGTTTGGCCAAAATCTGTTATTTGGTTTATCCGTCAAGATATTCTCAGTAGCAGCCAAAAGTTAGGAAGTTGATGATGTTCACCTCCATCCCTTGGGAATCACATCAACCATTGGTCATGCGCCTGATTTCTCTCCGGTTAAGTTAAGTCTAGTAGAACTAATATTGTATTTTTTCTACAGTCTGGGTCTGACAGAATATCATCGATTACTTTAATTAGAGAGGTAGTTGTACTATACTATTGTCTAAATTCCGATTATAAACTAGAAAGTATTTACATTTGTTTCCAATTTATTCCTCAGCTGCTCAGTCACACCTTTTCTTAAATCTTTTTGCCATTACGCCAGATTAGCATATTGCCGTGTGACAGTATGCTGATACCCGATCAACGCACGCCCGTGCGTCATTCATTTTCGTTGGATTTACGTTTGTAGGAATAGGTCTGACCAATGCGTATTGCCATTCAGTGGGATACCTTTGGGTTTATTTAAATTATACATTGGCTTAGTTTATAGCACTAAAAGAATTCACAAAGTTTTTTGTAATTACTATCCACGTTATTCAATACATTTAAAACATATTAAAGTCCCCTAACAATATTATGACAGTTTCAGACAAAGCATCAAAAATGTGTCTACATTTAACTATGGCGGTCTATAGACAGTACCTTGTTGTTGGTAATATTTTATAAGTGTAAATAGAATTATATATATATATATATATATATATATATATATATATATATATATATATATATATATATATGTATATTCGAACCCAAAAACCTTTGCAATATCCGCGTTGAAGCGATGAACGATCCGCGTTGATGCGATGAGGCAATTTGTTTGAGCTGCGTCCCGACGTGCAAAAATTTGGCTTCCCTTCGGCCAAACATATCGTCCATCCCTGCTGGCGACCTGTTTCGCGCACTGTGCGAAACATATGCCTATGTGTTTAAGTCAGTCCGTCGTTCATTTACATAGATTTTGCAGAACGCGGACTTAAGACTAGTGATGCAAAAGAACTCTCTGTTTCCGCAACTGCGGAAATTCCGCATGGTTTTTAACATCCGTTTCTGCTTCTGTTTCCGCAAGTTTTATAACGGAATTCTGAACGGAACTCAGCGACGCATCCACATAAATAGATTTATTGTATTTTCAGTTAATTAGAAATTTTAGTGTGTGTAATTTAAGTGAAATCATGAAGCTAAAAACAAGTCCTTTTAGGAATTATTATTTTGAGATTGATGATTTGGCAGATGTAAATTATGTGACAAAGTATACAGGCAAAAAGGCTGCACAACTACCGCTTTAAAGAGCCATCTTAAATGCCGAAGTTTGCAGTTAGTTGAAACTGTAAAACTTTCATTCCCAACAAAAAAACAAATGGTCAGTCAACGAATTGCATATACCTATTTATTAATAAAATGTATTTCTATGTTGTAGTTAAAACCAGATTTTAGTTAAAATATGTTTTCTCCAGTTAAAAATAGTTTTTAATGAATGCATTTGTTACAACTTAGATTTGCAAATTAATTAGGCAGCAGTTATGTTTACGTGAAGTTTATATTATTTGTTTTTTACTTGAAGTTTATATTAATTATTTTTAAAGAAACTTTGATGAGTATTATGGATTCAAAGTTTATTTACGTCGTACTTTCGTGCTAGGGATGTACTAAATTACCTACTCGCTAAACCTAAGTGTGGCTCTTTATAGTGTTTGCCCAATTTTTAAGTTTTATTTGTAATTTTTCATAAGTATTAATTCCGTTTCCGCATCCGTTTCTGCAAAAAAATATTTTTAACATCTGTGTCCGTTTCTGCTTCCGATATGACACTCCCGCTGCATCACTACTTAAGACCTAGAGCCTCGCAGCACGTCATTACACAAGTAGTGACGCACTAGCAGCACAGGGACCAATAGGTCGCGGACGTGACGTGGCGTCCTGGCGGGCGCCCCCCAATTGCATACAATTTATCAGTTTCTTTCTTCAAAGTGAATACCAAGCTTGGTACAATTGCACAAGTGTGTTGGGTCCTCTCCACTCTGCTCTGGAATGCCACTTAATTTGACGTCGTTTGCAAGCAACTCCTGGCTCCTATCATTTAAATCGGCTTGCAGCTGATTGACGGTCAAGTCGAGTTTCAGGATATCACTTTTGAATCCTTGAGAGCCATATTGCTCCAGTGATTCCAGATTGGACCGTGTTCCTCAGCTTATCTAAATGAGTATCGCATTTGCTGACAAGAGCTATTACGTCATGAAGTTCCTCTCTTTATGCCCAAAATTCTTCGCGGGCGAAAACAACACAATTCCTCTCCGAGGTTTGAAACCTCACTCGAATTTGCAACATTACTGTTGAGCTGTGATATGTATTTACTGCATGCATTGCACTTAACCACCATGATCAATTTAACAGTTGATAAAGCTTAATTATGCGTTGATTTATTAATACACAATGGAGGCGTTAGATGGAGCTGTGTTGGTCAGTTGGTATTATATGATGGTATTATGTTATTAAATTTTATTCCCTTTAAAAATAATATGTTTTAATGTTGTTTTTTACTATTTATTCACTAATCACTAAACAATCTAATGTTTCAACACTATATAAGGTTCGCAGTAAACAGATGTTTTTTTTAAATTTACATAAAGGTTCCTGACTCACTAACTATGTATCTCAATTCAGGCGTCCGTGACTTTTTTTGTGCTAATAGTTAACTTACATTCTGTTTTTCGGACCTATCTGTGCTCACCAGTTTAGTATCAGATTTTGAACCTTGGTGCTAAGCAGTGCTAAGTATATAGTTCTTTTGCAAATAAAATAATTAAGAAAGTCGATTACTAAAATATATTTAATAAAATTTAGCAAGCTATAAACTCAAAACCCTTCCTCCCCTTCAATAAAACCCAATGCTATATGTACCTTTAAATTTAGGGGGTAGACCCCTAAGTTAGCGATAATGGGTATTTTTGTGGTTTTTGACAGTCACCAGTGGATGTTTACTGTATAACGCTCATATCCTGTACAATTAAAAATAACATAACCTTAGCTATTCATTGATTGCAAGCAGATAAATTTATATCTGTCTTCTTCTCATGGAAATATAGATAAAACAAACGCACTTAATTGCATCAAGTCATTGAATAGAATTTGAAATAGGTTACATCGTGGAATAAATTTCCTGCAGTTATTGAATATTCCTGGTTAATCACATAACATTTAACATACCCAATCAGTTTGTATATACCATAATGATGTGTAATATCTATTTTGAATATAATTTTCAATCACAGGCAACCAAACAAAAAATCAATAACAACTGTGCTGCAGCATCATTTTTATAATACGTATTTTTTTAAATAATAACTATTATAAATAACGCAATATTTCTATTAATAATACCTTATATATTCTCATCACGTGTTTGTCATAAGGAAAAACCAGCGTAGGACCACGCTCATACGAAATATCAGCGTAAAATAGCAGTTTAATACTGCTGTGATCGTATGGTGAGTGTAGAGAACCGGAGACTCCTTTGACTTTTTTATCTTAGCCTCCGGGGTGATAGCACATCTGCTTTTGATTTGTAATTCTGGATCTGGATAAATGTACATATCCTACGGGCCACAGCATCCACTTACCATCAGGTGGCCTGTGCTCATTTTCCAATAACGGCTTTACGTGCTTTCCGAGGCATAGAATGGGAACACCGCCAGCTTCCTTACTTCGGGCTGCTACTGAGAATTACTTAACAGAAAAATCCAATAACTGACTTACTACGGATTTGAACCTCATGACGATCAACAATAGCGTTTACGATTTCTAAACTAAGGAGGCAGTCAATCCGTCTTTATGAAGATTATGGACTGGTTTTTATAAGTAAGTCTCATAAGACATTATTTATTTGCGTCCCGGAAACAATGGATCCAACATGTCTCTTGTACATGAGTAAAATATCAAATAAGCTTGGATTAAATTTTTCTTTTCCAAATGTAGTTTTGTGAAAAATATGTATTTTACTATTCTAGATTACTGTTTAAATAAACAGCAGAAAAACGTCAGGTTTCTGTTCTAAATTCAAAGTTAATAATATTTGTTTACATTGTACGACAATCATCACTCTCATCATCATCATCATCACCATCATTACAGTCTATCAAATGTCTACATATGCATTTGCCTCTCCCAGAGGTTGCCTCATAGAGGAATCTTGCCATAGTTGCCATGCTTAGAAAACGGGTTGATGGCCCATGTTTTTATAGAAGAGAAGGGATGCGAGCATATGGCTCACCTGTTGGTAAGTGTCAACCGTCGCTCTTGAATAGCTATAAAATTATGGGAATTGTAGGTTCGGGTGTTTAAAAAGGAGTAAGCTCATTTCTTGAAGGTCCCTGAGTTGTATCGGTCTGGAAAAATCGCCGGTGGTAAAATATTTCACGAAAAAGGCGTGCGCTTAAGAAAACTCCTATTAAATCGCACAGTGGTGGTGGTGGTTAACCCCTGGATATCACATGATGTCGGCATATACATATATAGAACGGCAAGCTTTTGGTGGTTGTTACAGTGGTCGTAAGCGCGATTGCTGCTAATGAGATCCCGGGTTTGAATGCCGGGTTGAACCAAAATCAGTTACTTGGTTTATCTATCTATAAATTCTTAGTAGGAGCCCAAAGTTAAGATGTTGACGGTGTTACACCTACGTGCCTCAGAATGCACGTAAAGCCGTTACCCCTGCGACCGATCGCTCTCCGGTTGTGTTAAATTACCACCCCATTGGATTATGATAGTGACGGAATAGAAAGTGCACCTGTTCTGTTATGGCTAGATCATGGCTAGTTTCCGTTGAGACTGGCCGCCGTGACCGAAATTCGGTCTGGAGTTCTGAACATAGGAATGCCACTAAGCACGGTCCCGAGTCACCTGCATCCATCGACTACCTGCATGTCTTACCAGGTCATCACTCCATCTAGTGGGGGGTCGCCCTACACTACGCCTACCGGTACGAGGCTGCCACTCGAGAAACTTTTTGACGAATTGCGAAAGGTGACACTGAGTATATAACAACATTATATACTCAGTGTCACCGTCACCGAGCGGGCGTCTAATTCGTCCAAACTAAGCTGATACCTACGCCTTACCTGCGACGCTGTCGCACACTGATTGATTCATACCATACTTGTGGAACGAAGATAACTATATTTAATCATAAAAGCGTACGATCTGTGATAACTACCTTTTAATCTATACTTGCCTGGTACTTTCCGTAATGCCGCTTAACCGCTCGCCGTTGCAGGCGTCTACATCGGCGCGCCGAACAAACTTACAACATTGCGACTCAGAACCAAATATACATACTACCCCCGAAAAGGAGTATTATATAAACACCGCTCCAAGAAAAAGAAAACATAGTAATGATACTTCGAATGAATTAAGTATGATTCATGACAATATCCTATCATTGTTCACGTCTTTCAAAAATGAGCAAGACAGTAAATATTCCATAATTCTTGAACGTATGGGGGAGATTAAACAACAGAACGAGGAAATACGTCATTCAATTAATTTTATGTCCGATAAATACGATTCGCTTTTGGAAAAAGTACACAACCTAGAAGAGCAAAACAGTGCTTACTACAAGCGTATTCAAGAATTAGAAGAGAGATTCGAGCGTGAAACCCATGCTACGAAAATTGAATTACGCAACGTCCCAAAGGAAACTCATGAAACCAAGGATGATTTATTAAATATTCTGAAAAAGACAGGTGGAGTCCTGGGTTCAACACTTCAACAGTCGGACGTGAAAAATATATATAGAATAAATACTAAAAACGAGGGAAATAAGCCAATTATAGCAGACTTTACAAGCTGCCTTACGAAGGATAAATTTATCTCAAACCTTAAAAAATACAACAAAACTCATGCCAACAATAAGCTGAATACAAAAGATATTTCAATGGACGGACCGGCAAAACCTATTTACATCTCGGACAACTTACCACAAAAAACGAGGCAGCTGTTTGCAGCTGGGAGAGATTTTGCGAAGAAAAATAATTACGTCTTCTGTTGGACCTCAGTTGGAAGAGTATACTTAAAGAAATCTGAGCAATCCAAGCCTATCCTGATCAAGTGTCACGAAGACCTTAATAAGATGTCTACCGAATGACTAGATTTTAGCTATTTGTATGAAGTGTATTTTTACAAAACTTTTACACAGTTCCTATTGTTAATCCATTCATTTCTTTATTTTAATTTGATTTTCTGTAATAGTAAGGCCCTTTACTCAAACTCACATACCAATACATTCATTGCATTTATCCACAACTATAATCGTATGCACAATACAATATATACACATTTACTATATATTATAGCTACCGTTTCGCGTTACCCATCACATGTCAGCTATAATACATACATATTATATATACCATGCACATGCAACATAACATATTCACATTACATATTACATAACTCTACTCATTCGAACTACATGGCTATAAGAGTTTTAGAGTTTAGATCGTATCACATGCAAGCTCAAACTTCTACTACACTAATTACGTATATACAATGTATTATAACATTTAAAAAATCCATGCGTCGTTGTCCATGTAACAATAGTTTGCTGCATAATTTTAAAATTCAATAATCAAAATATTTGTGTTGTTCAAAATGAATTAAATGTCGTTTGTAACCCTACTTGTACTGAGGTGGCGGACCCTGCATTATGCAGGCGACTTGTCCAGGTAACTCCAAACTCACTGTCTATTCTGACAGTTAATATAAGGAGCATTCACTGTAACTTAGATCGTTTTCTAGTGTTTGTTGAGTCGCTTGGTATACCCATAGACATTCTTGTTCTAACCGAATGTTGGACAAAAGAGGTTAAGCCACCGCCGCCTTTAGATAACTATCAAATGTTCTACACAAAAAACAAACTGAACCAAAATGATGGGGTAGTAGCGTATGTGCGCAGTGGTATTGTGGCCTCTGCTAAAGAACCGGACTGTACAGAAGGTAACTGTTTGGTTCTGAATATTGAAGAAAGCTGTGCGGTTATTTGTTCGTATAGACCAGCAGGTTTTCCGAATCCTGCGAATTATCTAAATTCTCTAGAGCGGATTTTGAAAGACACACCTCAAAATACTATAATACTTACCGGTGATATCAACATAAATATATTGCCGGGGAACGTATCTATGAGTGGTGCAAGCTACATTAGTCTCTTGGCATACTATGGCCTTCTTCAGGGTGTTGACAAACCCACACGCTTAGAATCATGTATTGATCACTTTATGGTTAAAACGAAAAGTAATTGGCAAACCTTTGTATTCGATTCATTAACTGACCATTCACCCATATTATTAATTTTAAATAGTCCGAAAATTAACAAGTCTGTACCTAATATTAAGCGGCTCAAAATTGACTTTGATGCTATAAAAATTCAATTGGCTAATGAAAACTGGAATGAATACTACAAACTTACCTCAGTTAATAAAGCTGCCGAATATTTAATCTCTACATTACACTCTGTTATTAGCATTAATACCAGGGAAGTTTCCACACCTCATAGAAAACAAAGACTAAAACCGTGGATTACGCCGGGTATCCTTATCTCAATCCGAAAAAGGAATAAGCTTCAGAAACAACATAAAAATACACCAAATGATAAAAATCTAAAAACCATATATTGTAGCTACCGTAACATATGTAATAAGCTTGTTAAATTAAGTAAAACAAATTACTACCGCTCTAAATTCAATCAAAATACAGGATGCATTAAAAGGACTTGGGACTTGATTAAAGATATTTGTAACTTGACTAAAAAAACTGAAAATACATCTGATGAGCTTCTCAACACTAAAACAACAACGACAGAGTCTCTTGATGAGGTGAACGGGTACTTTACTAATATTGGTCTGGAGTTGGCGACTAAAACTATTAACAAATTAGGACTTACACAAGAGCAATTGTCTATCAATGCAGCCAGGTCGAACATGTTACCAAATTCTTTTTCCTTGTTTTTGACTGACTGCGCCGAAGTTCATAAATTTATTTCAAGCCTAAAATCAAGTAATGCCTCTGGTTGGGATAACATAACATCACACATCATAAAATATGCATGTCCTTATATCGTTGAACCTGTAACTTACCTAATAAACCTTAGCTTAAAAACCGGTATCTTCCCAGATATCTTCAAAAAGGCCTTAGTTACACCTATCTATAAAGATGGTCAAAAAAATCTACCGTCGAATTACAGACCAATTTCATTGTTGCCAACTCTCTCTAAAGTCCTAGAAAAAATTGTAAACAGTAGATTGATTAGCTACCTCGAAAGATTTCACCTGTTAAGCCCTAACCAATATGGATTCAGAAAGCACAAATCTACTGAGGATGCTGTCCTCCATTTCACGTCTTTAGCGAATTCTTACTTAAACAAAAATGAAAGGTGTCTCGGTGTCTTTTTAGATCTTCAAAAGGCATTCGATACGGTGTCGATTCCTATACTATTGACAAGGCTAGAAAACCTGGGTATTAGAGGTGTGCCACTGCAATGGTTCAGATCCTACTTAAGTAACAGGACACAGATAGTCAGGATCAAGGAACATTTAAGCAACAGCGCTGTTTGCCATTTCGGTGTGCCTCAAGGCAGTACGCTAGGCCCGACTCTTTTTCTCGCTTATATAAATGATCTATGCAAGTTGCAGTCAAAGGACGTTGACATCGTGATGTTTGCAGATGACACAGTACTTTTGTTTCATGGCACATCGTGGAGTAATGTTAGGAGTCTCGCTGAAAAAGGCATAAAAACTGTAACGTCTTGGCTAGAAGACAGCCTCCTCACTTTGAATACTGCAAAAACAAAGTATGTTTGTTTTGGTATATTAACCCGTTCTCGACCAGGCAGTAATTTCCAAATTCAAATCCATACTCACCCATGTAACCGGCTACCGCGTGTACCTGCCACGTGTAATTGTGAATATTTGTCACGTGTGACAAGCATAAAGTATTTGGGAGTTATTCTTGATGAAGGGCTTAGCTGGGTCCCACAAGTAACTGCTCTAGCGAGTAAAACAAGGAGGCTAATTTATATATTTAAAAATTTGCGTGATGTGGCTAGTTGTGATGTTCTTTTGTTAACATACAGGTCCCTGTGTGAGAGCATTATTTCATATTGTATTTGCGTCTGGGGGTGCGCAGCAAAGACACACCTCATACTACTAGAGCGTGCGCAACGTGCCGTCCTAAAAGTTATGATGCGGTTGCCTTTTAAATACCCCACACATGACCTGTACAAGCAGTGCGATATGTTATCAGTACGCAAATTATTTGTATACCAGTGTCTTCGTAGATATCACTGCCATTCTGTGCCTTGTCCTCCTATAAGTAATAGACGAGTAACAAGATTACCTGTACCTAGAGCCCAGACCGTGTTTGCTAGAAGAAGCTACAATTTTTGTGCACCAATGCTTTATAATAAATTATTCAACAAAGTTAAAACAGTCAATAACAGAAATGTTAAAACGATTATTAACCTTAATAATCATGAATTCAAGAAAATATTAAAACAAACTCTTAACGACTTGAATTATAATGAAATTGAAGAATTGTTCGTAAAGATCACTTAATCGCTCGTGTGTGAACACACACACACACACACACACACACACACACAATCATTCTTTCTACATGACCAAACCACCGAAGCATTCCTTTCTTAATCCTGGTCACCGCATCATCTTGCAAACCACACACACACACACACACACACACACACACACACACACACACACACACACACACACACACACACACACAAACAATTTGGCCTTACATTAGAATTAGTACCGTATTATCACTTTTTTAATTATCATTTTATTTTTTACTAACAAATTTCTTTATAATAGTAATATACTTACATTATAATACTAAGACAATAGATGGGGAAGTCTGAGGCCTGTAGCACAGTTTTTACTAACACAGGCTTCAGAGCTCAAAAATAATTGTAACAATAATGTAATGTATGTTAATAAATTTCATTTCATTTCATTATAACACAAGAAGACACTTCCCGGAATGTGCGCTCATTTGTTACCGTTATTCTATAAAAACAAAGTCGCCCAGCAACAAAATTTCGATCTAACCTATTACATATGTGAATAGCATCCTAGGGATACATGACAAAGTTTAATCGTAAGGAAATGAAATAAAATTCTTTTATTTCCGATTTGAATTTACACACGTAAGAAAGTGTAAAAGATAACTACTTTGCATCTTGATAATTTATATGTATTATTGTATTATTTGAGTAATTATTTATTACATTTTATATATAGTTATTCTATCTATTATTGTTTTAGTATTGTATTACTTATTATTATTTATATATAACACTATCTTGAAGAACTACAGACCGATTTCCCTTGTGAGCCGCGTCTACGTTTTCAAGAGTGATTACGAATCGTGTCGCACGCAGACTCGACGACTTCCAGCCTCCCGAACAATCGCGTTTCCGAAAAAACTTCAATACCATAGATCACATTCATACCCTGCGGTAGATTTTACAGAAGACCGAAGAGTACAATCCGCCACTTTGTCTTGCGTATGTGGACTATGAAAAAGCCTTTAATTGAAATTTGGGCGGTGCTACAGTCCTTTTAGCGGGGCCAAGTTGGCTGTCGGTATATCGAAGTGCTGAAGTGTTTGTACAGTAGGGCTACGATGGCAATCCCAATACAGAACCAGAGTACGAAATCTATCCAAATGCAGAGATGTGTAAGACAGGGTGACGTTATATCCCCGTAACTCTTCACCGCTGCATTTGAATATGAACTGGAAAGGATACGATATTAACATCAATGGCAAGTTAGAGGCGATATAGTCCTTATGACAGAATCGCTGGAGAACCTAAGCACTATGCTCAATGACATAAATAATATTCCATCGAATAGGTTTTAAGTTTGGCACAAGACCGTGCTTTGTGGCATTCCTTGAGGGAGGCCTATGTTCAGTAGTGGACTTGTGAAGGCCTGTAATGATGATGATGATTATATAATATTGTGTATATTATTCATTCCTTAGAATTTTACGCACTATGTTTGCTTTTTTAATATATTTTCCTGTATGGTTCCAATGGATGATATTTCAGTAAATTATGGATTATGTAGTACCTTTGTACGAACTCACTGTACGATTGTTTTTGTGTTTTATTGTGTGTAAATAAATAAATAAATACTGCCCTGATACGAAAGAAGGCGGCTAAGCCACAAAAGTAAGTTTCGAGAAAAATTGAAAAAAAGGGCGAAATTGGTTTTCTTGATAGATATCACCGAAAAAATTATTTCAACTATTGGAATCCATGTAAAAAAAAATTACGAATCTTATATAAATATTTTTGAATGAAATTATTGGCATACTGTTCTGTAAACTCTAAAAATGTAGTTAACGTAAGTATAGAAACATTATATTTGAATATTTATTACAAAATAAAAGGCCGTTAAGTATACCTTAACTGCTTTTTAGTATAGCATTCACAATAATCATACGCAAAAATGCGGCTAACCTGCTTTAACTTTCTTTTGATTTTTGACGCTTTGTTTAAATTATACACTTGGACTACACTTTATTGCTGTTAAGTGATATGACTGCCTTATAGTATAGTTTATCAGCAAATAATCAAATTAAATAAAAGTGTAACTAAACTAAAAGGTAGTTAAATGTACATCAATCTCACGGAACCGCTTTTTTGGTTAGCATTAGCATAGGTATATTTTTGTTATGTAAGTTTGAAAAGTTGCTAAGTGTAAAATAAAATGTGCTTTAGTTTAAGGAATATTAAAACTTTATTCATGGTTAGCACAAACAATTATAAGGAAAAACAAGGGATTTTTTTTATTCTCAAAGAACCTCTTTTTTATTTTGAAATGTGATTTTCTGCTCTGCTAAACTGTTTTCAATTATATTTCTCCATCTTCTGCTTAATCCAATCTGACGAATCTGATTTATTTACTGAGTTTTTTATCATGGAAATTGGTAGGTGGCATAAAGCTTGATATCGACTGATTGTCGTCTTCTTCGGAATCAGAACTGTTTTGCGGCGTCTCCACTGACGGTACATAGTCTATACTTTTACCGAATCATCGGACTCAAAATCTTCCCCGCTTTATTCTTAATAATGACGCTCTTCTACGGGTACTAGAAGACGTACTGTAGATGGCAACGAGTAAGTAATTTTACAGACTTTTACTTATAGATAGACTTAGACTTCTTTGAATTTGGAGCTATTCGGCGGCATGTTTATTGAATTCAAAGCTTCACCGGAATTAAAATCCTTATCGGCTAATTCAATGTAACGATACTCTTTGGCATATTTGGAGTTATTTTGGGACATGTTCATCGGTGGCACACAGTTTTTATCTATAGCGATCAATTCTTAAAAAAAAAAAAAAAAAAAGTGAACTTATTTCAGAGTTTTGGTCCATAAAAGTGTTTACAAATTACAAATTATGTTAGTAAAACATAGTAAAAATAACACTAAAACATTAATTTAAATATTTTCCGAGCTAGTTTGTGGCACTTGGTATACACGCATATGTGTATATCCAGTGTCTCCATGTATGTATACCCAGTGTCCTTGACTGGATAGTCTGGTTTGCTGGTTCTTCCCAGGACAGAGGTTTTTTTTCGAACAAGTGATAACGTAAAATATTGACTTTCGGTAAGAATTACTTGTAATCTATATTGAATAAAAAATTATTCTATTCTACCACTAATAACCTTCAGAATGGTATTGGAGCCCCCTCGCACTCTGCACATAAGAGAACGTTAAAACGTTACCGTAGTACTACATCCCTGATGCACTGCAAAATCACGGCAGTCCCAACATTACTCGAAAGGCTATAGTGAACTATACAATTAAATATAACATAATCATTATACGTCACGTCATATGATATGCATAACATATATAAGTAATTACAATTATATACATCGCTTATAGATGTATATAATTTTATTTGTTTTCAGTTAGGTGAATTCATTGTGTATCTTTATTTTGGTGTTGTGAGATATCAAGTTTGAACATCCCGCTTAACTTTCGAAATTGATAAAATTTTGTAAATTGATTCAGAATCACTTATGAGATCCATAGAGTATGATCAAGACCAAAGTGAATCAATTATTAAAGAATGGGGAGTCAGTCGTGTCCAATGTGACTGACTGATTAAGTTTAATTGGTTTACAGTCTTCTGCTGTCTCTTCTCTCGCCACGCTCACTAACTTCTTGCCTTAGTTAAATCAAGGCATCATTCAAGGTGTAAATTAAAAAAATATATAAATACTCTAGTAATGTAAGAAGGGAGAGGTAAGCTCCCTTACGTTCGGAAACGATTTAATATTAAATTAGGAAAAATATTAGTATATGAATTTGGTGTGATCAAAATCCACTTGCACAATGTGACACAACAAAATGCACAATAAAAACTATTGTCAGACCTTTTTGCTTGGCACCCGAACACCAGTAGTAGCAGCGCAATCTACCTCAAAATTGAATTGAACACTCCTTGGCCGTAACGTATTTTAAAATTATTTTGTGATGAATATAACGCTCTTTTTCACGTATAAGAGAGGATTTTGAATAAAATGTGCTATTATTGACTACATTTTAAGTAAGTAATCAGGGTTTTAAGATATAAAAATAGCAAATTTTTATTTTTATATTAATTTTAATTTATTTAGGTCAAGTACTAAGCTGTATGTGGTATGACTGTCAATTTCAATGGAGATGCCAGTTTAAAAAATATTCATATAAGTTCATGAACTTAAATTTAAAATGAGTAGATAATATAATTGTGAAAATAAATATGTAACGATTTCTCATATTTACGCGAACATTACACATTTAAATAAAAATAAATTTTACAGATTTTATCGCGTATATAAACTTTTTTATATTCCCGACGTTTCAAGCACTTTACAGAACCCATGGTCACGGGGAGACTAAGGTTTTCGACGACGATCCTATAATTAATAAAATTAAAACCCAACCCAAGCATACAACTGCAAGACTTCAAAATACTATAAGTTCATACTGCGTAGATCGGAACAAAAATTAATAATTTTAATCTGTAAATAACCCCGGGTTACATCCGGACGCCGAAGACCTCAGTCCCGCACGTGGCCATAGTTGCTGTAAAGAGCTCTAAAGGTCGGGAATATAAAAAAGTTAATATACGCGATAAAATCCGTAAAAACTAGTTTTATTTTAAAAATAAATATAACTATTTCATTTACTTTAAATTCTATTAAATTTCTTCCTCGTAATTTAATTGAAATTTAATGGGAAAATTGAGTCTTAAAGTCCTTTTCATCAGAAAAGACACATTTTTTCGGAGAACTATTATACAGTTTTCTAAATGAAAACCCAAACCAAAGAATATAATTCTAACGCACTCGGACAAGAGCTCTGATGATACTTTTTTTAACTATTAAAACTTGCTGATCTAAATTCTTCACGTACACATCGATTTGACGCTTTTTAGAGTAGCACATTCACTTTGCCGCTGTTTAAATATTGTTAAAAATATAATTCAAAGGTTCATCATACACTAAAAAGCGGTGAATGCTTTTTTGGGAAGTACGTAACTTTAATATATTTTTTAAATTCTACGCTTGAAAACAGTTAAGTGTTTTTAGCCGTGTTTTAGCTTCTACAATAAGTGTTTAACGCTTTTTAGCATATTATTAGGTGTAGCCTAGCATGATTGCAACTAAGGAATAAAGCAGTTATTTACGCTTAACTGCCTCTTAGCTTAGAAAATGTGTTTAACTGCATTTTTTCTTAGTTTTATAACATCAAGTATTAACTTTCAACTACAAAAATAAATCGTTAAAATCTCTTAACGACTATATAGCGTACCGGTGCATCGTAACTGATTTCTAGCGTATGACAGCAAAGAAAATTTTGCACTTAACCGCCAAAATGCTTAATTTATCTCAGGAACTATCAATCGTAAAAATATAATTCCAATATTGGTCAATAGAAAATTTTTTGCTTAGTCTAGTGGTGCTGAAAGCTCAAAATCGCCAAAATGCACTTAGCCGCCTTTTTCCGTATCAGGGCAGAATAAAAAAATACCTCATCAAATTTTTTCAAATTCAAGTAATATTATGGGATTTAGGATATTCCAAAAGTGTCATACTGCCCATCTCATCTTTTGGGTGTCGTAAAGTTTTTATGGCTAACAATGTCGCTATATAGCTTCTTCTTCTACCTGCCCTTATCCCAAGTTATTTGGGGTCAGCATAGTATGTCTCTTTCTTCCATTCTCCTCTATTACCCGTCATCTCTTCACTCATTTTTTTCTTACACATATCATCCCTTATACTGTTCATTCATTTTTTCTTAGGCCTCTCTCCACTCATATCCATCCACTTTCATAGCCAACATTATTTATATGACATGGTTTACTTACCATCACATAATTTGTCTACACTTTTAAGCTCTCGATATGTCCATTTTGTTTTATATAATCATTATCATTGAAGGCCTTCATAAGTTCACTGCTGAATATAAGCCAGGTAATGTCATAAAGCACGGTCCTGATCCACCTGCATTTCTTTGCAGGTTGTCACTTTATTTAGTAGGGGTTTTTTCCCCATCGGTTGTCGGTTCTTTGAGTTATATGGCTGGCTAATTAACACTTCAGCTTACTACTGTTGGACAGGAATAGTGGATGCCCTCAATGAGGAAGATATCGCAAAACATACATACAAAAAACCACACAATTGAATTGAAAACATCTTCATGTTTTTAAAGCGCCTAGTAAAAGTAAATGTCAGAAAATTTTTAAAAAATTATATTTATTTTTAGTATGAAATGTACAGTTTCGTCCACAATAGCTACTGAATTAGATTTTGTAATTCTTTCTGTGTTAGCTGAAAATCGTATTTAAATATTTACTCAACGCCATAATGCACAATATTTATTATAATAGGATGTCGAAAACCTAAATTATCTTATAGTCCTACTCCTCGCGATATATAATTGTCAAGAACGCTGGCTTCTGGTGGTTTTAATAAAATAATATCAGTAGCCAAGGGTCTTGCTAGTGCAGAGAAAAATGTGTGATTTCTTCACATCGTTGTCTGTCATGTATTACCAATTCATTTTATAGAAGGCTTCTTAGGTAAGATTTTTTTTTAAATCTCATATTAGTTAACAGTCTACCAAGTAATAAAGGACCGCTGCAAATGGCTCTAAATAATTTAAATAAATAATATAAAACAGAAGTCATTTGTATAGATTTTATACTCTAGTTATTTGCTGAGATGGAAGGAGCGTTGACTTCATTATACGAGACCTCTCCAACTTAACGTTTAGGTTCAGTGTGCCTCTACCCATTCGGTGATCGCTGCTAGTTTTCACCCTCGCAATCACTGAGATATCACTGAACAGTGATATCTCAGTGATTACATCTAGTCATCACAATGAAGTCAATCTCATTTTTCGTGGTACCGTTGGGGCTCGACCAGGCCCACTTCCTGTCGGGCCGCTTCTGGAAGAAAGAGTTCATCATGAAAAGTCCCTCTTGAACTACATACAACATACATACTACATAACTACATGAAGTCGGCCCACTGCTGGCTCCTTGGGATCCATTGCCCTATTTTGAATATCCTTACTTTCAACTCGACATTCTCTCTTGTGCCTGGTTTTGCGTTGAAATCTCCTATTAACACCGTATTGTAGGTTTTGGACGAATGCATGACTTTGGAGATATCCTCATATATTTCCAACACCTCTTCTTCAATTAGTAATAAAATTGGTTGTCAATTAATAATATTCTCACTTTATATTATTTCATTTAAAATAGTTAATTTATTATCCAATTAGATTTAACAGAAATGAATAGTAGGTTTTGGAGGAATGCTTGACTTTGGAGATATCCTAATATATTTTCAACACCTCTTCTTCAATTAATAATAATTTCGGTTTTCAATTAATAATATTCTCATTTTATATTATTTCATTAAAATCGATTAAATTATCCAATTAGATTTAATAGAAATTAATAAGGAATGAAAATATTGCACGCGCATCCACAGGGTTACAATTTAACAACTACGTACGGCAGTGAATTAGGTATTTTTTCAAAGTTGCATATTAGCTGAGTTAAAATCATCATCATCATCATCATTACAGCCCTTCTTAAGTCCACTGCTAAACAAAGGCTTATCCCAAGGAATGTCACAAATCACGGTCCTGAGCCATCTGCATCCATCGACTTCCTACATGTCTTACCAGGCAATATAGCCCCAAGGAGTTAGAATAGCAGAATTTTATATAATGTTTTCGCAGAAAAAGCGCCCGTTTCATTCATTGGGTTTATAAGTTAATTCCGGCTAACCATTCAACCAAATTTTTTCTATTGCGCTCCTCATAACCGAAGCATTGAGGTTATGCTCTACTCTCACCTAATGGAAATACAGTAATTTTCTGAGCTAAAAATGTCTTTATTTTAATACTATTGCACTTTTAGAATAATAAAAATACACATATATCGAAAAAGATCACTCGTTTTCATATTTATATTATTTTTTTAATTAATTTTCTGTATTTAGTGTAAAAACAAACTGATTGAAAAACATTTTCGAGGGCGTCCGGATATGTAGCGTCTGTATGTGTAGAAGTTGTACGATTAATGCATCAAAATAAGTACTTTTTTAATTAGCTTTAGAATCATCAAGCACAGGTTAATTTTAAAAATCACTGAGTAATTTGGTCTCGTTTAATTGTAATTAATGAAAATGTAAAAAACAACTGGTACTTTTCTACAAAAAAATATTTTCATGGATCTCTTCTTTTTTCTCAAATATGGAAAAACAGATATTTTTCTTTTTATATAATCAAATGAGAGTATGAGGGGTGCACTTTTGGATTTTTCAAACTTTTTTGCTGCTAAGTCTAAATTGCTTTTCAGTTGATGGTGTATGAAATAGGTAACAACAATAAAAAGATTTAATATATGTCTGATACAAACTTTATACTCGCATGTTGTAAAACCATGCTACAACTATATTATTATGGTTGCAATGTTATCTGCCGAAATAATTTGAAGGTGACGATTGTGTTATGTATAATGTATAATCAGCCACCCATCAAGATTAAAACTAAAGGATTTTCCAGGACATACTATAGTTGCAAAATGCGTAAAATTTATTTTCAAAATACTTATTTAATTTACAAAATATTCTAAATCTAAAACAAGTCACTGGATAAATATAAAAGTTACTTGACAGGACATTAATTATAAGGGTACACTAAAGTTAGCTAATGTTTGAAGTTGCATTTTAATAAAAGATCAACGCTAATGACTTTAGGTTGGACTAAATTGAGGTGGTCGTCTATTTTACCGAAATTAGTCACTTAATTATATGAACATATTCAATCTAAGACTGAGGCCTGTGTACATTCAAAGCGACTGCTCTTCTGGAAACCGCAATACTAGAGCGTGTTTTTATAAATTATGCAAACTGCCTTATCCCGCTATTTATTTGACAATTACTTCTAGCTAAAAAAGTTGTCATATTTTTGACAACTTTTTTATAAACATTAGCAAGTCTGTTAACATTACTAATATTCCCATTAACTAGCTTAAAATGCTGGTGTTAGGAGTGGTTCATAACAGTAGTCAAATGGTGGATTAGAATCCACGACCTTTTGAGTTAGCGTGCCTGCTATTTGGCTACAGTCGCTTCTAATTGGTATTGGGGATGTTTTATGCAGTGAATCCGCTTTTTTAGTGTTCGGTTTTTGAATGGACCGTGAAGAAGTTCTTGCTAACAATGTTTAAATCATCTAGTGGCGATCCTACCCTACCACGGCACTACCACACACCACAGAATAAATAATAGTACTACGTAACCACGTACGTAAACACTCGTATTATCACGTGAGTGTCGTAAGGGCGACGGAGGGAAGCAAATCAGGAAATTGGCAACAGCGTCTTTTTCTAATAATGGCCAAAAAACTGCAGTCGCAACCCGCTTGCCAAGCTTGGCAACTGTGGTAAATATCTCGTATACGGGCAATCTATGAGGGATCTATGAAATAATCTATTAAGGAGTGGAATTTAAAGGCTGTAACGGTATATATAATGTCTATTACACTTAACGAAATTTCCTTCAGTCAGAATTTCGAACGGCGGCCATTTTTAGTGCAGGCTAGCTTTCTGCACAAGATTGAGTGTATTTCTACTCTCTTATGTTCACAGAGCGATGGAACAGCAATTCGATACGACCACAGACATATTGAAACACCGCTTATTTCTTGAATTCGGGCTGCTGCTGAGAATTTCTCGACAGAAGAACCCAACAACAGATTTTGGCCCAAACTCGGGGCAACACCGGCAGAGATTACGGACTTCCATTTGGCATCTTCCTGATATACCTCTCTCGCCTCTTTTACATCTATATATCTACGCATACACGCTCATCGATTATAGGTATTCCTTATGTGGTCCGTATATGGCTTTCCCAATTCTGCCGTGAACACCTGCAATATAAATTTGCTTTGTCACTCTTTCCTCGTGCATTCTTACTACATGACCAAAGTATAAGTTATTGTGTTTAATGGTTTGTCACACACTTTCTCTTCATTAATTCAAAAAGAAATTTTTGATAATTTGAGTTTTTTAACTAAGACAACCACGATTTCTACCGGAGTTACATAGTTGCACTGCAGGCAGCCAGGCATAGCAACCCCGCACTAAATGGAGTGACGACCTGGTAAGACATGCAGGAAGTCGATGGATGCAGGTAGTTCAGAACCGTGCTTTGTGGCATATCTTGAGGGAGGCCTATGTTCAGCAGTGGACTTGTGAAATAGTATAATGTATAATAGTAATAGTAGTAATGATGATGATGATGACTGCAGGTAGCCTTAAGTACGAATTACTATATTACGAAAAATAATAAATACGAAAGTAATACTAAGATAATATTTTATACAAGTTTAAATAACATCACATTAGCTATTCATTGTTTGTTAGTAGTTAAATTTGTATTTGCAGTGTGCTCAGAGAAATATATACATAAAATAAATGCACTGAATCAAGTCATGGAATCCAAATTGAAATAGGTTACATCGCGGAATAAATTTGCTACAGTCATTGAACGTGTCTGGTTAACCGTACACCATTTAACATGTCCAGCTAGTTTTCATTTCCTATAATCACGTGTTGAAATCTATTTTGAATATAATTTTCATTCACAAACTATCAATAACTTTGACAAAAATCAATAAACTCCGGATTGAAGCATAGAATAGTATAATTGTGTATTACACTATTATATGTATTGAAGCATCATTGTTAAATCTTGTCCTTTTCTAACTAATTGAAATTATTATTGCCTGTCTAATTAATAATTGTTGTAATGTAGGACTTAATTAAATTATCATCTCAAAATTATAAAAAACTGCGCTTGCCAATACGCTGCCAACTATAGCAAAATCTCCCTTATGAAGCACTCTATAGAGAGGCCTAGGTTCAGCAGTGGACGGTTATAGGTTGTAATGGCTGAGTAGGTGACTATTATCTACCTGATGACTATTAAATGTAAGATTTTAGTCTTCCAGTGGATATACATGTTGTGGATTCTATGACCCGAAGACACTCAGTATTCTGGATAGCTCACAGAAAAGCTTAAGACGTTCTTTCTAGACAATTCCAGAAATTAGGTATATAAAGTCCAATCATTCAAGATTATAAGTATATTTCGTATTTTAAAAAAATTAAAAAAAGACTTCCTATCAACCTGATAGAAAGTGGCTCCCGCAGTTTATGAACAACTGCAGCCTGTTGGCCTGTTGCTTAATGTTTTAAGCAAAGATAATATTGAATGCTTCACAACATAGTTAATCTCCCTCTCTATACCCTTTAGACGGAAACTCAGCATACTTCTGAGAGCTGGAAATAATAAAATAATTTTATATTCCGAAGTCGAAGCTTTAATTCTTCTATACATTATATCTGAGCCCTGACTTCAAAATGTGAAGTTATTTTATTCATTCGAGATCTTATAAGACGGGTTTTATTTTTATTCAAAGTTATATTTTCGGTACATTGTAGGAAATAATTATATGTGTATTGTGATTTAGATATTGTGATTTAGTGTAGTGTATTTTCCAGAATCCAAATATAGACATGTTTCCAGGACTCTCGATTTATGCTATGGTTTTTAAGAGGATGTCAACACTAAATATTCATTTTTATAGTGTCCTCCAATCCGTTTTTCTGTCATGGCGGCCAGGAGTACGGAACTAACGGAGACTTGCATCCGCGCAGGAGAGGATTATAGTGCACGAGTGAATGCGCAAGCACAAGTGCACTCTCTTTTTCAACACTCTCGGCAATCTCACATGACTAGAGAGCGATTAGGCTCAGGAGCAATGGCTTTAATTCCTTTCCGAGGCACTCCGGGCTTCTACTGATATTTTCTTGACAGAAACTCTTGACTTTGACCCTATCCAGAATTCGAACCCGGGACCTCATGATCAGCAGTCGCGGTTACGACCACTACGCCAATGAGGTAGTCAATTCATCTTTATAAAGAATTAAGGAAGAGAGCCGAAGTTGAAATCGAATTATTATTTGGTCTTTATAAGAAAATCCCTAAGACATTATTTATTTGCGTCCTGGAAACAATGGATCCAATATGTCTCGCGAACACGAGTAAAATGTCAACAAAGCTTGAATCGAATTTTTCTTTTCCAAATGTTATTTTGTGAAAATCACGTTTAAATCCACCTTATTGTTTTGTTTTCTATTCTAGATGATTTTTTAAATAAACAGAAGAACAACGTCAGGTTTTTGTTTAAAATTCAAAAGTATTAGTTATTATATAGGAGAGATGAGATGATGCGTTGTCACCCATGAGGAATAAGATAGAATGCCTCGTTTCCAGACAAAAGGATCTCCGATTCTCTACACTCACCATACGATACATAGCAGCATTAAGCTACTATTTTTTTAATATCCCCGGTCGAGCCGAACCATTCGTGCTACAACTATACTACTAATATAACTACAGCATGGCTCTACCACGGGTAAAATTTAAAAGTTAACACTATTTTTTTTACATTGTATAACAATTATCATCATCACCATAATCATCACTATTACAGCCAATCGAAAGTCTACTGAACAAAGTCCACCGCCATATATTGCCATCATACGGGGATTTTGCTATAGTAATGTGGCAGTCGAGTTGGCAGCCACATTTTTATCAGTGCTGAACAAATACGATATTTATTACAATAAAGGAAACTAAAAACTGAAATCATCCCACAGTACCGTTCTCTGCAGTACAGTTATTAAAACACTTCCCCACTGAATGGTTTGGTAGAACCAGTTACTCAAATTCAGAGTCAGTCATTTCTTCATGCGGCAATGTCTACGCCTTTACAACCAATTCCATCCATTAAGGCTATAACTATATAAAGGTTCACTACTGCACATAGGAATTTCCCATAAACTGCCTCATAGGGAGGATTTTGCGATAGCTGCCACGCTTGGCTGGCGAATCGGCAACCGCAGTTTTTAGGGTTCCGTAGTCAACTAGGAACCCGTATAGTATCGCTATGTCTGTCTGTCCGTCTGTCCGTCCTCGCTTAATCTCCGTGACCGTTAGCACTAGAAAGCTGAAATTTGGTACCAATATGTGTATCAATCACACCGACAAAGTGGTAAAAAAATATATTTTAATAGGGTAGCCCCCCTATATATAAAGTGGGAAGCGATTTTTTTAATTTCAACCCTAACGTGTGATATATTGTTGGAAAGGTATTTAAAAATAAATAAGGGTTTACTAAAATCATTTTTTGATAATGTCAATAATTTCGGAAATAATCGCACCAAAAATTAAAAAACAATGTGTCCCCCCCTCTCCCTTTGAACCATAAGTTTAGAAAATATGAAAAAAATCTAAACTTTATAAGGACTTTCTAGGAAAATCATTTTGAACTTGGATGGAAACAACAGTACACACTACCGGGAGGAGTTGCAGGAGCGCGGAGCGCTGCTGGAGCGTGAATATAATGGATACCCACCTTTAAACTCATAAGTGGGAACACTTATTGTGACGGACGGAAAACTACGAAACCCTACACTGAGCGTGGCCCGACACGCTCTTGGCCGCTTTTTTATTTATTATTTTTGCTGTTGTCAGGAATATGCTGTTGCACATACTATATGCTGTTTCACTTTCCCTCCGTCGCGTCTTACGACACGATATAGGGTAATGGATATTCTTACACCGCAACTACACGCCTTTACTTTAAAGTCCCAGGAAATATACATGGCGTATCTATCTAAAGTTTAATTTTCTTATTATTTCCTGGAATTAGGTTATCACTGCCACGCTGTTTCTAATTGGTTTATACAACATAATATATTGTAAATTTTCGTACTTCCCAAAATAAGTCAAAATTAAAAGCAACGCATACGCTAGATGTTTGTTACTTAATTCATCTCGTTAACGCTCGAACAACGTTTATAAGATTTACGCGTCATTAACTAAAACTATTACAGAAAGTATTTAGCGATCCCTATCGGCCTCAAGGCTCTTAACTGTGCGAATTTAATCTTGTAACATAAATATTATTAGAAACAAGATTTGGCACTTATAATGCGTCAATATTAAATACATTATTTACCCTATACATTATACGTAGTAGAGCCATGCTGCAGCTATATTATGGTTCAAGCACGAATGGATAGGCTTTATCGGGGGGGGGGGGGGGCAACCAAGTTCTCACGGAATCATCATCATCATCATTAGAGCCTTTTACAAGTCCACTGCTGAACATAGGCCTCCCCCAAGGTATGCCACAAAACACGGTCCTGAGCCACCTGCATCCATCGACTTCCTGCATGTCTTACCAGGTCGTCTCTCCATCTAGTGGGGGGTCACCCCACACTTTGTCTACCGGTACGAGGCTGCCACTCGAGAACCTTTTTTCCCCAACGGTTGTCGGTTCTTCGAACTATATGGCCGGCCCATTGCCACTTCAGCTTACAAATCCGTTGGGCTATGTCGGTCACTCTGGTTCTACTGCGGATATCCTCATTTCTAAGTTTATCACGCAGAGAAACTCCGAGCATAGCCCTCTCCATAGCTCGCTGAGCGACTTTGAGCGTCCTCATACGGCCAGCAGTGAAGGACCACGTCTCAGTTCCATATGTCATCACTGGCAACACGCACTGGTTGTACAACTTAGTTTTCAGGTTTTGAGGTATACCTGACGAGAAGATGCGTTGTAATTTCCCAAACGCTGCCCAGCCGAGTTGAATCCGTCGATTGACCTCTCGGTCAAACTTGGACTTACCTAGCCGGACTATTTGTCCCAGGTAAACGTACTCGTCAACAACTTCGAGCATAGTGCTCCCAACAACTATCGGCATATGTGTGACATGGACATTAAACATGATCTTTGTTTTGTACATGTTCATCTTAAGACCTATTCGTTGGGAGGCGTTATTGAGGTCATTGAGCATAGTGCTTAAGTCCTCCAGCGATTCTGCCGTAAGGACTATATCGTCGGCAAATCGAAGGTGAGTGATGTACTCGCCATTGATGTTAATACCGTATCTTTTCCAGTCTAGTAGCTTGAAAACATCTTCCAATGCAGCGGTGAAGAGTTTCGGGGAAATAACGTCACCCTGTCTTACACCTCTCTGCAGTTGGATAGGTTTCGTACTCTGGTTCTGTACTCGGATAGCCATCGTAGCCCTACTGTACAAACACTTCAGCACTTCGATATACCGACAGTCAACTTGGCACCGCTGAAGAGACTGTAGCACCGCCCAAATTTCGACGGAATCAAAGGCTTTCTCATAGTCCACATACGCCAGGCAAAGTGGCAGATTGTACTCTTCGGACTTCTGTACAATTTGCCGAAGGGTATGTGTGTGGTCTATGGTGCTAAAGCCTTTTCGGAAACCGGCTTGTTCGGGAGGCTGGAAGTCGTTGAGTCTGCGTGCGAGACGATTCGTAATGACTCTCGAAAACAGCACGTAGACGCGGCTCAGAAGGGATATCGGTCTGTAGTTCTTCAAGAGGGCGTTGCCACCTTTCTTGAAGAACAAGACCACCGCACTTCTGCTCCACGCCTCCGGAGTGGTGCCACCATGGAGGTCGGAATTAAGGGGCCTCTGAAGGCCTTCATGTACCGGTGTTCCACCCGCTTTCAGAAGCTCCGCTGTAATTCCGTCCTCGCCCGGGGACACTCACGGAATACCAGCGTATAATAGCAACATAATATTGCTGTGTTTCATCAATCGAAGGAGGGTGTAGAGAACCATGGACCCTTTTAACTGGTGACACGGCATTCCATCTTAGCCCTCAGGGGTGACAACGCATCCGTGTTTTAATTTTTAATCGAGGATAGATATAGATGTCTACGGGCCACAGCATCCATTTACGATCATGTGGGTTGTGTGCTCGTCTGGCACAAGCAAGCAGGTTTTAGAGTTTTTTTTTGCAGCTGCAACTATAAAAAAATGTTGTTTTGTAACGTTATGGGTCATTTTCGTATAAAACTTTGATCTTCTCTGACGGATTACCTCAAAACGGTTGTGTTGCAATTAACGAGAGGAATTTGTATTAGTGACATTTCACTACAAATTCGAAAAAGCTTATAACATAATCATATCATAAACACTCACGCCTGTCACCCAGAGGGGTAGGCAGAAACTAAAGACTTCGATTTGGCACGATCCTGACACATCTCTCTCGCCTCCTTCACATCCATATACCTACGCAGACATGCTTGTCGGTTAAGGGTACTCCTAATTTGGCCCGTTTTCAACAAATCGCCAATTTGGTCGATAAATTTTCGCCTAGGACGTCCCTTTCCGACTCTGCCATTCACTTCTGCAAGATAAATTTTCTTTGTCACTCTATCCTCATTCATTTTTTCCACACGACCAAACCACCGAAGCATTCCTTTCTTAATCTTGGTCACATCATCTTGCAAACCACACTCTTCTCTTATCACACGATTTCTCACCCTGTCAATCAGATTCAGCCCTAATATACTCCTTAACGACCGCATTTCTACTGCGTTCATTCCACTCTCGTGCTTTTTCCGCTTCACCCAATTTTCACTACCATACGTTAAAGTAGAGACCATGACAGCATTGTGAATTGACTCTGGAATTTGATTCTTCACAATAGAGTGTAGGGCCCCATTTACTATATTTCCTGCATTCACTCGTCATTCTATATCCTTATCACATCTCCCATATCTGCTAAATACGCAACCCAGATATACAAACTCATCTACTTGCTCGATCAACTCCCCTTCTATTCTTATTTCACATATCGTCTTACTTTCTTCTCTTTCAAAAACCATAACTTTCGTCTTACTTGCGTCACTTTCATACCCCTTTCTTTTAATGATCTGTTCATTAATGTAACTATCATTTGCAACTCGGCCGCCTACGACGCAAGAATAACTTGATCATCGACATACAAAAGGCATTTGACGGTTAACTCACCCATTTTAATCCGCATTCTTCAACTTTCAAATTTTGCAAACAACTATTATCCATAAATAGGTTGAACAGCCACGAGGAAGCCACACAGCCCTGTCTGACACCTTTGTGGATGCCAAACCAGTCCGAGTAGATCCCGTTGATCCTAACACAAGCACTAGAGTCCCTATAAAGATACTCCAGTGCCTGTATCAAGCCAGCGCTCAACCCGAATGAGTTTAGTGTTTGCCATAGGAAATCCCTATACACTCTGTCATAGGCCTTTTCCAAGTCCATGAACGCACAAAAACCTTTTGGTTTTTGGCCAAAAACTTCTCCGCGATCATGCGCATGGAAAAGACTTGATCTGTACATCCCATTCCCTTTCTAAATCCCGCTTGCACATCCCAAATTTTTCCATCAGTTTCTTTCATGACCCTTTCAATCAGTACCTTAGCATACAGTTTACCCACAATGCTAAGAAGGCTGATACCCCGGTAGTTTTTACAGTCCTGCTGCGAACCTTTTCCTTTATATACTGGGACTATTACAGCTTTGCACCAGTCTACCGGTACCCGTTTTAGTTCCCTGCATAAATTAAACAAGGTTTGCAGCAGGCCTGCTACCACTTCCTCTCCAGCCCTTAGCATTTCGAGTGAAACTCTATCATATCCGGCAGCCTTACCTGCTTTTATGCTTTTCATTGCTTCCATTATTTCATCTATACTTATTTCGCTACCTCTTTCCTCTTCTTTCGGAGTTTCTACTTCATTTAGTTTATACGTTGTCTCCTCACTTATAAACACGCTTTCAAAATATTCCTTCCATCTCCTTAAATTCGGAATACAGCCATTCTAGTCTCTTATTACATTCATTATATGCTGTTTTGAATAACTTATAACATATAAATATTGGTTTCGCTTGATATTCTGCCCAAATACATAAGAGTCTCTGCTTTAGGAACACTGACTACGCAGTCTTCTATCCAAACAGAAAAACAGAGCGGGAAACTCAAGATACGAAATAAGTTTTCATCCTTTACACATCCTTTACAATGAGGCAACACAGACGTTAAGAACAAAGCATGGAGACGACAAACACTAAATATCTTGTTTCCAATGACCCTATATACGTGAAACATTATAAGGCAACACATTATTTTCTTAACAACATTTATGCACACATATTATATTTATCATGTTTAATAAAACAGAGAAAATATTTATATACAGTGTTCAAATCATTTAATTTAAAAAATAAAGAAAACGTAATACATATGTTTAGTTATTATCGTGGATGTTAATATTTATGAGTTTGTTGAGGGATGTTAATTTTTAAACACTTTTCACTTGAATCTCAATGTTTATCTAGTTTAGAGCACAAAATTTATACTTATTAGAACAGTTTAGCATATTTTTTATGAATTTAAAGCGACACGTACTTTGTTTGAAGCCATACACAGAAGAACGAGGCTGAAAAGAGTGAACGAGATAATTTCAATTATAATTATTTTTAAACATAGCACTAACAAAATAAAATAACTGCATAATGCTGCTGTGTCCACTGGAAATCAGTACTGTTGTTTCAGCAGCAGCATAAGCCGAGTGAGGTCCGTTTGCCACAACACACGTGAAGAACGTGTATTAAATATAATTACTAGATATATCATCATTACAGCCTTTCATAAGTCTACTGCTGAACATAGGCCTCCCCCAATGAATGCCGTAAAGCACAGTCCCGAGCCACCTGCATCCATCGACTTCCTGCATATCTTACCAAGTCGTCACTACATTCAGTGGGGGGACACCCTACATACACTTCGTGTGCCCGTACGAGGCTGCCACTCGAGAACCTTTCTTCCGTTCTTATCGGTTGTCGGTCGGTTTTGTCGAGCTACATGGCCGGTTCATTACTACTTCAGCTTACTAATCCGTTGGGTTATGTCGACTACTTTGGTTCTACTGCGGATAATTATGCTCGTTTTTAAGTCTATTACGCGAGAAACCCGAGCATAGTCCTCTTCATAGTTCGCTGAGCGACCTGAGATTCCTCATACGGCCACTGGTTGTTTTGAGGTTTTGAGGTATGCTTGACGAGAAGATGTGTCGTAATCTCCCGAACGCTGCCCAGGTAAGCTTAATCCGTCGATTGACCTCTCGGTCAAAGTTGGACTTACCTAGTCGGATTATTTGTCCCAGGCAAACATACTGTCGGTAGTTGTTGACAACTTTGAGCTTAGTGCTCCCAACAACTACCGGCATAGGTGTGACATGGACGTTACACATTAGTATATATATATATATATATATATATATATATATATATATATATATGTTACATCTTTTCAAGTTTTTAAATATTTTAACTTAGTGCCTAATTTAGTATGTGGCGTTTTCGCAAAAAATATATCTTTTTTTCCTTATTTCTGTGTCTCGTATGAGTTATGAGAACCGGATATTTGCTGGCAACATCATATTCTCTGTCCCAATTGTTCTACCTTAAATCTTATTTATTATAATATCAAATTATTGTCTCCGGTCGCTATTCAATATTACGGTATATTAAACGAAATAACTAACTGCCTATTAATATTAATGAAGAAAATATAAAAGAATTACTTAAATATTTGTAAATGACTACGTAGAAGACGAAACGTTTTAAGTATCTGCCTAATTCTCTTCCTGAAAAGGTATATGCTTATGTTAGTGGTGGAATGTTTTATACTATTTATCGGCATGGGTTCGAATCCCGCACGAACAAGTATTTGTATGGCCTAAAAATAATTGTTTCAGGTGTGAATGTTTGTCCTTGAGCAATTTATGTTTGTAAAAAACATACAGGAGACAAGAGTGGGGGTAACATTTAAAAAAAGTTACAATATCACATGTAAAGCAAATATTTCATATAAAATTCTTGACGTTTTGTGTATTTTGAAGTATAGACTTTAAAATAAAATTTATGTTTTAAATTAAAACTCAGTAAAATAGGTAAAATTGGTTTCATTCGATATGTAGATTTTGCGTATGTGTACAAAATTATTTCATAGCACTAATCTTAAGCCACAGAAGCTATTAAAATGGATGACACTGTTTACAGTCATATCTGAACATAATTGAAATAAGAAAACAAAAACTAGATATTCATGTTCTATTGAACGTAAAGTTAAACCCTGTATCAAATCGTGACCATTATGCGTAAAGGCCCGAAGCCTGAGCATGGAATTACAGCGGACCTTCTGAAAGCGGTTGAAAAACCAGTAATTGAAATCTTTCAGAAGCTCTTTAATTCCTAATTGAATCGGGCGTTACTTTGCGGAAATCTATTATAATAAAGATGTTAATAGTTACTTTGCAACAATACGCTTAATTAAATAAAGTAATGTGTCTTCCCTAGTTTGAAGAGCACCTCTAGCACTATAGGTGCTCCCTCATAAGGGACGGCGGGAGGTTCTCTTCAAACTGGGAAAGACACATCATTTTATTTAATTAAGTTTATTGTTGCAAAGTAACTATTAATATCTTTATTACTCTTTAATTCCGTCTTTCATGGTGGTGCTACTCTGGAGGCGTGGAGCAGAAGTGCGGTGGTCTTGTTTTTGAAGTAAAGTGAAAATGCTCTTTTAAAGAACTATAGACCGATATCCCTTCTGAGCCGCGCCTTCGTGCTGTTTTCGAGAGTCATTACGAATCGTCTCGCACGCATACTCAACGATTTCCAGCCTCCCGAACAAGCCGGTTTCCGAAAAGGCTTTAGCACCATAGACCACATACATACCCTTCGCCAAATTGTACAGAAGTCCGAAAAGTACAATCTGCCACATTGCCTGGCGTATGTGGCCTATGGGAAAGCCTTTGATTCCGTCGAAATTTGGGCGGTGCTACAGTCTCTTCAGCGGTGCCAAGTTGACTTTCGGTATATCGAAGTGATGAAGTGTTTGTACAGTAGGGCTACGATGGCTATCCGAGTACAGAACCAGAGTACGAAACCTACCCTACTACAGAGAGGTGCAAGACAGGGTGACGTTATATCCCCGAAACTTAACTTAAAACTCTTCACTGCTGCATTGGAAGACGTTTTCAAGCTGCTGAACTGGAAAGGATACGGTATTAACATCAATGACGAGTACATTACTCACCTTCGATTTGCCGACGATATAGTCATGATGGCAGAATCTAAGCTGGAGGACCTAAGCACTATACTCAATGACCTCAACAGTATCTTCAAATGGATAGATCTTAAGATGAACATGGACAAAACACAAATGAAAATGAAAATGAAAAAACATAGATCACGTTTAATGTCCATGTCACATCTATCCCGGTAGTTGTTGGGAGCATTAAGCTCGAAATTTTTGACGAGTACGTTTACCTGGGACAAATAGTCCCACTAGGTAGGTAGGTCTTTCTTTGAGCGAGAGGTCAATTGACTGATTCAACTCGTCTGGGCACCGTTCGGGAAATTACGGCACATCTTCTCGTCAGCTATACCTCATAAACTGAAAACAAGAATATACAACGAGCGCGTGTTGCCAGTGATGACCTATGGAACTGAGACGTGGTCCTTCACCGCTGGTCATATGAGGCCACTTAATTGTCACTCAGCGAGCTGTGGAGAGGCTATGCTCGGGGTTTCACTGCGTGATAAACTTAGGAATGAGTATATCCGCAGTAGGACCAGAGTGACGGACATAGCCCAACGGATTAGAAAGCTGAAGTGGCAATGGGCCGGCCATATAGCACAAAGAACCGACAACCGATGGGGAAAAAAGGTTCTCGTGTGGCAACCTAGTACCGGTAGGTGAAGTTTAGGGTAATGCCCCACTAGATGGTGTGGATGCAGGTGGCTCGGAACGTGCTTTGTGGCATACCTTGGAGAGGCATGTTCAGCAGTGGACTGTTGAAAGGCTGTGATGATGATGATGATGATGGTGATGCAAATAAATGTCTAACGGCGGCCAGTTTCAACGGAGAATAGTTACTGGCAAAAGACAGGCTTATAGTGGCCAAGTTTATGCGCAAGCACAGATGCACTCTCTATTTCCTTATTCTCATGGCCTGATGGGACGGTAAACTGACACAACCGGAGAAAGATCAGGCGCAGGACCAACAGCTTTAAGTGCTTTTCAAGGCGCGGGGGTGAGACACTGCCAAATTCCTTACTCCTGGCAGCTAATGAGAACTTCTTAATGGAAAAACTCAATAACTGATTTTTTTCCGACCCAAAATTCAAACCCGGGACCTCATGACCAGCAGTCACACTACTACAACCACAAGACCACCGAGGCAGTCAAAATTTATAATATACTAGCTTGCCAGGCAGACATTGTTCTTCCCTTTTCGGCGACCCTTTTTCCTATAAAAATCCTTAAAATCGCAAAAAAATCTGTGGGTCACTCATGGGCTAAAAACTATCCTATCTCTCAAGTTGGACGAAACTGGACACTGAGTGCAAAATTTAAACGAAATCAGTTCAGCAGTTTAGGAGTCCATCGCGTTCAAACAGCGTGACACGTAATTTATATATTTTAAAATATGCAGCACGAATGCAAACGATCAGGGAAGAACCACACTCACACAGAATACTAGGGTGAAATAGCAAGACAATGGTGATGGTGAATGCCGTATGGTGAGTGACGAGGACTGAAAAACGTTTTGTTATTAGTAACGAGGTATTGCATCTTAGTCCGCAGGGGTGTTCAAATAAACATATAATAAAATATAATTCGATTTAAATTATTTTAGAACGATTCTACTTTTATTTTATTAGTCAGTATAAGTATTTGCTCATATCATTATGCTTGGAAAGCGCATCAAAAATTGCACTACCATGTTTTGTACCTTAGACGCTGCTAACCGTAGCTGGTTATTATATATTATATATATAAATTTTATTTCGGGCCGAAAATGACAGCGAACCATGATCTATCAGAAGCCGTAATATATTTCTAGCTTTTCCCATAGCCTGCTCATAGGATACCTATAGAACGAAGAGTGGTGATGGATCTCACGCCACCAATGTGCGGCAAGACCAAAATATAAATTATATTAAATTAACATTTCAAAATCATCCCTAGCAGCCTTTGCTTTTGTGTTTACATAGTTTCGTTAGCCTGGGGCAGCAATTTATCTCCTTTGTTTACGTTTATGTATGTACAAAGTTTGAAGGGCCAAACATAAATACAAAATAGTGTTACACGTGCTGCAAACACGGATGCTCAATTTACCGTAGTTTCATATTTGACCTTTATGTATTAAACAAACATATCGCACCTCCGATAAAATAGTGTTACAACTCGAAAAAGTCGAATTTTGAGTTAAATATACAGAAATACTTAAAATTTTATGAACTATCTTCTCCAAAATGGTTACATCTGTAACTCTAAAACTCACCGCTAGATGAAGTTGTAACGGTACATGACTATAGCATTTTGACTCGACAATGATCTCTATTAGTGTTACATTTAGTGTTATAAAAGGTAGATGTGCGTTTGTTTAGACAAGAAGTGTTACATATCAAAATACAACAGTGTTTTAGACGGGTAAAATATTTTTGCTTACATCAATTTGTCTAATGAACAGTTACAAGTCGAATTATTACAGTTTATTGTTCAAGAATTGAATCAAACTAGCTCAATATTTCTATTATAAAGTGATATATTTTGTATTGTATCAGTATTATGGATGCAATTTATTGTAATATTGTTTTACTTTTCACGTTGTAACAGTATTAGACGAAAAATTTATATTTTTTGTCTGAATATTTCGATTTGTAACCTTGTTTTATAACAAAGTTTAGGTATTTTCAAAATATTTGCTGTGAATCTGATCTATGATTCTAGGGCCAAAATGAAACGTAATGACTTAATTCTGCATTTAGCTCTAAAGGATAAAAGGAATATGCCCGCCAATTATTATCAAAAGATTGGGGGAACAAGCTTGCTAGGTACGATGCCTACTATACTTATTTAAGTAGGAAGTATAGTAGGCATCGTAAGTATCGTAGCATCGTGTAAGTATCGTAGGTAAGTAAGGTAAGTACCTTACCTACCTGTTTTTACCAGGTTATTTTTGTCATTTTAAAAGTTAGTAGCATACGTTATTTTGTATAACGAACTAATTGAAGCGCCTGATTTTATGTAAACAAGTGAATTTCAGCATAGGTTCCTGTTAATATTTTTTCAGAATCAAGAGAAAAATCGGATTTTGATATTATTGACAATCTATCAGAAACCGGGAAAATTGATTTCGATATATCACAATGTAACCTCGTAAGAGCTAATCAAGATTTCATAGCTGTTCCCGAAGCTGAGGGTGAAAAAGGTTTTTTTTATCGTGCAATCGGAGCAATGATGGCTTTAATTTTGATGTCCGAAACGATGTGCTAATTTAAAAATGTTTTTTACAGAAAATAGGACAAGAATTATTTCCAGCAAGAACACTACGGAATTTGAAACACTGTAATCTCCAAGTGAACATTTCAAAAGCTATCCCATCGAGAAAGTTAATTTCGTTTTGCCAAATGATCTTCAGACTCAATGTGAAAAATATGGTAGTAATTTATTGTGCAATTGATATAAAAGTTGCCTTTGTTTAGTAGTCATTATAATTGTTGATTCGATTTTGCATTTACAGATATAACAATAAGTAATTCTGCCACTTACAATACTGAAGTGATACCATCTACAAGTTCAATAGAAGTTAAAGACCAGAGTTCCAAGCAAATCGAGAAGCCTTTTGATGACTTGTCAACCGATTCTTGTTCAGATACAGAAAGTACATGTTCTTCAGACACTTCTAATTCAACTTCAAATGAGGATAGTGATGATTCGGTGAAATATCCAGATTTTCAAGTTGGGGAACGTCGTTCCATTAAAATCTCTGACGATTCCGAAACTGAAGACAACGTTGGTAACCAAGCTAACTTCGAAGCTACACCTGCAGCTACATCTTCAGTATCAACATTGTACTTAAGCCTGGATGACACGATACCAGACACGAAAAAACGAAGCAGAAAACGTGTAGCTAAACCAATTGAAGGGTTACAAAAGAAATGTAAAATCCTCAGAAATGCAGGATCTGCTTACGTAACACTAAAAACAAAGGTGAAGAAGGATGCTAGAAAAATTAAACCACCGTGTAGCGAACGCTGTCGGTGAAAGTGCAAAGAAAAATTTTCAGAAGTAGATAGAGAAGCTGTTTTTAAAGAGTTCTGGGAACTTAAAGATATTAACCGCCAAAGAGATTTTATCAACAGGCATATGGTGCCAATTAAGCGAAAATATAGATACATAACTACTCAAAAAGGGAGACAATTAAATATAGTAAAATGCATTTACTTGACCAAACTGGAATGTCAAATCCAAATCTGCAACACATTCTTCATGAATACACTAGACATCAATAATAGAGTAATACAGACTGTAATCAAGAAGAGTACATCTGCTGGTTCCGTTGAAGAGGACAAAACACACCCTAAGGTTCTGCCTGTACTAAAACCTGCTTACATCAGACAGCTCTCAATAAGCGAGAGGAAGAAAGCTGATTTGATGAGTTTGATTAATAGTAATCATATACCACAGTTTTATGCGCCTTTTTACAACTAATTAAAAGATGATTGAAACTTGGATTTTATCTGTGATTTTGATTTTATAGTGATGATTACAGTTCCTACTGAGTATTTCAACATTATTTCATTAAGGAGAACGTTAAACCAAATATTATTTAAGCGTAACTACTTAATTAAGTACTATCTGAACTTGTACTGAAGTGATTCGATAAAATTGTGGTGCCTAGAATAGTTAGTTTACATTTTTGTTTAAGTTAAAATTTTTGAATATTTATGTTAGAGTTGATTTTGTTGCTAAGTCTACAGCTATATAAATATTGTTTAGTTGAAAAAAGTTTAAATAACTGCCTAATTTTTATTATAATAAGAATTGTTACATTTGTCATACTGTATTTTTGTTAGTAAAAGTTCAAATAGTTATCTAAAATACTGTCACAATTAGGAATTTTCAGGTAATTTTTCAGGAAATTTAAAAAATAGCTTATGTCATTAAAATATATTTTTGTAAGCTTTTCAATTATATATAATTTGTATCACTTTATACTAATACTATAAGAATAAAGACTGTATAACGAATCCATGAGTTTATTTTTGCTTTTCTAAAGATCCAGGTTTTTCAAGTTGTAACCCTATTTTATCGGAGGTGCGATATGCAGTATACACATAGAACGCTCGAATATATAATGTAAAAGGAGATCCATGAAATGTCTGAAATTAAGGTGTTTGTATCTTCTTTCGTAAAAGTCAATCACAATGATAAGGTTTCGAATTCGCCTGATTTTTTTAAGTTCTTCTTCAGTTGTGAACCGATTAAGATAGTTTTTTATTGTTAAATAGGTTTTTTATAATATAATATAGGTGACAGAAGAACACACAGTCCACCTAATGACAGCTTTAAGCATTGGTTTTTTAATCGTCAGATAATAGTTATCCATCAAATAAATTACAGCCTGACTGAATATAAAAGTAAAATAATTGAACCATGATATATTCATAAAACTGTTATTTTCAATTTGTTTATGTTGTACCTATTTAAAACCATGTATGAATTTTATTTGAGGATAGAAAATTCGGCTCTATATAACTTTAAATTTTCATATAAACCGCATATTTCATTTCAAATGGTTTTTCATATACTTTTTTTATTGTACTGACACAATATAACTGAGGTATCATGGGGTTGGAAAATTTTCAAGATTATTAAAAAGTAATTTATAAAAAACTAGCGATATGCCCCGGCTTCGCACGGTTGATATCTGGATTGTACAACAGCACCACATACCAGGTCTAACGATGCCTATAATCTTTGCGAAAGTGCAAGGAATATGTTGACAAAGTTTTACCGCAATCTGAAGCGGCATGGCAGCAAAAAAAGCAATTGGCATGGCAGCGTATAAAAACAGAGAAAAATTTGTTTTTATTTATTAGATCAGCAAAACTAATTAAAGAGAGGAGACGTTACGCTCCACAGATATCAGCAGCAGTACATTAGACGAAGATAATGGTCGCTTGTTCGATGTTTGCGCACAAATTACGATCTCTAATATAGACAAAGCGGAAACGGTTCAGCATTTCGACCACACATCCGGCTAAATAGCCACTGTAGTTCCTCCCTTGCCCGAAAACCCGCGTGTTAGTTAGTCTTAAGCTTTAGCTATTGTAGTAAGTCATTATACAAACAAGAAATACTAAAACATGGAAATATTACTAATGAAGAATAAAAAATGAGCACTTTTTTCTTTAGCCATACTACGTCCACTGCTGGGCTATTCCCAGTCTCGTTTTAGGTAGAATGTTAGACGGATTAACGATGACGTTACTAGACGTCTCGCGTTTTAATCGTGTCTTGGTCACGTCGAGGTGATTATACCGCCATCTATCGAAGTCCATAGTATTTCGTATAGTCACCTCACGACCCCAAACTTAGTTGCAGAAAATCGTTTTAAATTTATTTTCGTAATATCGTTGTCTTGCCAAGAATAATAATACTTCAAAAGGGCCCGCTTGTATGTAAAATAAAGATGTGTACGTGAGTTTCTGTTTGCATTCACTAAACATACGTAAATACTCCATTTGGTGACTAATTGTAAGGGAGTAAAACTAATGTTATCAAGACCGAATTTAGGATACTGCAGCAAGTCTCAGTGAAGGCTAGCGTCTGTGCAGGACAATATTATAGTGCACGAGTGTGTGCGCAAACACGGGTACGCTCTCTATAACCTCACATTCAAATCGCAATGTGCCGGCAAACCGACACGACCGGAAAGAGATCAGACACAGAATTCACGGCTTTAAGACCATTGAAAGGCACGCGGGTAACCTTTTACTCCCTTGACCTGTTACTAAAGCGGGGAATTCACTAGACGGACTTGCCCATGGGCACGTCTGTAGACATGCCCGCCGGACTTCGCTACTATAGGTCCGTGCAAAGTTTGATAGTGTGGGACTGTCGCAGTCGGTCTGGCAGACTTGCCTAGGACAGAAATGCCCGACGTGAATGCCTACTACGGGCATTCTGTTCACAGACACGAGAGTGACAGCAACCAGGAGTGCAGATGGCCTTTAATTATTATTTAACGAACTTTGGATATTTTTAATTTGCAATGAGTTTTAATGCTAATAAAATATTCTGGGAAGAGTTTATACGACTCTTTGTACATGCGCAAGTAATTGTACAGGTCTCTCTGGTTCATCAACTTCTAGTTATTTATGTAAGTTGATATGACCAAACTCATTTCTATTTTATACTATTCTTCGCATCAAATTAAAAATAAATGAATAAAATGGTTGTCTGTAAAGTCGGTTTACGGACGATAGTTTAACGTGACAACGTCGTAACAAAACATTGATGAAATGATTGCATACTTTTATGAATAAAATTGAATTATTTTTATTGAATTATCACTATTTTGCATGGATACGAAGAGGGAGTGAAATGAAATCTACATTGGCTTGAGCGGTCAATCCAATGTAGATCGCCGATCGCTCGTTCGTGCCGCGCTCTCGCTCCGATCGTGAACGGTTTGGCTGGAGCGTAATGGAATAATGAATCATCATTTTTCGTGCATGCAGTCGGCGTTCACCGATTAATCAGACGTTGTCACGTCAATAAGTATTGCAAATCTAGGTTATCATCTTAATGTGCGCGCACAACTAATCACGTAGCCGATCTAAAACAAACTGACAAGTTTGTGTAGTGTATTGCGGCGACAGACATGCCCGGACAGACAGCCCGCGGGCATGCCCGTCTAGTGAATTCACCGCTTTAGAATCACCCAACAATAAACCAAAAAACTGATTTTGGCCCGACCCAGTATTTAAACCCGGGACCACATGACAGAAGACTCTTTTGTCAACACTAGACCAACGAGGCATTTTTACACAGATTAGATTATCTGTTTTGTATTTTACGGGTTCAAATAGGCCTCACTCTCTCTCTCTCTCTTCTGTCTCTTAAACTCTTGTTTTTGAGATTACTATTTGAAATAATGTATTAAAGGTTATTAAAAAAACTTCTAAAAGACTTTTTTAGTATTCCAATTTTTAGATAATTTTAATTTAATTTTAATAAAATTTTAATTCCCTCTTTTAACGCATGCCTTGCAAGGTGTTACCTGCACAATTGTCAAAGTAAGAACATAGACTTTCCTCATAAGGGAGATATTTGCCATTTCTGCTGCACTTGGCAGGCGGATGGGCAACCGCAGTTTCTTTTATTTTTTAAGAAGACGCCTCTGCCCATATCCTGGTTTGTTTCCTTCTGTCGCTTCACTCAAGGTCACTCTATGCTATATTTTTTTGCTTAAAAATATTTTAGCAGTGCTATTAACACCACTAATATTATTAGTGCTAAAATATAAACACTCACGCTTGTTACCCGGAGAGATAGGTAGAGACTACAAACTTCTATTTGGTATGATCCTGACGTACCTCTCTCGCCTCCTCAACATCCACATACCTACGCATACATGCTCGTCGGTTAGAGGTACTCGTAATTTTATTTAGACCATTTTCAATACATCGCCAATTTGGTCGATAAACTTGCATAAGAAGTGCTTCGAGACAGTAATCGAATAGTGGTTTCTAATTCACGACCTTTAAGTTTCGTAGTCAACACCTTTACTATTAGGCTACTGCCGAATCTTCAGTGCAGTACTGTCACTCACAAATGCAAATAATACAGTAAAATATAACAATGGAGAAAAAGTCAAAGAAAAAGATTTATATAAATCTGTTTATTTTAACATTTTATCTAAATTCAACCAAAAGTTATAACATGAAACAGAATCTTTTATGACAGGGGCCTGGGTGTGGGAGCTGGGGCGTTGCTAAGCTGCAGCTGGATTGAAGTTTGCTAATCAGCTGCATATCAAAGAGAAAGTTGTTTTCAGTATTGCACTTACAAACATTTGCATTGTAAGCCGAGACGAAAGCAGTCGTTAAGAACTTAAAGGTGGCACTTTGCAGAATAAATAACTGCAGCAAGTTTGTTTAAATCATTTAATTAAAATACAATCAATTAAAATTCTTGTTGTATATCCGATTTAATTAATATGTGACTTACTTTACATAAAAATTAAAATAAATAAAGAAAAGAACCGATATTAAATAAATAATTAGTTATAGTTTAATGGAGTTTAACTTCTTTATCAACCTTTCACCAATGGAGCTTGAACTGTAATAAAATAAAAAAAGAATGATATGTTGTAAAGAAGTAAAGAACTTCGTACGTGTGTGTACAATAACACGCACAATTTTTTTATTGTTTTGCTCTCACAGTTGACAACGGGCCCTAATGTATTTAAATTTCATCCCAAGTAAATATATATGCCGTTAACAATTTAATAAACATGATAGCTGCAGTAGAACTCTAATATATGGCATAGTATTTAGGATCAGTCAGTTTAAATTCAGCCGATCATTCACTAGCCCACTGAAAGATCAAATGGTGACTTGAAATGGAGACTGATACTGCCAAACGCAGTATTGTGTCATCTTATCTTTTTATGTAGTTTTTATATAAGTATATGTAGTATAGTCGTATACCAGTGTAAAATAGCAGCTCGACGCTGCTGTGTTTCGTGTGGTGAGTGTGGAGAACCGGAGACCCATTTTACTGGAAACGAGGCATTCCATCTTAGTCCTCATGGGTGACACCGCATCTGCATTAAAATTCGTAATTGAGAATAGATGTTGGTGTCTTTGGGCCACAGTAACCACTTACCGTGGACTATGTGCTCGTTTGACAATCTTATTCTAATTAATAGAATCAGGCCGCCAAAAAATTTATTCATATATAAGAATTATTTATTAATATATAAGAATTAATTCGCACACATCTGCACAGTAAAACATAAGTTATAACATATTACTTTCCAAAATAAATAAACTCTTCAATATAAATAATTTACGAAATAAAAACAGCTAATTTCGATACCTGAACCAACCTTTGCACTTGTTAACTTAGTGATTTTATTTTCTGGGGTCGCTCATAACTCTTTTTTGAATTTTGGGGTCGCAATATCAAAAAGGTTGCGGACCGCTGGCCTACGCCCTGCAGTGGACATGTGATGATCTATGTTATTGTTGTAATGAATTTTGTTTTTTGTATTTAGTTGATATTTAGTTTTGTATGATATATAAATAATTAGTTCATGAGGGAGCCACACTGCAACTGGGGCTACTTGGTTCGTAAAATATCAGCATATTATGGTTGTTTTTGGTAATTTAAGTGTAGAGAACCGGATACCAGTTTTGCTTCCAACGAAGAGTTTCATTCTAGTCCTTGAAGGTGGTAAAAATATGAAACTTGGTCCTCTTTGCGTCTTAGTAGAGGCTCTATCTACTTAACTTACTAAAAAGTGGACTCCGTATACTTACAAAAAATAGACAGTTTACTAAGCATCCTTTTCTGTTGACATTGCACTATAACTTTATTTGCGTCATCGTTTGTGCTTTCAAAAGTGCCAGTTTCAGAGATTTATACGTAATTCAATTAGCTAAGTAAAATTTATTAAATTAAGCATTGGTAACTCAAGGGCTGACCGCTCGCTATAAATTTCACAGTACGTGGCCAACCAAGGTTGGTTCCACCCGGCACCTATGGAATTGTTAATTTCAATATTGAGTACCGATTAAAGGTTGAAGAAAACATTGTAAGTACGTCATTTGTGGTAAAGTTTGAACTCCACAACCCTCATAAATAGGAGGAGGGCTGTGCCTAGCAGTATGTCGTGTATAGGCTTTTACGTTAATATTGGAGTTTTTTCTAAAGACGTTACCCCCAAGCTAAGATTTTCTCCTGTGTTTTGGTGGGAGTTTCTATGCATAAATTGCACAAGGACAATTACTTGTAAAATATAGAAATACCTATTTCATGCGGGAATTGAAGCTGCAGCTTCCTCCTCCTACTCCTTAAGAATCGGTTTTTGTATATAGCCCAACTTAGATGGAGAGCAAAATCGAGTGTTAACAAAAGATGATGTCGTTATGTTGCTCCTCCACGCAGATGTTTGGGCATCCTTATAATGAGCTCGTGTAAAGTTATAGTGCAATCTACTTCATCCTACAGCTAATTATATCGAACAATGTCGTTGACTTGACTCGCAAGGTGACATTGTTGATATTCGCTAAATGGCCTAGTAATAATATAATATAATAATTAAATAATATATAATAACTTGATATATTATATATTATTAAACAAAAATCTATAAACCAATACAAATCTTAAATGATCTATATATAATCTAAAAATGAAATATTAAAAACAGTATCCACTTCAATCGCGTGTTAAGCCTATGAGAACAAAACTAAATTAAAACTAATAAAATATTAAATAAGTGGTGCAAAAGATTCTACCGAACTAAAGGAAAGGTAGCTTAAAACTATAACATTATTCATGATAAAAGCGTTTGCTGGAAAGTGTAAATTACTCAAATTTAAACTAAGAGCCAAGATGGGCCCTCAAGCTCAAGGAAACTGATACAGCTCCCGTCTCTTAGATTAAAATTGCAAATTAAATGCATCAAACTGTTAAAGTTATAACGTTTACCATTTACCGTTAAATTTTGCAGATGTAAATAAATACTTAAAACTGTAAGCTGTGTTTTAGTAGCACAAATGAATCTCCATTACTCCATTTCTCCTGAGCTGTAGTATCAGGATTGGTGACGGGTCACGGCATCAAAAAGCGTGAGTTGACTGGAACTGGGATTGTCAGTCTGTCTGCCACGGGAGACGATTAAGGAAAACCCTTTATAAAAAAGTTAAAGCATATGTTCGGCAAGAGAATTCTGCGGGCTGATAAAGACGAAAAAAAAGTGTTTAGTTAGTGTAGATATATAAAAAGTAAGTCGACGAACATCAGCATTTAAAATTACAGTATCCTTCTTCGTGGTAGAGCTATACTGCAGGTATATTATGGATTTATTACGAATGGATCTGCTAGAGTGGAGAAGACAGGTTTTCAAAGATTGTCAGCGTAAAATCGTAGCTCAATGCCATTGTGTTTCGTAAGGTAAGTCCTTAGGGGTGACAACACGTCTGCATTTTAATTCTTAATCGAGGATAATGTAGGTAGTCTGTGTGCTGTATGAGCTTATTTTCCAAAAAGTCCCACAGCTAATATATAACAATTGTCATGTTTGCAGAATTCACTAAACCGTATCATCCCGTGGGGATCATGCGACAGATCAAGCGAGAGAGGGACATGAAACTGGAGATGAATAGCAGCGTCTTCGTGACAACAATTTTATACGTAATAGAGCCACGCTACAGCTCCTGTTGTAACACGAATGGGTCGGCTCAATAGGGGAAGTACCACGCTCTCACAGAAACCAGAGTAAAATATCAGCGTATATTACTGCTGTGTTTCGTATGGTGAGTGTCGAGATCCGTCGACCCTTTTCAACTGAAAGCGAGGCATTCCACTTATCATCAGGTGGACTGTGTGCTTGTTTGTCACCCTTATTATACAAAAAACGTGTATTCCATCTTCGTCCTCGGGGATGACAACGCGTCTGCGTTTTGATTCTTATCGAGGATAAATGTTGATTTCTATGGGCCACAGTATCCACTTACCATTAGGTGGGCAGTTTTCTCATTAATCACCCTTATTATATACAAAAAACTATTATTATGAAATTATAAACTATTAAATATTATTTTAATGGCTGTGTTCTATTAAAGTTCTAGGTAGGGGAGGGCTTTGCGAACAGTGCGCTGTGTAAATCCCACATCCAGCATGAAGCACTCACACTGTGGGATGGTCACCGGTGTCATCCCCTGTCATTGCGAGTCAAGTTGGACGCAAAGAGAGAGCCTAACACATCGGCTTTCTCCTTTGCTAAATGGCATCTGCTGTACCAGGGAATCTGTAGCTATTTGGACCTGGTCGACGAGTCGGTCTGTTTTGGCATTACCGCTATGGTAATAATAGAGGCACGGCTATAGCGACGCAGGGACGATTGTCACTGTCTACGCGCAGCCATAGGATGGACGGGTTCGTATACTGTTAGTATTCTGTGCGAGCCTGGACCTTCCCCGGTCGAGCTCACTTTGTGTATCAGTTTGATTCTTATATTTTGCATAACTTGAAAAAACAACTTGAAATGGCGTTATTTAGGTGTAATATAACCATAAAATATCATCTAGCACAAATATTTCGAGTTCTCAAGAAAAAATCTGTTTTTCTTGTTTCATTACAGTTGGATCAGTCATTTCTAAGATTAGCGCCGACAGAATTACAGACATACAACGAAAAATACTAAACATGCTCAACTCACTGTAAGGTGGTTATATCGATAGTCCAGTTTGACT